>CAAKHD010013832.1:300427-342500 GCA_901007705.1 Fistularia tabacaria | reverse complement strand
GGGGGGGGGAGCAGTCATTCTCTTTTTTTTTTTTAATGAGACACCGCGCACCGGGGGCGCGAGGGGGGGGGGGCGGGGGGGGGGGGGGGGGGGGGGGGGGGGGGGGGGGGGGGGGGGAGGGTTTTTTGGCACGTCCGATTGGCGGGGAGGGGGTCTCTGTGGGAGTCGGTGACTGGCAGGACATCAGCAGACGAGTATAGAGTTTCTGGGCCCTGAGCATTTCCTGAATGTCTGTCGAAGAAGCGCATTTATCAGCGACTTTCTCCCGTGCAGGCCTCTGCCGGGCAGCGACAGAGAATATGGGTCACTTCTATTTCTGCTCGAAGCGCGACGCCCGAAGCCTCCCTCCACCGTTCTGGGTGCAACACTGATTTTATCACATATGAGTTTACACGAAGAATCACTTGTATTCTGCCACAGCTTCCAACTATTCAACATGATCAACAACAACAACAACGTCTTCGTTTCCGCCCCCCTGTATTATCTGTCGCCGGTGCGGCTCTCCCTCGTATCTGCACGCCAGTTACAATCGCTTGAGCTTGAGATTTCGTAAGCGATATTCTCAGGAAAAAAGGGACGAAAAGGAATTAAATTATATGTTAGCGCAGTAGCCGGATGCTCACCGAGGTCTTGAGTTACAGACGTCTTGCTCAACGACTCGCATTGCTGCTGCGAGATATTTGTAACCAAAGACTGATATCGAAGATGGCGCAGGAAATAGTCGGGAGTATCCATGGCTGAGTCGTTTGAGGTGAAAGACCTCATTTGACCAAAGCAAATGTTAAAGGCCAGGGATTCGTTGAAAATCGAATTTTGATTTTACGCGAGGGAAAACACATCTAGAAAATAAAAACATCCCGGCTGCCTCTTTGTTGTTTTTTTTGTTTTTTTATGTGTGTGTTTTTTATTAAAGGATCTACAATGGGGAAGAGACGAGATGAGCTTTTCAGCAGTGAGACGCTAGTAAATCAGAAATGTCAAGAAATGCCAACAGGGCGATAGTTGTTTTAAATCATCTTTTGTAGAGAAACCATTCAGGTTTTAGAATATTGACTCTCAACACCGCCACCCTATGGTCACCAGGGCGCACAGGGGCAGCATTCGACGAGCCCCTCCGTCCAGCTAACACGGGCCTGGGAAGACCCCTGCTGTGTGACCCCGTTAATCTCATTGTTTGGTCCGGCGCGAGAGGGTCATTACGCAACCGCGGCAAAATGAACATGATAATGACAGCGGCGATGAGATGAGATGAGATGAGATGAGATGAGGTGAGATGAGATGAGATGAGATGAGATGAGATGAGATGAGATGAGATGAGATGAGATCAGCGTTTCCTTGAGCAGTCTCACAAACGGTCCCATCGCCATAAGGAGGAATAGTCTAAATGGGTGTAAGGGATGTGGAGGATCCCAAAATAAAAGCTGGCAGGCGGCGCTGAGCTCCATGTCGGGGGCTGAAGCGGTGAATAAAATCAATCGATGCGCCCGTTAATCACAAAACTGACATGTTCTTCCTTTTAACATTAGATTTTTGTCCTCCTTTTATGCACTTTTTCAAAATGACAACCCAGGCACGAATAAAAAGGGGCGCCGTTCTTTTGCAAAAAAAAGACATGAGGCTCAACTTGCTCTGCTGTGCAGGTTTGCGGAATTCAAGCCAGCATTAATGTATTCATAGGGCTTTTATTTTACAATTGAATTCCTGTCCGATTCTATTTGACGTCTTTACGAGGCAACGTCACAATCCACTTCTGAAAAACAAAAGTCGTAAATTCGGATTTTCAACAGCTTCGAGTGTAATACCGCCGCCCGCGACCATCAATCATAATAACAAGGACTCCTCTGACAGCGGAATGGCAGCAAAGTCATTACAGGCATTTTACACGCGCCAGTTGCGCGCAGGCTCGTTTTCGCTAAAACTGTGCGGGTCAAAGGACGTGCACGGGTCATTAATCAACGAAGCGACGCGATCGTGCACAGATGGCGGGTCGAGCTTTGACGCACGCTCCTTCTTAATTCAGGGGGCATGCAGCCAGCTATACTTCAATGACCACATCAGTGATACATAGAATTAGCTTGTAGAGTTATCATTCCCCCACGAGGAAAATATCATTAAAATGTGAAATTCTGGAGTTTATTGCACTTCGATTGTTGGACATTGTTGGACAAAGGACACAGAATCGAGGAAAAATAACCCCTCTCGGTCAATGCGACGTCACGGTCACCAAAGTATAGCCCTTAGCTTCGTTCTGTGTGCGCAGTTCTCAGCACAGCAGCAAAAACTGCAACCATCCAGAATGCGTTTCACCCCAATCAGCAGCGTATATTATTAGCTCCGTGCAATATCAAGCACTTTCGCGTAGGCCTACACTCGGCCTACCATTTAAGCATCTTCGTTTATGTACATATAAATAGAACAGCTCTGTCTACTGGACACATTTTTCAACCGTCTGCTTCGGCCGCTTTGCAAACAGTGTCCGTTACACGGCCTATGCATCAAATTTCGCGCGGCTGAAGGTATATAAGCCCGCCCGGGGTGACGGCGGAGTTCACTGCAGTGAGCAGATTCATCCGAGCGAATCCACTCTAGTCATAGAGATAACCTCAAGGTGAGTGTCGCTGAGGAGTTGCAGAGCTTAAGGCAAAATCGTTCAGGGCTTCGACTTCATGCGATGGGATATAAATCCTGGAAAGGGCCAGAGTTTTGTCTGTGGACTACAATGAGGATTCCAAAAAGGGGGAAATCTGCCAACCGACCACAGCTGCAAAGGATATCTGATCTTTTGCCTTTCAGGGCTTGGCTTTGGGAAAATTGGACTACCTTTGTGCCTTGTCTCTTGAGGGCTGCCACAGAGGAATACTGTGTACACAGAGAGGATCGGTTAAATGAAATGTAGCCTTGTATTCTTAGCTTTAACTTTGGTTTGAACGTAGAGGGTAGCGATGAAGTGCCTCGTTCTGTCTGATGTGTTAAAGTTGAACTGATGACTTGTCCTCTGTCCACTGCTCAGGTCAAAATGGCATTCGCTGGACTTCTGAGTGACGCTGACATCTCTGCAGCCCTTGACGCTTGCAAAGGTAAAACGCTGACCGGACCGGACGCCGTGCAAGGCTTCTTGTTTCCAGGGGATGATACTGACATCGACATGAAACCATATCAGACTCGTCTTCATAAAACTTAATCGAAGCGAGTATCCAGGACTTCGTACATTGTCCTGCCGCCGAGGGCCGAGTTGCCGCAGATGCAGGATCTCATGATTCGATGCCTTGGGCTTGTAACAGAAATCCCAACCGGGCCTTGCTACTGCACCGCTGTCTCTGAAATAAGAATCATACAATGTTTGTACAACATTCGAGACTTCCACCTCCAGGTCGTGTTCACGCTAACCTGATCCGTCTGCCCTCTCGCAGCTGCCGACTCTTTCGCGTACAAGACCTTCTTCGCCAAGGTTGGCCTGTCCAGCAAGTCTGATGCTGACATCAAGAAGGCCTTCACAATCATTGACCAGGACAAGAGCAACTTCATTGAGGAGGATGAGCTCAAGTAGGCGCATTTTCTAGGGGGTTCCACCTCGAGCGTCAGCATGTTTCTTTAGATGAAATGAAATTAGGACGACGCCACAGGCTCAGGAGTGTCTGAGCAGGCTACATTTTAAGGCCAAATAAGTCGATTTATCTATTTTTTACTGGTAAAATGTGCTTGAGACATAACTGAAAACAATTTTTTAAAGCCAAAGGGGCATTAACGTCACCCCCCCCCGCACCTAGGCTGTTCCTGCAGAACTTCTCCGCCAGTGCCAGAGCTCTGACTGACAAAGAAACCAAGGAGTTCCTGACGGCCGGTGACACCGATGGCGACGGCAAGATCGGAGTTGATGGTGAGGGATTCATTTTCTGGAACGGGAATTCCGACCCGAGATTGATTTATTACAAATTAGATGTTTCAGAGTAATTTCAGGACTAACTAACAACCCACCCCCCCTTTTTCTTTGCAGAGTTTGCCACCTTGGTCAAGGCCTAAATGACTAAACTGACCAACGTCTTACTTCACCACTCTCGAGGAACAACTTGAGCCAACATGTACTCCTCCTCACCTTTTCTCCTCTTCCCAAATACTCTCTCTTTGCTCAGCTCTCCAGTTTTATACTCTCAACATTTCATCCCTGGAAACAAAACAATCTGCCCCCCCCCTTCTTTGGCCCACCCTTTTGCTGTCCATGATGAATGTACCAAAATAAGTGTATAGCATGGCTGACTTGTGTCTTTCTCTCTCTCTCCCTCTCTTTTTTTCTCTCTCTCTCTCTCTCACTTCTGACGTCATTTTACTTTGTGAGTTTTGTGTACTGTGAGGTCAGTGATGATGCACTTTGGGAAACGGACGGACGATGAGAAAAACAATAAAAGGTTCTTTTTCAATAACACACGTCTGACCCTGGTCTCTTTTGAATAGAAGAAAAACCCCAAGAATAAATTACATATTTGTTTTCATTAAAATGGAATAAAACAAAAGTGTTGGAGAACGCCGGAGGGAGGATTCATCAGCAGACTTGAAATGATGCTACGGATGTTTTTTTTCAACTGTAAAATACATTTTTATATTACAGTCAAAATAAAAATGAACTATTTTTATTCATTCATTCATGATCTATACCGCTTATCCTTCTGTCTGTGTTGCGGTCAGTGTCATCGGACGACAGCCCATACAACCGTTCACTCCCTCATTCACACGTCTGGGTTAATGAGGGCGAATCTCCTGCAGGTGTTTGGACTGCGGGAGGAAACTGGAGAACCCGGAGGAAACTCACACAGACAACACGGAGACTCCATGGAGCCCCCCGTCAGAATCGATCCAGGGACCTTCTTGCCTTGAGAAGGAAGTGCTACCCACAGCACCGCCGTGTCGCCCTCGAGCTATTTTAATGAGTAGTAAAAATACAGCCATGATGTGCATAACTGATCGAGAAAAATGCAGCAACAGCATCAAATCTGCCCAAAGACGATGCTGCAGTGACTCACAGAGACCGCTAGGGGGCAGCTCTGGAGTTTCACATGTGAGGTGTGTTCACGGGCGTTCACTCACTTGGTCTTCCTGCGAGCCAAATGAGTCAAAGAGTTCAGTTTCTTGTCAACAGGAAGCCGGGGTCCTGCTGAGAACGTCAAGTGGCACAAATTGTTGAGATGCAGGTTCACAGCAGGTGAAACTTTGATGAGTAATGAGCTTTATTCCCCTGGTTCTCGTTACAAAAACCATCCTATCTGCATCCTAAGCCCATTAGTGCTGACTCGGTTCACCAGAGATGCAGCTGTGTCAGGTAGTCCCCCCCACCCCCTTGTGGGAAACAAACTAGTCAGTTTTGCGTGGCAGGTTGTCATAGCGACCAGGTTGAGCAACTCTGAAAAAAAGCACTCAACTTTGAGAGTTTGGCCCCGACATTATTTTGATATGCTCCCCGGTGGCCTACGGGGTAAGGCCATATGGTTCGATCTCAAACACAAAAAGGGGAGGACACGAATACGGCGGCACTACATGGCGGTTTGTCTGCAAAGTGAGTCTTGAACAGTTTGCTGATTTCCAATTCCAGGAAAATCTAAGTATAAAACTGCTTCAGCTCGACTTCTGCAATCACGTCAACCCACTGCAGTCGCCGAAAATAGATTTCAGATGAAGTTCTTTCGCTTTTACCTTCTCCTTTTTTGTATTCAATTTAGTGTGTTTTCACAAAACACAATTTATTGGATAGATTTTCTATATGTGGATTTCTTGTCAAATCTAGATTATTTTTTGTTTTTGTTTTTTGTTTTCACTTTAACACAGTTTAAGGGTTATATTTTACATAATATGTGGATTCATTTTCAAATCCAGACAAATTTTTGTTTTGCAAAAATACCCTGAAGTTTTCAAAAAAAAGAATTTAATAGTTCTATTTTCTATATGTGGATTTCTTGTCAAATCTAGACTATTTTTTGTTTTGTCAAAAATACCCACAAGTTTCCACATAACACTGTTTAAGGGTTATATTTCATATATGTGAATTTATTGTCTAGACAATAATCTAAATCTAGACTATTTTTGTTTTGTCAAAAAAAAAACTTAAGTTTTCACATAACACAGTTTAAGGGATTCATTTTTCAGAATATGTGGATTTATTTTCAAATCGAAACTATTTTTTGTTTTGCAAAAATACCCTGAAGTTTTCACAAAACACAATTCAATGGTTATATTTTCTATATGTTGCTTTATTGTCAGATCTAGACTATTTTTGTTTTGTCAAAAAAAGACTTAAGTTTCCACATAACACAGTTTAAGGGTTTTATTTTATATAACATGTGGCTTTATCTATAGGAAGGAAATGTGAGCTCAGGAGAGATTTGTGTCATTGTTTTATTATACATCTATAAATACAGGTTTCAGATAAAGAGAGTGAGTGATGTGAAAAACTGACAGAGCATGTAACATCAGCCTGACAAATAATGTCAGATTAGAGCTGGGGACACCAACCCCCCCACCCCCCTTCCCGCTGAGCCACGGGACGATTTACAACCTGCCCCTCTATGATCGTCTGAGTTCAGGAGCTTATTCGCTAAAAGCAAACACAATAGTCGCCTGATTAAATTTGAGACGCCAATAATGCCGCCGTGCACCTGCAGGGGGGGAGGGGGCGAAAGGAGCAGAGAGGGAGGGTGACGGAGGGGTTTGGGCGGAAAAAGTTGATTGGACGAAAACCGGAGTTACAACAGTGAGAGTGGGAGGGCGGGAGGGGGGGGGAGCTGGATATAAACAGCAAAGGTTAATTGGACAGGTGTGCAAGAGGAGACGAGCGGCTGAAGGCAAACTTGATCTGAGGGGATCAGGTCGAGGGATCGAGCATCCGTCCGGGTATAAAACCCTGAGCCAGCTGCCACGGGCCACCGCCAAGCCTCATCTGCTGCTGCTGCTGCTGCTGCTGCTGCTGCTGCTGCTGCTTTGGACGTGACCAGAGGACACCCAGAAGTGAAAGTGTGGTGAGTCTCACGGCTGCAGTGAAACTCTCATAAAGGCTTCCACTGGAAAGCGTGATTTTTCACTTCTCCAGGGCTTGAGCGAGGAATCAGGTATTTTCCGTCGAGCGGCAAAATAACCTCGACCCTGCTGACTTTATCACCGAAAAAGAATTCATTTCATTTCATCCAGATTAAGAGCAGACAGGACTTTTCTGCAGACACTCACAAATATCCCTCGAGCTTCAGGACACCGCGCTGAAATTCCCATGGAGGTGTGATGAGTTCTTGCACAAATATTATATTGTTTTTCATTTATTCAAGTGCGAATACATGAATCAAGAAAAAGGCTGGGGGATACAATCAATTCATTCCCTCGCTGTTCACGGCCCAGTAACGTCCAAAGCTGTATGGAGGTTAATAATGTGGCAGCCCATCTCGCCTCAGTGCTGATCTTCATACCGTCCCAAAATGCCGAATATCTCGCACAGCCAAAACCAATCAGGCGCATTAATGGAGCCGGATTGTGATTGAGAAGCTCAAAGAGGGAATCCCAAAGCCTCAGGCATGCATGACCATGCAATGGCACAAAATCTTTTTACATATAAAGCAGAAAAACAAAACACCCTGAATGTAAATAAATAACTCACACTAGGCTCCACTACTTTTGCAGTGAAGCATGTTTGCCGAGAAGTTATCTAGAATTTCGAAATAATTCCAACGTGTGTGTGTGTGTGTGTGTGTGTGTGTGTGTGTGTGTGTGTGTGTGTGTGTGTGTGTGTGTGTATGTGTGTCAAAATTTGCTCTTTTACCCCAGAGGATCAAGATGTCCCTTACCTCCATCCTCTCAGCTGAGGCTATTGAAAATGCTGTTAAGGACTGTTCAGGTAGGGCTCACTCACACACACACACACACACACACACACACACACACACACACACACACACACACACACACACACACACACACACATACACACACACACACATACAGTATTTTAAACTACCCATTTGAATGTGAGCTCTTGGCTGTTCATATGGCAAACACATATTTGCCTCTCCATTATTTGAGCAGTATAATACCTTTGCAAGCCAGATGTAGATTTAACTGATGAAACTGAATTAAAGTGTTGATCCGTAGCTTTAATACTTCATAACGCTGATGCTGTTGAAGACTTGACGAACCAACTTAATCTTGTAAAACGCCGCTGTCTTTCCTCACGCTCGGGTCTTTAAAGCTCTCATCCACAAAAGGTGTGTTTAATCTCCTCTGTATTGCCGAGCATCCTCTCCACTAAAATTATATTCCGCTCCAACTGCGATGGAAATTTGAAACCCTATTTTAATCATCTCGTCGGGTTTAGTGGAGGGATGTATACCAACCTTTAAAAAACAAAAAAAAACAAAAAACAAACACAGAACAAGGACAGCGGCCACATGCCGTTTTAATCTTCAGAGCAGCTCCAAACCTGGCGAACCTCGTGGCTCGGCTCTTTGCTTCTTGCCCCCCTCCTTTAAATCTAATTTCATCTGTTGTTGCATGCGTCTCCAGCCCCGGAGTCCTTCTGCTACAAGAAATTTTTCCAGCTGTGCGGCCTCTCAGCTAAGACACCGCAGGAGGTCAAAGACGTCTTCCAGATCCTGGATGAGGACAACAGCGGCTACATTGAGGAGTCTGAGCTCAAGTGTGTAATCCCATGATGCTTATGTGAGACATCGTGCCCAGACTGAAAGTGGTGTTTTGTTGCTTTAGAAACAGCGTATGCCCAAGTATCTCACTGTCTGTCTTTGAAATATCCATGACGTTTTTCGTGTTAATTTTATTTGTCAAACTTGAGGGAGGGTAAAATGCAGCATTATTTTTACATGTGTGTGTGTGCGCGTGACAAAGAAAGAGGGATTTGCCGCGGAAATCGCACTGCAATATTCAGAGAAAGCACGACATCGCCGAGCTTCCTCCTAATAATCCACCTTGGGCAAAGTGTTGTTATGTCTCTGTGTTATGTAATTCACCCGGGCGTGTTCGTGCGACAGGAGTCGATGTGTGGAGTTAGGGAGTGACATGTCTGCGTGCCTCCAAATGTCTGCCTGTGCCGCCGCTCGACCCAAATATTGACACGGGCCGTGATCTTTGTGTCGAGGTTCTTCCTGCAGCGGTTCGTTCCCGGAGCACGAACCCTGACGGACGCAGAGACCAAGACGTTTATCTCGGCGGCCGATGACAACAGCGACGGCAGAATTGGAGTCGAGGGTCAGTGTCTGATTTCTCGGCGTGTTTTTCTGCGCGGTTTCCCGGTGAGAGGAAATGATCTCGGTGATTGAGTTTAATCGGTTGAATCGAATCTTTTCTTTTTTCAAGAGCGATATTTGCCACCATCCCTCAACACTATGACTTGCGGTCCGTAGTGAAACAACAGCACGCAATTTGTATGAACGACAATCTCAAAGTCGCTTTAGTTTATTTGAGAGGCTTCAAATGAACTCAATTTTTTTTTCCTACCATGACAAACAAAAATGTCACATGTACATCAGAAAGTTTGGGAATTTCTATTTACTAACTTCTGCAAAGGCTACCATCTACTGTATCGTCCTAAGCAGCCACGTAAGATAAGATAATACTTTATTGATCCCAGTTGGGGAAATCCGAGACACGGGAGGTGCTGTCACAAACAGATAGATTGATATAAATTATTGCAGCCGGTTGCATAATAACTGATAGCATAGCCTAAAATAAACAGTATAATACAGTTATTTAGTGACTCCATACTAACCTTTTAAAATGAAGTGACTTGCAAACCCTATGCAATAACCTTAAAGTATCAATCTTATCAATTTATTTATTTATTTACTTTTTCTGTGTGTGTGTGTAATGTTAGTAGAGAGAAAAATGAGTTCGCTTCCTAATTCGTGGGGAAAAAAACTGTTTGTGGGAAAAAAAAAAAACGTAAATGTTTACACTTGGCTTTTCTTGATGCACTTAAAAGATTTATGGCACGTCAGAAATTCTCAGCTGAATTTTTTTCCCCCCAAAGCCTTTTTATAAATCTACTGAATGTTTTTCCTCCAGCGTTGTTTGCTGAAGAAGTTGTATTTATGTTCTACCATACAGTCGCAGTACAGTGTGGCAACACCCGCCGTTTAATTTGAACCACAATATAAATTTGGACAAGCCATAAAGTCTTTATTTATTCCTGTTATGACATTTCAAGTACTGGCTGAGGTCCCGGTGATATGTGTGCAGATTCTTGATTTGGTTAACTTGAGTCTCGAATGTCAGGGGCTGCATTGCCTCTGGCTGCGGTCAGTGCTTCCTTTCCACAGATGCTTTCATTCACAGTTTGACATGCTTTATTCCCTGACAGAGTTCCAGTCCATGGTCCTAACCTGAGTTTTGCAGACGAAGCGAAGTCTCCTCACCATTGGAATTTTCTGCATCTACAGCCCATTTCCACTGCTTTTTTTTTTAATTTTAGTTCTCTCTTTTGAATAAACTCAGATGATCTCTCATCAGTTGGAACATTAACACTTGAAATTCGTTAACAAACTGCAAGGTTTTGCCTTCTTATCTCTGCAAACCTCTTGTATTTAGAGAGATGAATAAAAATATAGAAACATTACTGACCTCTTTGTATTTATCCTTTTTTCTAATAAGTCAAGCTTAAACAACTCATCATATTCACCTGAAATAGATAGAAACATGTGGAAAATAATGCTTGATGGGATTGTGCACAATTTACACGAATGCAGCACATTAAAAAGCGTCTCTAACCTGCCGTTGATGATTTGACCCAATCTGACATATAGTGGATGTTGGTTTTACAGTCTAGCCACCATTATGAGATACACGTAAAAACAAACACAAAAAAAAACAATTTTATGCATATTCTACAATCCGATAGAAGTAGAATTATAATCAAGGGGAAAACGCTGTGGTTGGTTTGTACCCTTCGTTGATGTACTGTGACTTAAATGGCGTGTTCTAAGTTGGGACTAGGAACCATTGTTTTGTCAGCCATTTGTTTCACCCGGACAGTTGAACTTGTAACACCTCGCTGTCAAAAGCAGGAAGTTAAGAATGTGAAGTATAATGCGGCATATCACCTCGCCAGTCTCATTTTTTTCTCCTTTTTATTTTATTTCCATTCCGAGCGACGCGACCGCGAAGGCGTTGGGTTCATGCTCCGTAAGGTTAATCCTGCCGTCGTGTTGTTCGGTTACACCGGCAGTTTGGTGAGTTTATCTCCGCCCGGATTTGTGCAAACATTAAACTCCTGCTAGCAGAGCCAGCTAGCTGCCCAGATGGACTCAGCGTAAATGAGTCGGAGTCACTGACACAGAGAGAGACCCAGACGCCACGGTGTATGTTCACGTTTTACTTTTATATATTCATTTTGAAGTATATTTTAAGAGAAGTCGTGTGTGTACATACTTAGCCTATCCGTCCTTCTGCCGCGAGAGACTTAATCGGCTTTCAAGGAAAAGGTTTGTCCTTTTCCTTTGAAACGTAACCGCGACCGAGTTGCTAAACAGTGACAAAGTGTATCTTTCGATTGTATAACGTTAGCATGGAAAGGTGCTAATGTGACTAGCAGATTGTCTTGCTACATACTTTAATCTAGTCATAAGTCCACCAGAGGCTGGAATTAAACAGAACTTCATTCTTTCCTTGTAAATTGTTCGAAATTGCATATCGTTATTAGACCACTTAAATTGTATTCATAATGCAAACTGTACCTAAATCTACCCAAATTAGATTTGCTTAACTGTCATACACACCTTTCCCTTTTGCAGTTAATAGCTTGTGCTAGTAAACACATTTATTGTCATCATTAACACAAGAAGTAGCCGATTAATTATCTTCTTATCAGGGAGGTGGAGTAGCTTCACATGTTACCAAATAGACAGTTTCACATAAGTGAAATAGAAAAAAAATATCTGTTAAAACCTTAGCCAGTTTGCATTGCCCATATACTCAGTTACAAGTGACATTCATGTCAGAGGCATATCTGACAGTCATCAATATCTGGCAAAGATCTTTGTGATTGTTCAAAATCACCCCATCACATATAATGTAACTGTCTTCGCTCTACAGGCCCACGGCATGCTAACCAAACTGTCTTTGCAGCAGAGGAAATCCAGACACAAGTGACACTGATGCTGATGATAAGGTGAAGCAGATTCTATCGTGTAAAGCTGTGCAATCCTCTGGAATTCTGTGGAGCTTCAGTTGTTTTTTCTCATGATTTGCTCTCTCTTGCTGTGTACAGTCCCAGAATGGCCTCAGGAATGCAAGAGAAGCAGTACACACCATCTCTTCTTAGTTTTTTCATTTATAACCCTACATTTGGGCCCCGGGAAGGAGAGGTGAGCTTGACCTCCTTGTGTTTTCTGGCTCTGTGTGTGCGCCTTGACTTTAGGTTACATACATATTGTTTGTGATGATGCAATCATCTTTCATTTGTGTTTTAGGAGGAGAAGAAAATTCTATTTTACCATCCCGTTGACGTGGAGAAGAATGAGAAAATCCGAAATGTGGGCCTCTGTGAAGCCATTGTACAATTCACCAGGTAGAAAAGCTGTGTCCATTCTTTCATGTATGTGTAGCCTGTGTATTTAGCCTCCTGCTGTCTTGCTAATTCAAAGGACCGAGCTCTAATCACTTCCCAAAGCAAATTCCATTTCCATTTCCATGACCTTGCTGTGTGTCAGAAGGGGAGCGCCGTTGCGAATAGTGATTGGATACAAAAGCATATCTGCCATGTGTGAAACCTCACAATTGCCTGACTCTATTATATGACTTAGTTATTTGTCTTTTCTCCTCGTATTCATTTGTGCAGGACATTCTGTCCAACAAAACCAGCTAAATCTCTACACACGCAAAAGAACCGTCAGTTCTTCTTTGAGCCTGAGCACAACTTCTGGATTGTCATGGTATGTTATGGGCTGGACAGTCGTTATGTCTTTTATGTCTGAATTTTCCAGACTTATGATCATCATGCCTTCCCATTATTTGCCTCTCCAACCAGTTGTTCACCTGCTGTTTGCGTTTCAAACTGTTCCCCAGGTGGTTCGAAACCCAATGGTTGAGAAACCAAACAAAGATGGCAAGCCTCCCACGGTAGAATATCAGGAGGAGGAAATCCTGGTGGGTCCTGTGGAGCAGCTCTTCGACATGTTTATTTCGGTGATTTAAATATTTTCATCGTCAAGTTGAACTTTCTGTACCCCCCCTTCTGCAGGACACTGTTTACGGTGCGGTGGTAAGGCAGTGCTACAGTATGTACAAGGTGAGTCTCTTGAATTAGTTCATCTTTCATACTAGTCAGATGAGATGATGTAATATTTTTTTGTACCAACAAAACAGTGCAGCTGATTATTCCATTTATGCCCTAGCTTTTCAACGGCACATTCGGCCGAGCCATGGAGGCCGGAGGAGTTGAGCTACTCATTCAGAAGCTTGAAAAGTTCTTCTACAGGGTAAACAAATAGCCGTCTTTCGAACTATTATTCGTTTTTAAAATCATCAATGAATATATTGAATATATCTGAAAGACATTTAATTAAAAGTAGACATGATAAAATGAGATTAATTGTTTAACCGGATGTGAATGTGGGTGGGTGCTGAATATTGTACGGTCATTTAAAAAAAGAGAGATATCTTTCCCTGTAGAGGTTCTCACCTGATGATAACTGAACATATTCAGTTTTTTTTTATTTCAG
Organism: Fistularia tabacaria; assembly: GCA_901007705.1. Lineage (NCBI taxonomy): Eukaryota > Metazoa > Chordata > Actinopteri > Syngnathiformes > Fistulariidae > Fistularia > Fistularia tabacaria. Next base: position 328,803 of record CAAKHD010013832.1, on the reverse strand, counting down.
ACGCCTGTCCCAAAAACCCTGTGCAAAGACGCATACGTGCCTTTTGTCCTGTCTTCTTGTTGCTGTCGCTGTTTCGGCAGCTCGTCACTGCCACTTGTGCAATTGGAATAAAAGATTCATTTGTAATTTGGGAGCACTCGTACCTCTGCCTGAGACCGAGCGTCTCTGCAGAGACGCACGTAGCTCCGGATGTCATGGCAATGTAAGAATGCCCCTGTTGGCAGGTAAACTAATCCCTTTCTCCTTTCCTTCTCTTGTGTCTGTGGGGCATCTCCTGTTTATGGGGTGGGGTGGGGGGTGTTTCCAGTATCTGCAAACTCTCCACTTGCAGTCTTGCGACCTGCTGGATGTTTTTGGAGGCATCAGCTTCTTCCCACTGGACAAGATGACGTACCTGAAGATCCAGTCCTTTGTCAACCGGGTGGAGGAGAGTCTGAGCCTGGTCAAATACACAGCCTTCCTGTATAATGATCAGCTTATCTGGTACGGACAAGTACATATCACAATATTCTGAACACTTTTATTTATTATATTAAATCATGACACAAAAAATCCAAAAGTTAGTCTTTTATCAATGTAGACTGTAAAAAAAAACACACATTTGATATAAAGCACACAATGTAAGATAAACAAGATAGAAATTTATATAAATAGCGATAAAGGATTTTAGAGATAGAAGTATTATTCTAGCTCTACTCAAGTTTTAATGAGTTCTTATTACTTGGAATAATATTGATGGGTTTCATGTGTGAACTTTTAACATATCTTGCACATTAACATGCACATTTGCAAACTAAGACTGATAGTAGGCTCAGCATCAGCATTCGCAGACCTGTGAAGGGATGCCGGGTAAACGCCCGTGCTAATTTTTTCTTTCTTTTTACGCGGTCGTCAAAAAAAAGTAGGGTTGTAACATTTAGCGTATCAGTCACCGTGCCTAGCATGCAGCTTTGACTCGGTCCATGCGGAAAGAAGATGTCTGGGGTGTATACGTGTAACTGCCGGTGTTTGTGTCTGAAGGAGCGGACTGGAACAAGATGACATGAGGATCCTGTACAAGTACCTGACCACGTCCCTGTTCCCCCGACACTCAGAACCTGAGGTGAGGGCGATGACTTGTGTGTTTGATGATACCTGTTGAAATATACCCTCCACACCGGTCTGCTACTTTTACGCTAAATTGTTCTTGCTCTCTCCAAACTAGCTGGCTGGCAGGGACTCTCCGTTGAGACCGGAGGGTGCAGGGAATCTTTTGCACTATGGGAGGTACGTCCTTAATCCATCGTCTCAAAACAAAGGTGAGGGTTTGCAATCAGTTAAAACATGTTTGAGTTTCAGTCTGCGTGGGGCAAACTGACACTCGGCAACAAGGTTGATATGAGAAGGATTTGCACACTAAATCATCATAGCAACCCGACTGTTGACATACACCTGCTCATCCGTGTCAGCGCTTGTCGTAATCTTCTTGTCGCGGCAACTGGACTTGAATCTCTTCTCTTGAAGATGTTTCGCCCCTCATCCCAGGGGCTTCTTCAGTTCTAACGACCCGTGTGGAGTTTCTGAATATAAGTGACAAGGTTAGGGCGGGTCGAGGTTATGATGGCTCGTTATGTAAATGTAAGAGTTGATCGGCAGAAACCAGGTCTCAGGGTTTTTTTTTTTTTATGCATTCGTTGGGGACAAAAGAGCAACTTTTGTGGGATTACCTGGATTGGAATGTGAAAAGGCAAAGGGAGTGAAACCTGTTGGATCACGTGAACTGAGGTTCATGTGGAAGCTACCGGGGGTTGGTTCTGGTTTTTGATCTTTCCTGGTTGTTTGGAGGGGGCCGATGGACCCGGTCCGTATGTGCCAATCCGTCTTGGTGTTGATCCCAGTACGGTGTTATGTTTGTGAAAGTTTGTGTCTGAGGCCCCCTCCTCTGTTCAGAGATGTTTTTTTCTGTTCAGACAAAGATGGCTTCTTTGACTCCTCTCTAGAACCATCTGTCTTCTCTGGCCAGAATACGGACATTGCTGTCCTCAAAAGGAACGGCCCTTGTCCTTCAGATGTAGGTGGACTGCGGAGCCCTGTCCTGAAGTGGTGGCTCTCCTGTGTTGGGCCATCCATTTGTGCAGAGTTTGTTTGGTCTCACCAATGTAGCCGTCGTCACAATCCTCAGTGCAAGTGACAGCATCCACCACCTTCTCCATCTGATGCCTGGCTGGTTTGTCCTTAGGGCGCACCAGTTTTTGTCTCGGGGTGTTTTGAGGTTTGAAATGTACCGGCATATGGTGTTTGTTGAACTACCCTTCGGAGTTTCTCCGAAACACCAGCAACGTACGGTATGACGATGTTCTTTCGTTTGTTTTTGTCTTCCTCTTCTTCTCTATCCCTGCGTCTGATGGGTTCTGATTTGGCAAAGGCCCGATTCGGGTTGTCACAGGATCTCAGGAATTTCCTAATGTGTTGTGCCTCGGTCTTGCTGCGTTCGGCGGTTGATGGGATGTTCTTGGCCCAGTGATGAATAGTTCTGATTACCCCCAGTTCATGCTCGAGGGGGTGGTATGAGTCGAAAAGTAAGACCGGTCCAGGCTTCTGTCCTGTTAGATGTGAACGCACCAGTCCAAGAAGGGGAGTTGGTCAGCAGTGACGTCCTCCCTTGTGAATTTGATGTGGGCGTCGATGGTGTTGTGGTGAGCGGTGAACGCTTCTGCTTCATTCTTCTTCACGCAGCGATGAGCTCTGCGAGCAGAAGACAAGGAGGTGACTCCCTAGACCCCTGTATCTGGGCCAAACGAGACTGCGGAGGGCAGACTTATCCCTCCTCTTCTGTAGAAACTGGTCTTCAGTTTCTCTGTACTCAATATGCCACCATAAAGTTTGCATAGGTGCTTTTCCCGTCCTGTTTGCAAACTAAACCTAAGGCCAATGTGGATCAGCTGCAGTGTCCCTGTCTCACCCCTGCTGACTTGTTAGAGAGCCAAGGGCCCTTTTTACACGGTGGATTTAAGCAAAGAGCGGAACATCAGTTTAGGTTACTAAATAAACAGTGACATTAATCCTCATTATCCCCTAAGACAGTGACACCAGAATACATAAAAAGGTAATGGGAAAATGTCTTGAGTTCAAAAACGGTTGCAACGGTGTCATTGAGACCGACGCTGGCTCAGTTAGATACGTGACACGTGACTCAATCTAACGGGTTCCATCCGATCTTCAGTGGCATCCTTGGAATCCAGCGTGTTACACGTTCCACACTGAACGTTTTGTTTGCATTTGCGTGTTGTTGTTTTTTTTTTTTTTTATCGATCACGGAGGAGTGAAAGACTCGCCGTCCTGGACGGAGGGAACACAACCCCTTTCTGTTACGATGAGGCTGCCCTTTTGACTCAAGAAAAGTTATTTAACAAAGCCCAGATTGTATTCTCTATTGCCATGGCTCCAAAACTTGGCAGACAAGATTCCAGAATCATCATCAGAAATACAGATTTTATAATACTTATATTGATCCCGTAGGAAATTGACAGTGGTCCAAAATAGACATTTTAAAAGGATTAGGATAAATGATATAATTCAGAGAAATGATAGAAGAAATAAGACTAACTTGACAGTATGTTGTACTTTATTTTTCTATATTTCTATTTATACATTTTTGGTTGTAAAATCCCTTAATAGTTCTTAGTGAATACGTCCATGGGTAAGAGAGGTTTTGAGTTCAAGGAGGATTATTTAGTTAGGGTCTAAAAGTTTAGTTTTTCACCCCTGTATTGCAGTATATGAGAATAAAAGAAGATGGTCTTTTGTGTCCTTTTTATGACGTGTCGCTTGCAGAACGACGTCTCATCACTGAGTGCATGAATTCACCCTGCAGAAGAAAGTGATACTCCCTGACGTCACGGTGTTGACGCTAACAAGCCCACAAAGCAAATTTAACATGTTCATATGCATTTGTGCTCGTAAAGCCGAAAGCAAACAGGATCGCCCGCCGACTAAGAAGCTTCCGTCTGTTCTTCCCAGGTTTCTGACCGGACCCGCCAATCTGAAAGATCCAGAGGCCAAATTCCGGTTCCCCAAGATATTTGTCAGCGCAGAGGGTGGTTACGAGGAGCTGCATCTGATAGTTTACAAGGTAGTGCAGAGGAAATATCATCACATTTTTCCCGAGAGTTTATAGAGTTAATCTCCTCAAGCAGTCATGCAAGCAGACTTCCTGTTGTATATTAAAAAAGGAGGAAGTGCTTCATATTTTCGGATGGCTTTCATCAGTTGTCACACAGGGATTTGACTTTTCATTTTTGAACAGTATATTTCGGATGAAATGCTGTGCCGTCCCCGTCAAATGATATGGAGTTAAGGACTCAGACGGCTGAAACTTAAAATGATGATGTCCTACGATGTCACATTTATTTGATTACCAACCCGTTGTGACCTCGATTCTGTCTGGAATCTGCTCTGATCTGCTCTTTCTCCCCCCCCCCACAGGCGATGAGTGCAGCGGCTTGTTTTATGATAGACGGTAAATACCCAATCACCCGCTGATATAATGCGATGAACTATCATTTCCTGGTTGTTTCATTGAATTTCTTATTTCCCGTCTATTATGACAGCGCAAACTAAAAACAAATATTTTGCGACTGTAACCGCCGACTTCCTCCTCCCCTGCGCTTGTTTCCAGCGTCCGTGGAGCTAACCAGGGAGTTCTGCGAGCAGCTGGACGGCTTGGTGGGGCCCCAACTCACCCTGTTGGCGTCAGATATATGTGAACAGTTCACCATCAACCGCAGGATATCAGGGTCTGTTGCTAAATCGCAAGTTCCTGTGTCGGCAGTCTTTATTTGAATCCGATGTCTGATGGCGTCCTTAAGGGATTGACACATAGGAGTATTTTCTCAGTGTATTCTCGGCTGCAGCTATTGAACGGGCTCCCTTTTAATCAGTCCGGTGAAGAATCCATGGAATAAATAACAAAGTCCCAAAGTCATCTGCTGGCATTCAGGCATGTGTCCTGGTGGAGCAGTAAATTACTTTACGGCCTAGATGAAACTCAGTTTCATACCCTGCTGGTGGCCTCAGCTCTCCTGAAAGTAGGAAAAAAATAATCAAAATCCCAAATATTTCAGTGATCTTTGTCCCCTGGAGTGATTAAAATAAACTATAAATATACTTCCATCCGCAGTGTCTCCCTGCTTTAAACTGGAACCACAATTTCAGCACAAACCAATCCTCTGTGTCACCTGAAGAATGAAGAAGAAAACTGCCCACTTCCGCAGTCGTCCGGAATAGTTTGACATCTTTTTTTTTTTTTCCCTCTCCGTCTACGTGTCCATTCAGGCCAGAAAAGGAGCCCCAGTTCAAGTTCATCTACTTCAACCACATGAACCTGGCGGAGAAGAGCACTATACACATGAGAAAGACCGCGAGTGTTTGCCTCACCTCAGTCCACCCCGACCTCATGAAGATCCTGGGAGACATCAACTGTGACTTCGCCAGGTACGGCCGACTCGTATTACATTCTCTTAAAAGCTGCCGTTTGAGCTTGGCGGAATTCTGGTGGTGTCACGCCAGGAACCAAGAGGTTCATGCTGAGAGCTGTAGTTCATTTTAATGTGACCAACTATGAACCTGACTAGAAGAAATAGCTGAGGGCTGCTTTCGTTTCCTTCCGCGTCTTAACAGTGGCACTTTATTCAAGGCCTGAGATCTTATGAAAGAACCAATTCCTAGATCTTTTCCAACATATTTAAGTGACACAGTCATCATGTCCGTAGATAATATCACCGACGTCCGGTGAGGTTGTCACATGACCACAGATGTTGAGTCTCATTTTCATTCTATTAAACTTGCATTTACTTTTTGTTTCCTGCTGCTTACTTCTTCTTCTGCTTTTTTTTTGGCCAACATAGTCATGGTTCTTTTATTGATTACACATGATATAGTAATTTTATTTCATAGTTTATTAATTGTCTGCTTTTCATCCACTTCCGGCAGACGTGCACGTAACCGCTGGATTCACAGGTTCGCAGTGGGCTAGCTGTCGGGCCGGGGCTGCAGTTTAGGGGTTAGATTTTTTAGGGAGGGGCAGTTGCTGAGTTGTCGTCTGACCTACCTGGAATGTAGTGGAGTTGGACCTTCATTCTTTTCATAAGAGGTCTATCAGAAACCTTTCTCGAGGCTAGAACTGCCGGCTACTAGCTTTTGATTTGAATTTCAGCTTTTGTGGGTCATTTGAAAGTCCTAGGAGCTGCTGATCGACTGAAGGGATTATGATCCAAGCCCTTTCTGTCTCCTAGAGTTGATGAAGATGAGGAAATCATCGTAAAGGCAATGACAGACTACTGGGTAGTCGGCAAGAAGTCAGACCAGAGAGAACTGTATGTGATCTTGAATCAGAAGAACGCCAATCTGATTGAAGTCAACGGTAGGTGTTCCCCGAAATCAGAAATGTGCCCCTTTTCCACCATTTCCTGCTGTTCCGCTCACGCCTCTCTCTGTTCTCCCCCGCAGAGGAGGTGAAGAGACTTTGTGCAACCCAGTTCAACAACATATTTTTCCTAGACTGATGGAGTGGAAACGCAAACTGAAACTGTTTCAACACTAAAAACTGTCAACTGTGTCCCAGGGTATTTTGACAGCGTCAGCGTAATGCAATAATTGCATTCTAAAACTAACTAACTAAATGAATTTAAAAAACAAAAAAGGTCTCTCACAAAGCTTTTCTTAATTTAATCTACAAAAAAATGTAATTTTCTTTTGTAATTAAGTGTACAAACTAGATTCTTACTGTACATTTCCTTTATTTTGAGTTATTTTCTTTGTACATAAGTGTTTGGTAAAATGATTTCTTATAAACTACCAATTGTTCATGCATTTCACTGAGCACATGGCATTGTTTCAATTCATTTAAACACTGAGACACTCAGAGCCGTTTACTTAGGGTTACTTTGATGATCAGCGCTAAGATTGAAATAAGATGTCATGTCAAATGTATTGCAGTTTGTAATCAACTCTGCTAACTTTGAATAAATCAAGAAGTAATTTTCCCTACGTTTAGCGATTTCTCCCTTCTTTTTCAAGTCGAGGATGTCAAATAAATAAAGGATTTTGGAACTGTGGTCTCAAATCAGTGGGGCTATAAAAAAGGAATGGGCTTTGATTTCAACCCCGAACCTTTAAATGATCAGCTTTCCTGGTAAAACTTGTCAGGAAAAAGTAGGCGCAGTAATTTTCTGAATATGTGTAGTCCTACTTGTAGAAAACTTGGAAGTCTTCGACTGCACTTTTGAAAGAAAAGTGTTGGTCGTGAAACTGAAATAGTTTTGTCAAATTAACCCCACGGTACTAATGGTCAACCTATAATAAATAAAGAATGTATCCCTATCAACCTGGCCCAGGTGTTAAATTACCAATACTTACTGGAAATCATTCTCTGCATTGTTACCCGTCAAGAATCAAACTTTTGGTTCCAGGATAAACGCTCCAACCAACTGAAACAAGCAATCACGTGTCAAGAGAAAGAAAAAGTGAGATACTGTCAAGGGTAAAAAAATTGAGAAAAAGCACTGATCAGTGATTGTATTCGGATCATATTCATGTTCCAATGGTTGCATTAGTTTGTTTTAATTGCTACTCGTGGCCCTTTAAATTTCCATTTTACTGAAATATAAAAGTTGTACATTTTGTTCTCTATATATTTACAGTTTCAACAAGCTAAAAATTACTGAAATACTCAGTTGAAAATAAAAGATGAACCTAAAATGTGGACGCAAACACTGTTGGACATTTTAAATGAAATAAATGACGAGGTGCTGGAGGGTAACCACGGTCCATCGGCCGATAGGTGGCGCTATCAAAAAGAAGATGACAGAAGAAGAAGACATCAAAAACCAATCAGAAGCAAGGTTTTCGTCTTGTTTGCAGCCAATCAGATTTGTCATATTCAACTTTCAAAAAAAAATTCCCGCCATTGTGGCTATGTGTTTGGGGGGGATACGACAGAACTGTCCGTTGTGTGTTTGTTGTTTTTAATAAAGTCAACCAGACTTTTGTGAATATTTTATTTTTATTTTTCTGGTGTAAGGTAAGAATATTTTCCGCTGTTTTATTTTCGCTTGAGGTAGACCTGCGTTAGCTTCCTTAAGAATAACGTGAAATAGAACTGCGTTCTTGTTATAAACACCGGAAGCTAATGTTGAGCAGCATCCAAACAAAATCACGACATAAACCGAAATAAGACGAATATTTTATTTCGAAAGTGATACGTCTGAACAAACATACAATTAAAAATATGAAAGTATGAAAGATTTCACGTTCCACAATTTTACTGTGTTTACAATGCCTAGGCATTGCCCAATAGAGTATTATCTGATCTTATCTTATTTGCTGTTTCGATCTGATTTCACTCAAATTCAGTGACAGTTATTTCACTTTACCATTTTTTCACTCACAGCATTGTTAATATATTCCATAACATTGTATTGTTTATCACAATGCGTAATGATAGAAACGTAAAATATTCCTTTTGATAAAACAAAGGTTTTTATTATGGTCTTTTTTTAAGTTTGAATTGTTACTATGAGCTGAGTAAGTACAGATGACCAAACTAAAAAAAACCCAAACTATCAGATCAGCCCCAAAAGCAGGCGTCGAGTGACACGGATTATGTTTTTCATTGTTTCTTTAGCTATTCCTAGATCATGGACTCCCGATTTGCCAGTCTGCGTCAGCGGGACACAAGTGTGTCCATGCTGAGGGTGAAAATGTCCCGAAGAAGGTCTCAGTCCCAGAAGGAGAATCGAGAGAAGACTGTAAACATGCGTAGGCAGCTGGACAAGCTGGCGGAGCTGGAAATGTCTTCTCTGGATGCCTCCATGGCAGTGACCAACATGTCAACCATCCAGGAGAAAACAATCAACAAAGCAAACTCAGCTAAAAGTAAAGTTGTATTTTGTATTTCATTCTCTGTATGTCGTGTCTGAAAGAAATACTTTGACATGGAAAAAACAATTAGTTTAGAAACGTATTTCTATGGGCCTCAGTCTTCTTAGATAATCGTTGTGTCCCCTTCACCTCATTAGAACGGTCTCCAGCTCTTTGGGGGAAAAGCTTTTATCAATTTATTTATTATTATTATTATTATTATTATTCCTAATACCTCTCTTGTGTTCGAACCGTCCCCTTGACAGACACAGCTGTAGAGGAGAGGCTGAAACAACTTCAGAACTGGAAAGAGCGCAAAGCTCTTGCAAAGGAGAAAGAAAAGAGAGAGCGGGAGCGAAAAGGGATATTTAAAACAGGCCTGTATCATCCCAAGGACACCAAAATGCTGATACCACTGCCTCCTGTCCAAGCTTCAACCAGAGCAAAGGAGGTGAGTGAGTGCACGGCAGATGAGTGTGCAGGATTTTTTTTTTTTTTTTTTTTTTGAAGCTGTGAAATCTGAACAAACTTTGCTGTCCGCAGTGCATTTGGATATGTGTTGATGATGGCAGTGCAATAAGACATTTATTGACTTTAGAATGTACATGTAGCTTGTCACATGACAATCGTCGTAAAATATATAATACACTTTGAGTGGGGAGTGACTCCAACAAGTAATATGGTTTTTTAATTTCTTCTTTTTAAGACAAAAGTGAACATTGCTCCATCACAGAGTGGCAGAGTCACCCGTTCCATGAGGCAGCAAGTGCGGCAACCACCGAAGGAGGTACCCCTCTTTAAAATCTGAATATTTATGCCAGCATTTCACTGAAAGACAAGGTGACACTAATGTTGTCTTAATCTCAACAGCCTCTGAAGGCAAAAAATCCAAATGTGGCACAAAAAAGAGGTAAATGAATTGCGCTTCTCTCTCTCCCTTGGTTTTTTTTTTTTTTTTTTTTAAATGATCCCAAATGTTACTCTTGCATGATGTGGCTTCTCTGTCTTCAAATCTAAAGCTCCCCCTGCTGTGCAGCGCTCGACCAGGAGCCGTGCAGCTCTTGACAGCTCTGCGACAACCCAGATCAACGTCTGTGCAGGTGACGAATGAAAAGGGGAAAATAAAAAAACCTTCATAATCAGAGCCCAAACCAGGGCTCATGTGTGTTTTATGTTTTGTTATTCTTTATTTAGTGGCACCAGTTGTACGAGCTTTGTCCACCAGGTCCACCAGCAGGGCTCCTCCTGTCGCAGCTCCTATGGGGAAACAGAAAGCTAAGGAAACCGCTGCAGGTACGCAATATTTCAAAAGCCTCGGTTTAGGAACCTTTTTTTTTCTTTTTTTATATATAATTCAGGTATTCAGTGAGCAAGAAGGCCAATATTGAGAGATGCCACAATCAAAACAGAAAACTCTGCAATTTTCTTTAATTTCCCCACTTTCTTTTAGATGTGAGAACCACAAGAAACAGAGCAAATGTAAACTCTGTGCCCCCGTCCTTTGCCGCGGGAAGAAACTGTCAAGGTATTCTTGATTATGGATGTTCATGCATTTGGCTTTTTCCAATGTCATCACATTCAAATGCTTTCATTCGCTCGTCTTTCCCGAAAAAGGCGCAGCAACCGTTGACCCCGCGGTTCGTCCCGCTGCGCCCGAGGTAAGCGCGCCGCTGCGTGTCACCCACATTCTGTTTTGATACGGACGGACGGCTTTGTTGACGAGTCACTCTGCTGCTTCTGTGAAGGCGCACGAGGTGACGAAGGCTGACGAGCCGAAGGACGAGCCTTGTCCTCCCGCGTCCTGCTCTGAGGAGGAGAGTGTGGAGGTGGATCAAACTGCGGCTGACAAGGACGCTGCTCCTCCCTCTGCGTCTTCATTTGCGCCGCAAGGTTTTGTGTTCCAGGCTCCTGTTGGTTTGTCATCCTTCAAGTTCGAGCCCATGACTCCTCGCTCGGCAGCTGCCTTTCTAACACCAAGGTTAGGCGTTTTTTGCTTTTCATACTTGCTTCATTCAGAGTTATTTTCTTTTGTGTTCCTGACGATGTTCTATATCTAAACAAAAAAGAAAATGTTATAACTTTCTATCCAGCTTCAATCTTCCTCCCGTCCCTTCGTTCAACTTTGAGTCTGTGGCGAGTGAACCGTCTCCTCGATGCTCTCCTCCTCGCTCAAACCCCACTGTGGCCGCTCCGCCTCCTGAGAGCCCCCGGGAGGCAAAGCACGACGTGCCGTACTTCAGGTGATCATCGATGCTGCATTTGTCCGTAAACTGCTACGAACGTTGCTCCGCCGCTCGCGGTTGGCGTCTCATCCAAATTTGCGTTTCACTCTTCATCCATTCAGGGGGGAAATTGTGAACGAGACGGAGAGACTGACTTCTCTTTGCGCCCAGTGGGAGAACAGAGTGGAGGACGAGTCGATTCCGGAGGAAAGTGAGTATGCTTTCTGTCTCACAGTGCCCCCCCCCCGACACCGGCGTTCCACAGCAGAGCGGCCATGATTCAGTCGACCGCTGTTCCTTGGTCGCAGTGAGGGATCGTATGCGCACGGCTGTCGGCCAGGCGAGGCTGCTGATGAAAGAACGCTTTAACCAGTTCAGCGGCCTGGTGGACGACTGCGAGCTGCAGCGCGGGGAGAAGATCACCACCTGCAGCGACTTGCAGGGATTCTGGGACATGGTTTATTACCAGGTGAGTCCCTCACACAGGACACGAGCAGCACACAACAACGTCACTGTTTGATCTGTTCATAAACACGGACGTGATGCCATCCCAGGATGCGAATCGGTGTTTTTACGAAAGAGCCACATTGTGCGAGCGCAACGGCATCGGCCCTGCTTTTAAACGAGTCGTCCGCTGTCATCAGGTAGAAGACGTAAACAAGAAGTTCGGTGCTCTCAAAGAAGCCGAGGCCCGGGGCTGGGTGGAGGAGGACAAGCGCCCACAGCGGCAGAGGAAAGTTGTCAAGGTAAGAACCGACTTAAAAAAAAATAAATAAAAAAAAATAAAAAATCCGCAGGCGGGAGTTCTGAAATAAAAGTTAACAAAGGATTCCCAGCAATTGCTATTAACAGTTCTATGCTGCTTATTTTTGTTGAATAAAGTGTCTCTACCTGTGGGATCATCACACAAACCGAGACATCTCTGCCCCATTTTGTTGTCTGAACAGAAGTCTGCTGCCGCGCCGGCCAAGCCAACGGGAGGCAAAGCGGCAGCCAGGTCCCGCCTGGCCGCCGTGAAAGCCGCCATGAAAGCCCTGCAGCAGGCGGCCGAGGCCGAGAGAGCTGCCGGGGACGTCGAGGACGAGCCCGGCCCGAGCGCAGAGGAACCGCAAGCGCAAACCGGCACTGTGGTTTTTGACGGAGGCTTCTTCCAGGTTGAGAGTCCCGCCAAAGCAGCGGGTGAGAGAGCTTTTCACACAATCATTGTCTGTGCGGTCTCAGCGGGACCCATTTCCAGTTATTCCATAGCTGCATTTTGTTCGATGGTGGTTGTCTCATCCATATGATCATCTGCAGCTCCTGTCAGAAGATCCAGCCGTCTGAGTGCTGCCGTGCTGCCCAAGGCTTCTCCCTGCTCCAAATACCTCTCCCCTAGAAGGGTAACCCGAAGGTCCCTCGCACAGGCAGCGACCCCTGTTCAGACCCTGCCGTCTCCTGCCCCGCCTACCCGCACTCCCGCTCACCTCCGCCCGGCCTTCAGCCAAACCCCAGGAAAAGCACCCGAGTCCCAGCGTGGCACTCCCCGGCCTGAGAGAGGGGAGGAAGCTGGAAACGTGTCCCTGTGCTTCTCACCTGCGGGAAGGGAAGTTCTTTCGGACCGCGACCGCCCCCGAGGAACCCCAGCGCAGCACACGGAGCAACTCGCAACGGACAACACCACCTCCGAAGCAGAAGCACCCCTGCGTTCTCGGCCCTCCGTTTCTGTAGCCCGGGAGGAGGATCCAGCAGCCTTGAAGTTTGACCTCACTCACTCTCCGTGCAAACTGAGCGCCGCCGCGGAGCCCTCGTCAGGCTTAAGCTTCACGCTGTCACCCTGTGGAACTCCCTGCCAGCCTTCCTTCTCCTCTCCCGCCGTGCAAACCCAGCTGGGGGCTCCAAACTCCACGTGCTGCACACCAGACAGCGCGGCAGTTGAGGTAAAGCGAGTTCTCGGGGTTCGTTGGAATTTCGTTTGGGAAAAAAAACACTCAACGGGTTGTGTACTTGAATTTTCCTTTTCCAGGAGATTCCGGGCTTGGATTTCGAGCTTTACCTGCAGCCCTCACAGAGAAGCAGTCTGTCCCCAAAGGGGCATGCCACCGTGGAGATGTTGTCACCCATGGAAGTCGATGCTGAGATGGCGAGTCCCGGAGGTCAAGCTCAGCAGGACACGGGTACGACTGCGGTGCACGATCACACGCTGCACACCAGGGCTTCATGTCTAGAGGCGGTGGACAATGAGGCAACAACGGAGTTCGATTGTAGCTTTAATGACATTTTTTAGTTTTCAAGTTGAATGAGCTTTAAATATTGAATGAATGAATGAATGATTTTTTTATTTTTTTATTTTTTTTTGCTTTCATCCTCACATCATATTTACAATTCAATTTCAAATCATCACAACCAAAAAAGGGCTGGGCAGAAGCAAATAGCTTTTTCTGGCCCACCCTGCACATCACAGCAAATTCAACATATGTTAGAAACAGAATTCTTCAATTAACATATATTTGCATCCATAAATTGATATGCATTAATTATTTCATATTTTAAATATTATTTAAACTTTGACAGTGTATTGATCAACATAAATTGATCCCCGAGATCATTCCACATTTTAACCCCTAAAACAGAAACACTTCTTTGTTTTAGAGCTGTTCTTACTTTGCTTGTTTCAGAGGGAAGCCGTCCTCTTCAATTATAAAGTCCAATTCTTAAAATGAAGAAGGATGGAACTCCTTTTGGGAGGCTTCCCTTCATAGCACGAAACAAAATATACAACATTTTAAACAATGTCAATAAATTGTAATTTGTTGATTTTGTTAAGTCGATTGGTGGAATCACAGAATCCAACTTTATTCTTTTTAGCAAATTAACTATTGGATCTAGATGTGATGTGATGTGTTGATTTAGATGTCTAGAAATATTTGTACTTGTGCAGTTTTACAATAGAACCCGAGACTGCTTGATGCATCTGATTGCCTTCTTACATGGGAACGACCGCACCTAACTTGTGTCCTGTTCACCTTTTACTCATCATGCGTCCATCACTACAGCCCTGCCAGCGGTGTCTTCGGTGTTAGCTCAGCACTCATCACAGGTTGTTTTTTCTTCCCTTTTGCTTTTTTTCAACCATTCTCACCCACACTGACACTGATCAGATAACTCGGCCCCTAACCTTGTCATTTATTTCTCTCAGCCCGGTCAGTGCCAAACGTCCTGACTGTGCTTTTTTTTTTTTTCTTGCAGATGGAGACAGCAGAGTCGTCGCTGTTTCTCTTCACTCCAAACCCGAAGGACCGCATACGCCAGTCCGTCTGTCCAAGTGACCTCATGGTCTTCACCCCTCCCCTCTAATTATCCTGCTGATGGACTGCGATTGCTTTTGAAAAAAATTTACTGGTTGATTTTTTTTTTATTTGTAGATCACAAGTGCTTTTTATGAGGAAAAAGTTCTTAATTAAAATTGCAGTTAGAAAAAAAAAAGGCTAACACTCTTCATTTAATACAATAATAATGACAATGGGTGCTTTCGTTGATGGATCGTCTGTTTTTTGTTTGGTTTTTTTTCTCCAGTTTTGCAATGGCTTGCATATTAGTCATCTTCTGTGTGTTCTGGAGGAAATACGTTTTAAATAATATTATGCCAAACCCAATTATTTTTATTTCCCTCCTTTTGACACTTTACCCATTGACTCATCATACCATGATCAGACTGTCAAGATCATACTCCGCATGCATGACAGTATCTGAATAAATTAAAGACAATCAAAATGCCAATAAAACAATCTTGCATACTGAGATGGTTTTTACAGCCATGAACTTTTGTTGAATCTTAACATGTTGAGCAGAACCTAATTCAGATGTATGTGTAATTGGACAAAACAATAAATCATGTGAACAATGCAAGACAACAATTAATAATAGAACAACTGAAAGAGTGCGTGAAGGATGGAAAAATATATGAAGCTCTAAAATGGGGCTCCGACGTGTCCTGGAAAACCTTGAAAATGAACAATTCGTGGAAAACTAGGGGAAAAAAGTACTTGAAAAGTTCGGTTTCTGCCTTGTGAGTCAAATACAAGGGGGGAGGCGTTCTGCGCATGCGTGTCTGCTGTCGCGCTGTTTTCAAAGTGCGTCTCTTCGAGCAGCGGCACACGTGATTCCACCAGCCAATCAAATTTGCCGTTTGACTTTTCAGACGCCGGTAAGGAAGGATTTTTACTTTTTTCCCCCAAAAAACACCCGTCAGAGACACAAATAGTGACTTTCAGGCGAAGAGTGGAAGCTTCGAGATAAATGCCATTAAATGGTTGTCAGCAATGACCCCCGTTTCACTCAGAATTTTACCTCTTCTGTTGTCTGGCAACAGAGAATCAGCGAATAACAACTTTAAGATTAGCTGCTTTCCATGCAGTCGTTGTCAACACCCCAGTGAGATGAACCCAGACTACAGGAAAACCTTGAAATCAGGAAAAAAAAAATAGGCAGTGAATAAGTAATGAAACAGGATTTAACGCGGGTACATATTGCATTACAGCTATCAATTTTTTTTCTTTATTTTGCAACTTTCAAACAAGTCAGATGCAATGCAAAGGGCTTGACAGGCTGATTAAACAACAGAAACAAGAATATACTTAGTAAGCAATGCATGCAGCAATAAAATATGAGAAGGTAATGCAAGTTAGTGGATAACCATCTTCTTAAATCAGTCCTCTGGGGATGGATGAAGAATAGGCATAAACGCAATCTGGGTCAATGTACATAATGCAATGGACAGGTTTGGAAAATACCGCTTCTGCAACACATGGCTGTGGCGTGATTGAATATGTAAATATTCTGATTGAATCAAACACGTGGGATTTCCAATTCCATCCTTCATTGCTTGATGCTACTGACTTGAGTCTAAATGAGCTGCTGCCTTCACAGAGCAAACTTGTTTTTATTTGCTGAAGTGCCAAATGCATTCATTATTCAGTGTGTCATCCTTACAGCTGCAGTGGTCACAGGGCCTAAAAGACAATCTAACCGTTCGGGCAAGGTTGACAGCAGCCTCCTCCTCACTACAATTCTCTCTGGACTCTTCGTCACTGCAGGACAGTGTCGGGTCCTCACGTGAGCCTTCAGGAAACCCGCTGGTTGTTCGCCTCTGCACAGCCCGAGAAGAGCCTAGAGGAACTCCAAGAAAATAATCTTCTGCAGCAAGACCAGAGCAACAGCAGGTGTACTCCGGAGGGGGGACGGATAAGATAGGATAAGATTGAACTTTATTGATCCCCATCAATTCTTTTGTCACAGCAGCTCAACAATAGCAGTGTCAATAAATATTAATATAAATGTAAATCAAAGAGACAGTTAAAAGATAGCAAAATGTATCTATAAAAAAAGAAAAAAATAGACAGCAAAATGAACAACAACAATGATAGAATTAGATAACTGAATGAAACAAAAACAGAAAAAAAAACAGCAAGGGTGAGAAAAGACAACCAAATCGACAACAACAAGGGGCAAGAATAGAGACAGAGTGACAACAACTATGACAAAAGTAAACAGGAAGGGTGAATAGTCTCCTACGTTTATGTTCTCACTTTATTTCTTGACAGGTTTTATTGTGGAAATCCACACCAGATGGCGGCACGTGATCGTGGAGTTGCGTCTGGCAGCTGTGTTGACCCCGCAGCATTTCACAAGGTACTCCTCAGCTGCCATTGCATGACCCAGCTCCCGAAACAGGGAGTTAATCGAAAAGGGCAGCTTTAGGTTTTGCTGACTGAGATCTTTCCAGTTTTCTCCCTAAACGGTAATGAATCGCTGTCCCGGTTTCTAGCTCATCCAACACCAGTGTGTCCACATATTTATGATGTTGCTCACACCGCTTACATTCTGAATTGAATATTGGATATACTTCTATTGCACTTCAAGCTTTCACCCTCCATACAGAGTGCCCCGCTAGGAAGTTTCAGGTTTTCTGCCTGCACCATATCCCGATGGAAGAGGTGGTAGGCAACTGAGGCGCTCGAACAGCCTCATGGGAGCGAGGGGGAGTCCATCTCTTCAGAAATGTTGTCCTCTGAAAAGGAGAGAGGAAACATTAAGACCAGCATTCGGGCATCAGCGTATTTTGTGAAGTTGTGAACTTCTCATCCTGTAAATGGGGAGATATTTTCAGTGGAAATGAGAGGGTTTGTGACTGCAGCACCCCTCATATAAAACTAACAGTGTCAGTGTTGCCATGATGGTGGATGTTGTAGTCCTTTTGGAGGTGCCTGAGGTGCATCCCGGACAGCGGGAAGATGCTATCAGGACACGCTATTGGCCGAGTCTGCTGTAGAAACTGTGGATCAGCTTCAGCTCTCTGTTGTCTCAGCACCACAAACTCTGTTACAAATGAAACAATGTAAGGACAGATATTTGGAAACAAGGTCACGGGAATCTAGCCTTTATCAAACTAAGTAATATTTACCATCAGAAAAGACTCCAGGTTCCCTTTTGTTACTGATTTGGAAAGTCATTGTACTCGTAACAGTTATTTTTACAATCTTTTTTTCAGAAGGGGGAAGGGACACGCCCAGCGCCCATGATTCCCCCAGACGTGGAAGCAAAGTGGGAAAAAAAGCCTTTTTTGGGCATCTGTCAGGACTGCTGTGAGTACAGACAAACCTTGTGTCATTTACATAGTTTCTAATAAGTGACGGATGTGAAAGAGAATAATGTCCAACCGCATTATGCGAGCCATGTAGTCCCCCATTTTTTGTGGTTGTTTTCTTGCATTTTCCAAAAAGCAAGTCCTCTCGTATCCTCCTGTGACAGAGGGCTCCAAAAATAGCCCCACAAACAAAATCACAACAATGTTTTACACTGCCATACTGTTGAGAAACAATGCAAATGTGAATGAGCGCAGAAACACAAATGACCTTTTTGCACAAACACCGGGGTAACCACGAGGGATCGGTTTGCAATAACATGATGTCATGGGATGTCCCACACCCTGGCAGCGTTCAGACATCCATCCATCTTTGCAGAAGTTGATCAGCTTAAAAGGTGGATGACGAATCACTTTGGTGGCCTTTGCATCCTCAAATTTGATCCGTCACTCCTCATGGAATTTCAAGGACTTGGTCCATATCTTTTGTGTACGTAAATATGTGCGAATGTATGTAAGGCGATGCGAAAATGTCATACGGTGCAGTTTCCTGTTTTTTCCGTTAGGGGGCGCCGTAGGTTTGCAATGGGGGCCTTTTGGAGTTTTAGCCGTGCAAGGATATAATAGAGTGTGACATAAATACAAAATGCTTCTTAAAGTTATGATAAGCGTAATGATCGTGGGTATTTTGGATTTTCTTTTCATTTGCGGTCTTGACTGGAAATGAATGTTTCACCTTGATCTCACTGATCGGTGATTCTGACAGTGTCACTGTCAGTGCGCAGATGATACTGGTTGTTTCTTTCTGTACCTTCAGAGCTTGCCTTTTCCGGAAGCTTCCGTCTTCTTCTTGTCGGAATTTCCGCTTTAGTTTTTATTTTGTGAAATAATGTATCGCGTCTTGATCTTGTTTTGTTTTCGTAACATTTAACTCCTCTTTGAAGACAGTCTGCGTTGAGTAAAGAGGAAGTTAAATTTGTCTCACCGCTTTCTTTAAAAACTGCACAGATTCAGGAATTGACAATGGAAAGTGTGAAAATGTAGCCGTTATCCGTGAGAGAGAAGACTAAACTCAAGACAAGACTACAGACTGTATTGTGTTTTATTGAGAAAAAAAGAGACTACATCATCAACACAGTGGCAAGGATACGCACTTTAGGAAGCATGTTGATAACTATGTCATGATGGTCAGTTCCTCGTCATACAATACACATCCTGTAAAGCAAAAACGTGGCAAAAACTTCAATTTCCTCACAAGATATGGAATATTTCAAACGACGACTCAACATATCCACGTACGATGCAAATGTCAATAAAGGTATGTTTCCATTTTGCATAACCTCCGCATTGTGCACAGTCCGCACTACACAACAGTGAGACCACAAGGAGTGTAAAGTCGTCCCTAATCAGATCGAACCCGTTTGAAGCACATTACTTGCAGTCAAATCAAAACCGGTGTGGGGTCCTGGGTTTAAGATTGAGCATCGTATTCAAAGGGCCACCTTCACAGACTGGACATTTGTACACACACTTTATTTAAATATCTCATACAAACTTACTGAGTATAAATATATATCCTTGGTTAGCGACAGTGACGAACTGTTTTGCCATCATTAAAATGACAAACCCTTTTCCCAACACGGCACTCTCCCTTCATTCTCACAGCCTCTCCATAACACAAAGCCTCTTAAAAAAAGAAAGACAAAAAAAAAAAAACAACATTATATTAAAAATAGAAATAGCAATATGCTGTGTTTTGGCAAGTCAGGAAGACAGCCCGAGTACTAGTGAGTCTCAGCAGTACCAGGCCAATGTTATTTCAATCTTCATTAAATCACTGCACCGACTGCAGCACAAGGAAGCTGGAAAAGATATTTATGACACTATTCACAATCATTGGGATTTATTTCCTTTTTGTTAGCATGATTCTATTTGACACTCAGACATGACTGGCTGTCTTGTTGTGGTCCTGTATAACTGGATATGGGTTGAAGGCGGTTTATATCCTTAAATCAGCAAAGTTGATTGTAACAAATGGACTTAACACTTTACTGTTCTACAGTTCCTCAACGATAGAGGGTACATTTAAGCTAGACTAACACAAGACAGGCTACGCATATGAAATGGTTTGGCAGAAACATCCAAATAATTCCGTTTTTTCTCACCCTTCCTTTTCATGCTTACACATGTCTTGCATTGGTCTGGGTAATAAATATATATTTTTAAATTCTATAACTATCCAATACTTTGGCTTATATCAACATTCTCTGTATCTTGCGCTGTTGTTAGCATGCTAACATGCTAAACCCGGGAGCAGGTTAGCATGTAAACTGGGAGCAGGTTAGCATGTCATGGTTAGCTCTTAGCTGAAGGCACCTCTGACCCAATACACCTGCAGATCAGGTTTATAAATATCTACTTTTTAAGGCTTCTATTTTCTCGTCTACACATTCAGTTGTTTGACAAAAAGGCTTGGTGGTCTTGATGAGACAAGCTGTTTTTGTTACGGGAACGTTAGGGGGAATTACGTGGAGTTATATATACATATTACTTTTGAAATCAACACATATTGGTGGAAAAGCCTGACTTGAGACTTGAGATTCGAGATGTTTGCAAACTGTGGAGGTGTTTCTGCGGCCACCAGGGCTGGGTAATATATTAATATAATGTGCGTGTGTGTGTGTGTGTGTGTGTGTGTGTGTGTGTGTGTGTGCGTGTGTGTGTGTGTGTGTGTGCGTGTGTGCGCGCCTTCAGCAAGAAATTGACTGAAAATCATGAGGAAATGTTATCAATTACTACAAATTGCATTAAACTCAGCTTGAAATGAAAAAGGAGTTGCATGGAAATAAAAAGGTATGTATCAAAAGAGTTGTTGATTTGTAGTTTTTCATCATTTAAATCACATATTTTACACAGATTAGCGATGCCGTTTGTCTAAATGCGAGTCGGTTGCCAAATGCAGCATTTCAACAGTATTTGAATATAGGTATATTAAAATACGTGCGACAGACACTGTATCCGAGATGTACTTTTTCTAATCCATAGCAGGTACGACGAATACCAAAAGCTATGAGGGGGGCTTCTAATTGTGAAACGTAATGCTCCTGTTTTTGCTATGGCCCAGCCCTGGATGCTACACTAAACACACACTGGCACGGTAAAATACAGACAGACATGCGTGCAGGCTGGTGAGACGTCGGGTAACGGTGGTATCGGGTGAGTTGCAAGGGTCCCAAGTTGCACGATGCCCACGGAGGCAGGGCAGCTGTGCGTCCTCCTCCTCCTCCTCCTGCTCTCGGTTAGATGACCGGCGCAGATCTATCATTTGTGACAGTGGGTCTCAGCTTCACCGTGGCAAATGGATTCCCTCCGCTGCGGGGTTGAGAATGTTCAAAATGAACTCTCCGAGAGCTTTTCACCCGGGATAGAAACTACAAGAGCTTATTTTTTGTTCGGTGTATTTGGTTACTCACCCAAGAAAAGGAGCTTTTCCGATCCCATTGACTAAAGAAACCTGCTGTGATAAAAAGAAAAGAAAAGACAGGAAAAACCCTTAGGGATCTGGTGTTGTTCAACTGGTTTGATTAGATTTTGTCATCGACTTTATTATCCTCCTGAATGATCAGTGTGTTGCTGCTGACATGCAGACGTGATCTTCCCAAGTCTGGAATCTAGATAATCCAGAAAGGCCTGCGAGAGGACACTGTGCTTATTCCCTCAGCCGAGACAAGTGATTCGCAGGATGATAAACAGGAACATAAATACCTGAGCTGTGTGGCCCCCAGGGCAACTTAGGCGCACAAGTTCTTATAAATATCTCAAAATGAGTCACGGACAAAGTGTGACTTACGGAAAACACTTGGCAGTTTAATCAAATTATAAAACATCTAACTTGTATTCTCAGCAGAATAAAAAAAATATTATACATGCATTGAACGCACGAAGGCCTTGTAACATTGCTTTCTATTTGAGCCTCCGATTCTCTTAAAGTCAGTTTCACACTTTTTGCAACCCCCCCCCCCTCCCAAAGAATGAGAGAATTTCCAAAATTCAAAAGCAATGGATGCAATCTGCAGTGATGAGCTGGAGTTAGGGCTCATGACCATGACCATCACGGCCCATGATGTCTCCTGAGCATCTGCTTAAGTATCGCAGCCGTCCCAGCTGCAGTGTGGTATCAAGCGTTCATTACTCATGGAGAGGAAGGCGGAGAGCGGGCGGTGCTCGTCAAACCCAACCCGGCCTTCGCGGGGACCTTTACTCAGGAGGCGGCTGCGACTTTACCCTTCCGCTTTTTTCCACATTCACCGCTTTTGCATAAATCAATGTAAAATCTATAATGCGACTTAGTCCTCCCCTCCCAGGAACATTGCATTAAAACCCAACGCTCGTCCATGCAGTTCGTGGTGGAAAGTATCCCTCCGGATAATGATATTAAAAATGTCTTAAACATCAGCCTTATGTAACAGATGTGAAAACATTTTTCTAAATCACAGACGCCTATCCTAATGTGAGATACCCAGTTTCAAGTAGTATCCAAAGAAAATGCAGGGCTATAAAGGAAGTCTGGAAAACAAAGTCCCCCACAAGGTCCTCTTTACTGTCCTGTTAAGAAACCTATAGAGTTAACCTTTGACCCGCAGGCTAATGATTGCCGAAGCCCGAAGAAATAGACCTCGGCATGTATGAGGATGGAACGAGAGAAAAAGAAAATGCGGGAAGCACCGCCACTCCCGCTGCGTGCCTCCCGGTGGTGTATTTCACGGCGAAACCCTGAGAGGGCAACTCCGGAGGACACGGAGTGCGAAGGCAGCGGAGAGGAAAGCGATGGGGGGGGGGGAATCAGCTGACACACCACAAACTGAAATTGTGTGTGTAACCTCTTGTCCTCTTTCTCCCGGTTTAATGTCCTGCTCATCGTCAGATCACCCTTTTTCATTTTGCAAAAGCCGACCGGGAGCTTTTTTCACATGACCAGTCAGAGGAATTAAGAGCGTCTGTTTTTTGGCATGGATGACGAAGCGTAGAAAAAAAACAACAACATTTTAGTCCGAATGACGGCCTCTTTGCGGAGATTGCATGAGTTCTGCAACAAATAAATTCGAGCGCAGACACTCAGCCAATTTAGGAGAAATATCTCCAAAAGTACAGCGTGTTAAGTATGTCTACTGAAACAGCAAAAACTTTAAGTTCAGTATTTAAACTTCACTAAAACTTAATGTGGCATCGAACCGAACTAATGGCTGCGGTGTATCTCAGCGCATCTGTTCTACTCAGCGTGCAGCGTACCACTTTTAAAATGTAAAGGATAACCGCCAGGCAGTTATTCGGCTGTATTTGAAAGCTATGAATCTAATTTAAAGCGTCGGTAAAAGAAAATGCGAAAAGCTTTACAGAGGGGACTTTATGCCTCGAGCGATATGTTACTCCAGGAAAGCCAATAACCTGCACTGAGAGGCAAAAAATTTGCCAGTTCACCGATTATTTCCATTTTCAACACGCCTTGCTTTTTTTTTTTTTTTTTACCTTTTCATATTTTTCTGTCTCTTTACTTTTTCCCAAACATACTTTTTTGACCTCCCAATTTGTAAATGTCCTTGGGGGGGGGGAGTGGAGTGGAGAAGGCACTTCAAAAGATACACAAACAGATCATTTAACTGGAGGCTGCTTATCTCGTCTCCATCTGTCGCCGCTGATGTTTGTATCAAAGGAACACAATATGCCAAAGAAACCGGGCCTCGGCGCTATTTTGTTCCGTCGCCCACCTCAGCCCGCCTCTTTCTGAAAGCCCATAAACGCACACATCAAGAGATTTCGGTATATTTTCATCGTATCTCCGCGTCTAAGAAGGGCTCGTTCTTCATCCGAGTCGACCCCTTCGTATTTCGGGGCCCGTCGGATCTTGGAAATCGGACAGCGTGTCCGTAAACATGGCGGTTGTCCGCCGGAGGGGGGGGTTCTGGTACTGACTGTATTCTGAGGCGACGGTGCAGACGGGGCCGCTCTGCTCGAGGGGACGACGTCGCAGTAGTCTGGCGGCGGCAGCAACACCGGCTCCTCCTCCTCCTGCTCGGGCAGGCTGACCACGCTCCGGCTGCGAACTGGCGTGCCAACGTTGCTGCTGTGAAGCAAGAAACAGAGTTTGAGTGGCGGCACAAGACAACGGGGCTCATTACCTGGTGCGCCGCCATCTTTTCTTACCTATTCGATATCGCAGACTCATAAGGTCTGCAGTATGACGAGGGAAACCAGCCCCGCCTAACGCAAGAGAGAGACATCGATGAATCAACTCGGAAGTGGAAACCGTTCTGACAATTTGATTAGCCTTTTCAAACACCGAATAACAGTTTTTCATAATGTTATGACATTCAAACTTAAAGAAACACATATTTTGAAACTGCATTTTGTGAACGAAGGCTCATTATTGATCGCGATCTCTAATTTGGCTGTGAGGAGGAGGATGGAAAAAACAAATATATAGTATTACCTTACAAATAAATAATCACCCCACTTTATTTATATATATATATATATTTTCCAGATATAAAGTTGTTCTGTCGTCCTCTCATTTACCGGTTGTTTGTTTCACAAAATACCATCAAAAACTAGAGTCCAACACACCCATTTCACGAGGAACATTTGATTTGTCACACCAGGAAGAATGCTGTTGTTGCCGTGAACCATTTAAGGAAACCCGGCCATTCTCACTGTCATATACAACTGCCCTTTGTGTTATGACGCCTCCGACCGTCATCAAGGAAGACAGAAAATGCCACGGTGGAGAAGATGCTTCTGGAAAGCCCGCTGTGAAGTTCAGAGCTGATAGTTAGATGAGATAGAAAAGCAAGAGCGTGAAGCGCTAATGTCAATAACGTCTTCCGAGTCTTTTCCGGCCAACAGGGAAACCTGTTATTAGTCGAGAATCGCTGCCGTTGACACCATGCTTGCCTGCGATGCATGTAGCCGATGTTGAATCCGTGACTGACGGATAGATTTTGCGGCGTAAGACTCTGACGTCGTCTCCAAGTCACGTTTTCGGAGAAAAGAAAGATTGCTCGTCAGGCCAGTGCGATGGATTTGTTGCTAAGAAACAGTGTCCTGTGATGGATCACAACGTGTTCTCTTCTTGAGAAACTGAATGCATTAAAGCCCCTTGAATGCGAAACAGAAATAACACACAAGCAGACACACACACACACACACACACATACACACACACACACACACACACAATGAACAGGCTTTATAGGTCTTCTTTCTGTATTATTTTTATGGCTCTTAAATTAGTGGGTGTTAATGGGGATCAGTGAAAAAAGAGGTGTGCATTAAAGCGGGGGGGGGGGTGGTGGGTGCAGATGGGAATTAAATAATAAGGGAAGACGAAATGGGTAGTCATTTTGCAATACTTTTGCTTGCATAATCAGTCCAGGCCGAGCTCTCCGGGGGAAAATCAGACCTTACGCCTTTGAGCCGCCGAGACACATCGGCTTCCACACGCTTGCTTTACGTCCCGATCTCGCGAAAGCGCATGAATTTCATTGGGCCGATTCTTGCGGTTCTTGTGACATTGAGGCGGGACCAAGCATTCGTCAATGAAAGACAGAGATTCCTTGTTTGGATACACTTTGATGGCGCAACAGAGCGAGAGAGATGGGCTTTGCAAGCGTCGTGTAGAACATGCTCGACATACTTCTGCATCTCAAAGCGCGTTGTATTGGCACGGCAAAATATTCTAAAAACAAGAAGCTAAAACTTGTATAGCGGCCTCAGAAATGTGAAAAACGTAAGTATGTGCCGCCGCCGGAAAGTGCATTTCCACTGGAGCCAAAAGTAAAGCATGAATCACCTGCAGCTCCTTGAAGGCAGAACTTTCACACCTCAGACAAAAGTACCTTTTAGTTCTAGTATTTTTCTCAAATGTCTGATGGACTGATAGGACGTCTTGTAAACAAATAGCGTGAAAAGATAGAAACTGGCGGTGCAACTGTCATCGCTCAATACTTCCTGAGACTGTCTGCGTGTCCAGGTCTGTTGCCTATTTACGTAAAGAAGGATTAGTTCTGGAATTTAAGTTTACGTAATAGCCACTCACTGCCGTGTCCTCTCCAGCTCTCCGTAAAGCCAGCCGTCTTTTTCCTCGTGAACAAACAGGGTGATGATGTCGCCGTCGTCGAAGCTGAGGAGCGTGTCGTTGTTGCCCGCCGTGTGGGGAAAGATTGTCCGGACGCGAGACTTCCTGACCACGTTGAGGCCGGACGACTGGGAGGTGGACCTGGACAGGCTGCCCTCTCCGAGGCTGCCCCGGTCTGGTCGAGGTCAACGGATACCGCAAATAGAGATCACAGATTAAACATGTTATGGATATAATGTCTGACAGACAGTATAAACTAAGCACGGGATGTTTGGGTTTTCCAATGAAGTCGACGCGTAAAGTCATTCTTCCCGTTTCTTGTAGCCTTTTTTGGGTCACGAGAGACGTGTGTCTCTGAAAAGCCAGACTTACCCGAGTTGTGTTCTGAAGAGGAGGTGAGCGGAGATCTGAGCTCTGGATTGAACATATTAGCGAGCGGACTGATCTGAGCCTTGAGCGGCGGCGCAGGGGGCGGGACCCCAGACTCCAGGTTGTTCTGACCAGACGCAAAGAACCGGGTGAGCGCGTGCAGCGGGATTAAATACAATGCCAAACCATTTCAGATCAACAAATGATTCGTCCAAAGGGCTCAAAGTGGTGACGTGAAAATCAGTATTTCAATCAGTTTGAACTTCGAAATCGGTGAAAGCCAACAAACCGTTGACAAACATTCATCAGATATGATCACGTCTATCCGCACCAGTTACACTTTTTTTTTCTGTTTATCTTAAAGTTGCACTGAGCAAAAAGGAGCCGAAAGCAAGATAAGATAAACCCGCAAGACGACCGCATGACATGTGACCTTATCTCCGCGCGCGAGACGTGTTTCTGCGCCGGCTCTGTCGTCCCACCGAGCGAACACACGACCGCCCGACTCTCACCATGTTGTAGCGTTCGATGCGCGGCGATTGTTCGGGAGTGGTGGAGAGCTCATCTATCATGGTCATCACCCTGTCCGGCACCTTGGTGATGTCGCAGCACTTTTCCTGCCAGCTCGGGAGCTTCGCTGCCAGCATCTCTTTGGCCTGGAAACACCAGGGGGAGAAAGATACGGCAAATCACGTCACTGATCTATGAGTCAGGCTACGCTGGATTACCCCCGCTGTCCGTTTGAAAAAAAAAAAAAAAAGCTTTTCTTTCAGCAGCTTTGCTTCTTCTTGATTCGGAGCAATTTTTATAACTCGGGTCAACGCAGCACTTGCGACGACCACCTGCGCGAAGGGTTTTGGTTTTCTTTGACGTCGCTTTGACACAGTTGACCGCGTGATTCAGCCGAATGGGCCAAATTGAGTGGGTTGTTCGGGCGCTGCGCTAAACTGATTCATATCATTCTTACAGTTTGGGATGAACTCACAGGACCTCTGTGCTCTGACTGCTAATGAAAATCATCGCTTTAGCTTAGCTGCGTCACATCATGATCGCAGTCCTTGACAATGCTCTGAGAGCAGCCAATCCTGTGCCTACATTTTTAGGGGTTCCTTCAGTATTAGAGACAATGGTGGACGATTGAGTCAGACTTTCATTCGAGTCCTGAAGAAATAAAAAAAAAAAAAAAAGTCGGGAATTCCGATGAACTCAAAGCTACGTTTCACCCGCCGTATTTGAAAATCGAACAATGACAAAACCAGCCGTCGACTAGCACCTTCGAAGCATTGACAGGATTTCTGCCATAGCGAGATTAAGAAGGGTGTTTTCCATGAATTCACTGTCAACAATCCGGACGGCTGCAATGGTGCGTTCGCTAGTCAAAAACATATTGGTGGGAAAGCTGGAGCTCATCCTGAACATGAACGGCAGCGTCCACACAAACACCAAGAAAGTGGATCCCTTCACAGTGATCCTTCAAACAATACACTTTGTCCCGAGATAGATTCTCAAGTTTTTTAGACTCCTACATAGAGTCTTGTTGAGTCTGGTGTCGGTCCTCTGGACAGGTTAACTTAAACTGAACTTAAATTGCTTTTGCTTTGCTCCCAATCTGTGAAACAAGCTTTCTCCAAACTACCCTTTTTTATTCCGTTAGCGTGCAAACCGCTTGCTTTGCTTCCGGCCCTCCTTACCTTTTCGTGGTAGTTGCTAATTTGGTAGGAAAACATGCAGTGCTTGTCTGCCAGGAAACAGAAGCGTCGCTTTTCTTCCAGCAGAGCCTCTCTGCAGCCGTCGGCAATGAACTTCTGCATGTCCGTCTGACGGGACGAGATGGTCTCCATGCACTGCAGACGGAGTGACAGAAGGTCAGTGAAGAAGTCAGAAGTACCGGGCCTGGAGTTGAATGGCTTTTGAAAGAGCAGCAAAAGGAGTGGGTGTAATTGGTGGTGCCGTCCACTTGATGGTGGCTCCACTCTGACAAGACGACCGGTCGCTATTGTAAAAAAGTGAATTTACATGAGGAGTAACCAGTCGGTAAGCGGGGTCAAAAAAGGCTAATATCTTAGCATCTCCGTGATCAGGTCAAATTGGCACTGGGGGGGGGGGGGGGGGGGGGGAAACCCCCCCGCGGCGCAGA
>CAAKHD010013832.1:265535-293733 GCA_901007705.1 Fistularia tabacaria | reverse complement strand
GGGGGGGAGGAGGCGGGGGGGGGGGTAGGGGGGGGGTGTGTGGGGGGGGGGGGGGGGGGGGGGGGGGGGGGGGGGGGGGGGGGGGGGGTGTAAATCACACATGCCATGTAAAGACGCCCCGAGAGGCTTTCAGGGGCGGGGTTGCGGGGCCCTCTTTAGCTAAAGTTCAAGGGAAGAACTTTGCATCCGTAGGATTGAGCTGGACTTGATCGCCTGGAATCTTATCTGCGATGTATTTGTTGCTCAAATAGGAGGCTTTCCATGATAATCTAATCGCACCCGAACGACTTTAAATGCCAAGCACAAGGGTGACGGGGATCTGAGTGGAACACGGACATCTTTGATTAATGTCGCGGTTTATGATTCATTATTGTAAAAAGTTTGGCTATTTACTCATACATTTGCTTATCCCGCACACGCCCGGCTGACGTCGCGTTCGACACAAGTGCAGACGTACTCATCGAATACACAAAAACTTTGACCCTTTTTGCCACGGTGCGCTTGTACAAGTGCAAGATTGAAAGTAAAGTGTAAATAATAGAATTAAATAGATAATACCTTTGGTCTTTCTTATAAATTATTTTTACTATCGGCCTTCGCTTTTCAAGAACCTGGTCTATTTTAGAGGATTGTTTATACAAACAGAACAACAGCTTCTACATTCTTTACAGGTGACATCATTTATGGCTGAAATGTCCCGTACAACTGCATCGTATGCCTGTTTTAGTATCAGATAAGGAGACTGCCGTGTAAGATAACACTGTTGGGGTAAATGTTACCACCACAGCTGATAATCCTTTCTGTGCTCGCCGAGTTTTCTCTTTCGTCTTTGAGATGAGATGCATTGTTGGGCTTGTCAAAGCAAGCATTGCAGCTGACGGAAATGTGGAAATCGTGAGTCAGGACCGAACGGCACCTACGTTGGCATCGTTCTCCTTACGTCACTCTGACGAATGGTGACTCGACCTCCCTCAAGCAAGGGAGGACTAAGTGACTTCCGACAGGATGCGGCTCTAAATGAATCAATCACCTAGCATGGATTGACCAACCAGCAACTGCTCAGGAGACCGTCCTGTGACTGAAGCTAAAGAAAAGGGTATTGAATGGTAATAGCTTGAGTTGGTGTTGGTTGAGAACGCCTACTTGCGCCTATGAGTTCGGTTTAGTAAGTGCGACAAACTGGATGTTCTTGACAAGTTAACATCACACCCGGCGGTTGCAGGGGCCGATCGACGACACAAGTTCCCACCAGCTGGATTGGATCCGGGGTGGTACGGTGTGTTCACATCCCAAACGAACAACAACACGCTTTCAACTAGTCCTCGGTCTGGTTGTTCCCATCTGCTGCTTTTTCTACACCTGCCCAAATATACAGTGCAGAGGAAGAAAACACCTTGATGTTTGATTCCCCCGGACTAAACCGGGCAGTTGAGAAAACACACAAATAGGCCCTGAGATTCAGTTGTTTTGTGAAAAAACACAGATTTCTTCGCACAAACTCCACAAAGTGCTGAGCTGTCCGACCACGATAATGCTCAACTTTGGACAAAACACATTTCCGACACAGCTGCGACGATGCAAACGTTACGAAACCCGTCGCGCAAATACAACCGTGTGCGTGTCGGACTGCGCATACTGTACGTTAGCGCTGCTGCTATTATTAGTGAGAGATCATTCGTGCCCGCTCGGGTCGAGGCAGAAGGCCGGCCGCACTGAGCTGGGATCTGTCCGAGGTTTCTTCTCTGTCAAAGGCAAAGTTTCTTTGCTGCTGTTGGCAAGCGCTTGCTCACGGGTGGATGTTGGGTTTCCGTGATTTATCTTAAAGAGGTTTGGTCCAGACCTGCTCTACCACTGTGCTGTGTTTTGGCGCCATATAAATAAAGTCTGACTTGGCAATAGTGTGGGGTAAACTTTGGACAGCAATTATAAGCGGCAATCAAATTTGCCCGCTGGAGAATTGATGATCCATGTATCGCACTAACAATGATTTAAAGACGCCTTTTGTGGTCTTGATGATTTTCTAATTGTTCAGTGGTACGAGCAGCTACTGTCATTCGCAGAGTTTACTGTGTGCCCCGCAGATCAATAGTTGTGACAGCTTCTCTAACTTAGAATGATGGGCTGCCGTCACGTACAGAACGGCTCATATTTTTAAAAGTAGAAGCAAAGGTTCCACGCAAGGCGTTGCCAACTGACCACTGTTTGGTATGAGAAAAAAAGGATTCATATATTTTCTTCAGATTATGAGGCTTTAGTTTAGTTTACGGTGATTTCTTTTGACGGGTTGACGGCTATGAAAGCACATGACCGGTTCGAACTGCTTAGCGAGCAAAGGAAGAGGCAGATAGAATCATGGCGTATTTTGAGGAAGGGCCCGAGTGTGACGGGACTTTAGATGGTCTAGGGTCACGGTTTATTGAGCGGTGAGTCTGCAGAGGTCCCAGTGTACTGGAGAGCTCTTGGTTCGGTGCCGGATGCAAAAATCCAAGTGACCGTGGTCTGCAGGGTTATTAAAAGAGAAGCGGGGTGTGACGACACAAGAGTCCAAATTGAATGAACAATGAGTGGAACCTGTGAAAGCGACCTCCGCCCACCTCAGTGTCTTTATATTCTCCAGAGTCTGACTGCTTTTATAAAACGAGACGCGCCTGCACAGTGACCTGATAGTTTTAGAGTCCACGTAACTCTACACTTCATGGCCCTGTGACAAAATGCTTGTGCCGCTATCACAAGACCAAAAACAGGTCATGTGCAAAAATAAGTGAGTCTTTTTGAGAAATGTACTTCCCCATATACCTGTCGAGATATGAAAATGAATAGTGGTCTGATGTCTGCTGTGTAAATTGGAGCCTTAGCCAGGAGACTGTTAGCATAGCTAAGCAAAAACTCTGCCAAATCATTTTTTAATGGAAAAATAAGTTTCACATACCGGCGGCCCTTTGGCTGGCATGTAACTCAATCCACAAAGATAAAGAATATTTCCCGGCACCCTACCTGAGAGGGCAGGTTTATACATATTCCGCAATGTTTGCAAGGAGCCAAACAATGGCGGTGCAACGCTGGCCCAGCATGTGACTTTCTGCCGCAGCTCTGCAAAAACGCGTTGTAAAAAAAAGTTTTGAACCAAAGCGAGTGCCATGTTGGACGAACACAAGTCCCCTTCATCAAATCCTGTTTGAGAGGATTTGAAAGTTTGACAGTAAAACTGCGGGACGGGCTTTGGTCTGTTCCAAAAAGGCAGAAGTTCACTTTTCCAACAGTAATACCAAAACTCAGCAAGACTCCTGTCAAAATATTTGTACTGAGTATGTTGCATATGTAGACATTGTGCGTATTTATTGCATTTTTTGCACTGGGTTGGTTACTGTGGTTTTTATGTGCAATGTGATTACATGATTAGGAATTAAAAATAGCAATAGATACGACCTTTGCATACAGTAGCCGTAAACCGAATTGCCTCTCTTTGATTAAGAAATTCATTTATTCACCTCATGAACAGGGCCGGATGCTCTTGAATAACATATCGAAATGGACAACTGCGTGCATTGTTAACGTAATTATGTACAATTTGTCTGCTAGCTGCCTGAGGATGCCTCTATAGGGTACACCAGAAATCTCGGATCGCACCGAGCTAAGACGGCTGCGTGTTGTTAAGTAATCACCACGCCGAGGTTCAACTGATGTGACGGTTTTGTCAATTTTGTGATAAGCACAGGGAAGGCGATATAGGAGGCAACATAGATGGCATGCAAAGTGCGCAGACAATCCCACATTCCGGAGGAACGGTAATGACGGACTTGTCTATCAGGTTCACCATAAAAACTTTTACCGTTGGTGACGCGGCTGGCCCATCGCATCCCAACTGTTCATACTTATAACACACAATGAAGATGCGTTGCGATCATTTCTGATGCACAGAGCTGTCACCTCATCGGCAAGAAAGTCGATTGCTGTTTTTAAGCTCCGAGGCCCGGTTTTGGCCTCCCAGGCTGCCTGAGCTCCTGCCTGCTGTAACGCACGCCGATTGCAAGAGCAAAGGTATTCTATTTACATGGCCCCAAATCGCAGCAGGGCTTTCCGATGACATTTAGCATGTAGAGCGGATCTGGACCTCACTCTTTTAAGATGATCCGCAGAAAGCCGACGTACCCACATGAGCAGACGAGGAAACACCGGCCTGTACCGGTCAGAAACCTTGGAGGGATCCCGGCTCAATGCGAGCGGCCTTCTTCCTCGACCGCTCGGGGTCGTGACAAATCAGTAGCCACATCGTGTTCACACAGCTTACCGTTTTCCATCTATCAAGAACACTTGAGAAGACATGCTAATCGATTCTTACAAGACACCTGTCGAAACTCGAGCTCCTCGCAGGAAGCTGCAAACGGCAGCCGGTTGCTCATTCAATGTCGACTTTTAGCGTCATTCTTGCTCTCAGACAAATAACATGGAGGTCGAAGTTGGGAGTTCTTGGACGACCATTTTGGATCCGTGCGTGGCAGCCCGCTGATTCCGGTGATGTGTCTGGAGGTCAACATAAACCGCTCACCGCGTGATAGCTAAGGTGACACTTTGGGTCTTGTCTAGGAACTAAAAAAAAAAAACACCCTTGTGAAAAAGCTCCGGGGCCAGATACTTGAAATACCCCGTGCTCACAGCGAGCGCAACTTCAGGCTCATCAGCAACGATTTCTGGAAAAACAAAAAACACTCTGGGGGATGTCCCCACTCAATCTCTTGGGGGAGCGGGGGAGCGGGGGGGGGGGGCTTCAGCTGACACTACATTTATTTTCCCATGCGGACTGTCTGGCTCAAATTTAAAAAAAAAAAAAAAGAAAAAAAAAAAAAAAAAAAAGCAATTTCTTCTGAAGCTCGCCGAACAGCGGAGAGAAAAGGGGGAAGGGGTGTGGGACCGCGCTATTCTTTCTCCAGGCAACATTTTCAGTCTTTAAATACCCGCTGCTTTCCCAGAGTGGAATAGCAGCTCCCTGTGGAGTCCACTTATGCACAGGAAGTTTCTGAATGCTCCCCCTCTTAGAAATGAGATTCATATATATATAGATATATATAGAGATATATATATATCTATATATATATGGACACACACACACACATATATACAGAAAGTGCTGTTTGACCTGGTACTGCAACAAAACCTCTATTCACACAATGGCTAAACAAGTTCTCCTTTTTGGCTGCTCCCATCAGGGGTCCCCAGAGCCAATCATCTGCCTCCATCAAGCCCTCTCCTCTTCATCCTCCTCTCTTACAGCTTCATGTCCTCTTTCCCTCCATTCGTGAATCTCATCTCTGGTCTTCCACTTGGCCTCCTCCGACCTCAGCATCCTTCTACCCAGATCCTCACTTTCTCTCCCCTGTCCAAACCATCTCAGTCGGACTTTATCGGACTAACCCCCGGTCTTATCCATCTTACTCCCAAGAGAACCTCCAAATCTTCATCCTCAGTGTCTCTAAAGCCTCCTTTCATTCCTGCTGATAGACTTTTCTCAACCCGTTCCGACCTGCTTGCACACGTTTCTTCACTTCACAATTGTAAAAAGACCACAGCTTATCATTTATTCACTCCAAAAAAAAACAATTCAGAGTGATTATCATGGAGCTGACCAACTTCAAACTTTAACAAAATCGAGGTGAGGCGTCGTCCTCTGCGCCTTTCTCCTCGATTACTGCTACTAAAACACACGCAAGCTTTATTTACCCTGAAGGTGGCAAGAGCAATGCACCTTTTTTTTTTTGTCTGTATTTGTTCCTTTTCAACTGGTCCATCGTGGGCGGCCGCGGGAGCCTCGATGGGCGGGGTCAGATATTAACAAAATATCAACTTTGCCCAAGCCAACACATGGTGAATCATGGGGATTCTGGATCACTGGAATGTTTGTCATGAGTGTATCAGCAATAAACTGCTCCTTAAACAAACAAGGAAATTGCCGTCAAATCAGCCAGGAACTCTCTTAAAGTAATATTCGGTCAGCGATATTTGCGATACATAAACCCCTAAATCCTGAGCTCATCTACGAATATTCTTTTATCCCCGGTATGTTTTTTGTTTCAACGACTGAAATTTCTTGATTTCAGACTAGAAGTGCGAGCCTCCGGTGACTTTCTACAAATATCCGTCGACTGGAGTGACGCAAGAGCTTTTAACGCACAGAGCCGGAAAGGCGTAACAGCATTTTAATCTAATCAGAGTATAATTCCTGACGGTTTTTAAGGAATATTATTGGCCGTACATCCCGTGGAGAACAGCGGATTCACTTCAGAGATGAAAAAACGTGTTATAACTCTCCAATTACAGTTCAGTGGAAGCCTGGCAGGCAGTGGGTTTTAATAACGCAGATACAGGAGGAGGGGGATGAGGGAAGTACTGCTGGGAAGACGTGCCTACTGGGGTCCGTCTGTTTATTCGGCGTGTTTGCCCTGTGCTTTCCACACAACGTCTCGTTGTCAACTAGTCCTGGCGGTCGAGGAATGACAGGATCTCCTCGCGCCTTTGTCCTACCAGACGTTTTTCTTTTTCAGACCTAGTGACATCCCTCCGCTGTCGTTGTCATGTAAGGGCACGCAGCCCGAAGTGACTACCTGGGAAAAAAAAGAAACACCCTTGCATCACGGTTACGTGAAAGATACGGGAACGCGGCATTCTGCGTTTGCCGTCCTGTCGACGCTACGGTTTGGGTGTTTTTCCTGCCGGGCAAGGAGATCCGCTCCCCGAGGCCAGGTATGATGCCATCGAATTTGTATTTACAAGGCTTGCCAACCCCATAAACATAAAATGTGACACCTCACCTTGCAGTGCAAATGTCACGTTACGCCACAATCAAGCTGAACGACAGGTTGTCAGCTGTTAACGCCGTCATTTCGCGGTTTATTACTGCCGAGTTAAGCGTGGCGTCCAGGGTCGCTGACAATGAGCGCTGGATTTTACGATCTCACTGGATTGAGTGTCGCTTTTTTTTAAGAGACATTATGTGTAGGATAAAGTCATTTTGGGGAATTGCATCTCACAGATCCTGTGTAGGGCATCGGTCTAATTCATTCATTCATTCAAGGTAGGGAATAAATGTATGCGATGTCGGTTTTATCAATGGACAATTCACAATTACCACTGTTTTTTACGCTTGTCTTACTTTGCCTTCATGTTTATCGATTCCCACCAGCCAACTTTTTCGAGCACAAAATAAAATGTAATTACCAATGATTTCTCATAAATCCCTCTCCGCCTTCAACATCTGCGACCGCCATCTGTGGAAGCGGGTCTTATTCATAGAGGACTGATATCAGCTTTGGTTGGCGCTGTGATCGGCACCTCTGCCTCACAGCTGTGTGGAGTCTCCATGTCCTCCCCTGCATGGGTTTTTCAGCCACCGTCCAAAAACACGCAGGAGGTTGGTGGAAGACTCCGAGTCGCCCGGACATGTCAATGAATGGTTGTAAGTCTAAACGACGTGTGAATGAGAGAGTGAACGATTGCGTGACTATGTGTCTCGTGAACGAGAGGATGAACAGGGTGAACGGTTATGATTTCATGTGGCCCTGTGATTGACTGGCGACCGGTCCGCCTCGCGCCCAATGACAGCTGAGATAGGCTCCGCCCCCAACCCCGCAACCCCGACTGCAGGATAAGCGGTGTGGATAATGAATGAATGGATACAACTGATCATGTTTCCATTGTTCAACGGTTTCCTTTAAAAGTGAGGGCACGCACACACACACACACACACACACACACACACACACACACACAGCAAAATGACTCGCGGCCAGTCAATTCGAGCCCCCGCATTACAGCGTGACACAGCACGAATTTAACCCCCGCTCCCGCCGCTCCGCCACCCCCTTCCCCCCTGCGGAACAAAGTGGGTCAGCTCGGAATTTGAGCAGTAATAGAATAATTGGGGATGAGTCACAGGATGGATGGGAAGCAACCTGTACGGTTCTTGGCGGGAGCCAGACAGCGAGGAGGAGGAGGCCCTGCGATCGGCGCGAGACAGACGGCGCAAAATAATAACATTTCGCCGCCAAACGGCCTCATGTTCATTTTGTTTCCAGATGTTTGCGGAATAAGCGACCCTGGCTTTCGCAGTTTGCGGAATTGTTGGCGCGGGCCGATGCAAACATGAGCGCCACCCGCGTTCCTCTCTCTTGAGAGCGCGATAAATATGAAGCGGCTAC
Organism: Fistularia tabacaria; assembly: GCA_901007705.1. Lineage (NCBI taxonomy): Eukaryota > Metazoa > Chordata > Actinopteri > Syngnathiformes > Fistulariidae > Fistularia > Fistularia tabacaria. Next base: position 285,544 of record CAAKHD010013832.1, on the reverse strand, counting down.
CTGGAGCGGATTAGCTTAGCATAAAGGCCTCTCCAAAGCTGCTCTATTGTTGCTTGTGATACCTTTTTTTTTCTTTGCAGATTTGTAACTTTTAAGGAAACTTTACCAACTTTTACAGTGAATTTTATTCCTTCAGTTCAAGCCAAGCCTGCCTTTGGCAGTCTTTATCCTTTTCTAAACTGACCTGTAACCAACAATAAATACACAAGTGGTATTGATTTTTTGTTGTTTTTTTTGGATCCAAGTCTAACCCCCCCCCAAAAAAAAAAAATCAATTTCTGTAAGAACATCGCAGCAGAAATGACAGGGAGCGGCATTTTAGCACAGCATGCGACGGGCGGTCGTGTTTTGGAAGAAAATGTGGCGCTCGTCAAGAAAAAAACAGATGATTTCAATGTTTTTCATGCAAGATACGCGTTTCTTAACATCTCTATTATAAAAAGAAAATGACCTGGTTTCCCGTTGTGGGAATTTTATTTTGTGCCAGCGTTGAATTCGGTGTGAATTCCTATTGAGCTGTCAGACACACCCGCTCCTGACTGATGTCGGGGTTTAGCATCGCTATTCCTGGTTTGCCGAAGTAGTGCAGAAACACAACTCGACGGTTTCGGGGTCACAGCACAGAGAGGAAACACGAGCGGTACAATTGCTCGTTTTTTTCTCTCTTTCTGTAGCGTTCCGTGATCTGCCAAGGCGCCTTCTCAAAAGAGAAAACATTCAATCTCTCTAAAATGAACATCAGAATGTGGCATTAGTTTTGCGTGACGCTTGATTTCTCTTGTTTTCATTTTGGGGGGAGGGGGGGGCTGTGGTTTATGCGGGGGCTCACACCTCACGATTTTTCCAGTCTCGGACTTAAAACTGGAAGTCAGAAGGAAATCTTCGAAGTCGGAGGGGAGTCTTAAGTGTAAACCGATAGTCTCACAGTCTCAGCGCAGTCCAAGCTCAGTCTTTGCCCGGTCTCGGGTTTACGACAATACCAAACGCGTTTCAGATTATTGAACGTCTTGAGTCACTGCAAAGACTGAATCAACAACCAAGAGATGACTCCCAACAAACAGGAAACCTGGTACCGGCGCGATGGGAAAAGAATCGAGTTGTAGTTTTTCACGAGGCTGTGCAAAGTCTTTAGTTCGGCAGTCTTTAGGCTGAGACTTAAAACTCTAAAAACTAGTCTTTAGAGGTGAGCCAGAGTGAGATGATTGTTTTAAATGAGTGTTTTCAAAATGTTTTACAAGGTGGAAGCTCAGCATTGGTCAGCACAGAACGGGCGTCCCTCCAACCGGGAGGTCGATGGTACTTTGGTTGATGCCAAAGTGTCCTTGGGCAGGACACCCCAGTGCGTCCGGACGGCCTGGTCAGCGGCTAGCGTGGCAGCTCTGCCGCTGTGTGAACGGGCGAGTGTTGAAAACCGCAACATGATGAAACCACTTAAAACCCCACCGCGCGCGGCCAAACTTCTGGAAGCCGACCCTTCGATCCGACCTGGACTTTGGACTCACCCAGTTCCCTGGAGACTGGAGATACGGCTGCGTTCTCTCCTATCTTATAGACGGCGTCGAAATACAGCTTCCCCGCAACAGTCATCGCTGCAGGGGGGGGGGGACACACATTGATTGGATGTTATTGATGATCGGATTCACGGGACGCGTTTTTGGGGCAATGTGCTTCGTACCTGCGACGGATTTCTCGTAGCTCTTCCCGAGGTTGACCAGGTTCCTCAGGCCCGGGTTGAACTGCTCCATAACATTCTGGGGGTGGGGGGGTGGAAGGGGAAAAGTCACACCAAACATCGACATTTTTTTTTTTTTTTTTTCTCACAGGGGCGGCTGGGGAGACACGTGAAAACAATTTTCACGTGCTCTATAAATAGCATCGTCCGAGAACAATAAAAGGTTCAATCTTTAACTTGACAGCTGCTGCCAGGGAGCAAAGTCCCAGCGCGGACCTCGCCGCCCACAACAACCCCACCCGCCTCGCTTTCCCACTCCCCATTGAAATAACTCGACAATCAAGTGCCGCCCCACCTCCGGGTTCTCGGCACACCCTCCACGGAACAATGGGGGGGGTAAGGTATGACCATGGAGAGACTCGAACCGAGAGAAAGCTGAGGGAACGAAAACCCAAACAGGTTTCCTTGTCTTTCACTGTTGCGGCTGATCCTGGGGCAAACTGTGCACCACACACACACACACACACACACACACACACACACACACACACACACACACACACACACACACACACACACACTCAGGGATGTCTGATGCTACCAAATCAAAACAAATCCAGCTGTGTTAAAGTATTATTTGTACCGCGTCCTTGAAGTGCATACCATCACAGACAGGAGTGGGAGTGGGAGTGGGAGTGGGGGGGGGGGGCGTTGTCACGCTGATTGGATTAATCAGGACGAGATTGGATTATAGGTAATCAATCACAAGCCTATCGATAAGATCCCTCAGTCCACGTGTCCCTGCAGGATGATCCGCTGTCAGGAACTTTCTCTCCTCACTTCACACTCGGTCTCTGACGTCACAGGACGGAGTTGAGATTGATACAAGTTTTTTTTTTAATTTGTTATTTTTTTCTTAACGAAATAATCGATCGGTTCTCTAATAGATCGATCATAGGAAAGTTCCGCGGAAGTCATGATGAATTAAATTAATATGTTTTTATCGAAGGCGCCTTGCTCGTCACCGCACGGACACGAGCACACGCGGAAAAAAAACGATTTCCATTGAAGACGCTAAAAGTGACACAAAAAGATCACATCCCGTAACATCTCACCTTGTAGGTGCTCTCGGTGAGCCTGCTCACTTGCTCCGGAGCTCCAGACATGATGCGGCTGCAGCTGCTTTTTTTCCGCCCCCCGCTGTGCGTGAGCGTCTGGTCGCGCTCTGCGCGGCGCGCGCCGGCGGCCGACGCACGACCGGGACCGGGAGGGGGCGGGGCCGTGACGTCACGGAGGTGAGGTCGGAGGAGGTTCCCGGTGGGAAGTTAGAAACCCGCCGGACTTCCTGGTTTTTGTTTTTGTTTTTGTTTTTGTTTTTGTTTTTGTTTTTGTTTTTGTTTTTGTTTTTGTTTTTGTTTTTGTTTTTGTTTTTGTTTTTGAGAGAGCTTTTCTTTTTTTTTTTTTGTTTTATCAAATGTGCTGAAGTAGGAATCACCTTCCTCCTTCCAGCCTGTCCTCTTCTGCATCCTCTCCTTGCACACCTGCAGGTCGACTCGCCGTCCTCCTGTCCAAACCATCTCAATCTTTATCTCCGGAACGTCTAACGTGTGCACCCCACCCAACCCTTTTTTTTTTGCTGCCATCATCTAATTTTTTCACAGGAGGCAGAGCCGGAGGTCGCTGGGATGAAGATGTTGAGGTTCTCTTTGGGAGTGACATGGACGGACAGGATCAGAGTCCATCAGAGGGACGGCACATGTCAGATGTTTTGGAGAGAAGGTCAGAGAAGCCAGACTGAGATGGTCGGGTCATGGACAGAAGAGGGACAGTGAATATATTGGTAGACGGCTGCTAAAATTGGAGCTGCCAGGCAGGAGGTCCAGATGAAGACCGAAGAAAAGATTTATGGACGTAGTGAGAGAGGATATGAAGGTAGTTGGCGTGAGAGAGGAGGATCCAGAGAATAGGGTTAGATGGAGAAGGTTGATTCGCTGTGGCGACCCTTGAAGGGAAAAGCCCAAAGGAAAAGAAGAAGAAGAAGAAGAAGACACAGACTGCACTGAAATTTGGAGATAGCATCTCCCGGGTTCAGTGCAATCAAAAACAGACAAAACAGGACACAACACAACAATAAAGGGAAAAGACAAAAGGAAAAGGAGAAGGTTCGACTGTGTACACAAATTTAAACTGAATTTTTTTTTGCCCCTTTTTATTTTTTTCTATTTCTGCAAATTCCTTCCAAAATTTTGTTCCGCTTGCACAATGACAATCTTGCAATCTCAGTCTTGAAGTGCCGTCCCTCTGATGGCCTCGCTCCCAAAGAGGAACTCCGGCTCCGCCTCCCGTCTCCTCCTCGGTGTCGCCAATCCAGTCACTGGACTCGCCTCCGTCTCCACCGCCTTTCTTTTCACATTCTTTTCTCACACCGCGCTCTCAGTGCAGATCACAACATCATCTGCAAACATCCTAAATCCAGGGCGGGTTTAGATTTAACAACAAATCAGATGTTGTTTGAAAGCATATTGGCCTTCATGTCGGTTGAAAAAAATCTATTTGATCATCAGAAAATGCACCCATTTGCATTTATCCTGCAGACAGGGAAGTCATTCCTATAATATTAAAAATAATTTTAAAAATCTGAAAAAAATTCCCACACTCCACGAAAAATTCATTATTTTATTGATTGATTAATGAATTTGGTTGAATATGATTTTTCAATAACCAGAAAAACAAAGAAATGATCCTTAAATCAGCTAATCAGCAACCGGTGGCACCGCACCGTCTTGATCCGGCCCTGGTGATATTCGTTTAGAAATATGCGTCTTATTAAGATATTCTGGTCCTTTTTCAGCATTTAAGAAAACAAGTTTCAGCATTAAAAAAAAAAAACGACAGATTTGTCTTCGTCGTCAAACAATCAGTGGAGAAAAAGGCCCAGAATTCATTTCCGGTCTCCTGTGCCGGCTCGCTTCGCCTCCCCCCCACCGAACCTTCGCTTATGTATTCAGCTTTTATCTAATCAGGGCGTTTCCAGCTTTTATGGTGATTTCATTAGTGCGGCGTGTTGAGCGTCTCCTGCCAGCCCTGCACTCAACAAGCCGGCCTCCCAACAACACTAAAGTTCACTCCTGTCAACTCTCATCGGCGAGGAAATGAATTATTACCTTCCCTGTAAACACAAAAGTGGGGAAGGGGGGGGGGGTGCGGTGGAAATTCACCTAACGCGACCGCTTTGCGAATCCCGGTTACTTATAACTTTCAAATGTAAGTTATATTTTTTCACATGTAAAGCGAATGTTATTCACGTTTGAGGTGAAGCGTAGCTAGCTGTGTGGCCGGGCAGAGCACAGATGAGGTGGGGAGGCCGGCCGTGCAATTCCTGAGTTATTTGCGCCACCATGTGGCTGTTTCCTGCCCTGTAATTGCACCTAACTAGACACAGTACTTCTGTATCATATAGGATTTGGGGTCGGTCCATATGAGTGCCTGTGGAGAAGAACTCACGCCATCACGATGGAGGCTCCGCCTCCGGCAGGAATGTGAGCGCGGACCGAGCCTCCTCCATCAAAAAGCGGATTGTTGTCCCGCAGGCACATGACTGAAACGCGTGGTGACGATTTCAGGCCTGTCATCCGCGTCCCCGGGATTCTCGCAGGAGGTCAGCGGCAGCCGCGTCCTCGCCTCCCGTCCGCCGCCGCGCTTCCAGGATCCCCTCTTTTCCTCGAGGTCCTCTTACCGAGGAGCGGCAGACATGGCGAGGTGAGTCCCGAGCCGTTCTCCCGGACATCTCGCGGTTCCTCGAACGGCGTGTAAAACTTTTTGGGGTCATGCGTTTGCAGTGCGGGGGTCACGCTGGTTGCGATGCTTCTGCCAGCGCTCCTCCTGGGTGGGGCAGACACCACAGACCCCTTGACAGATTTAGGTATTTGCAATCCTTTTTTTACCCTTTTCTAACTAATAAAGGAAAATGACACTAACCTCTAGTTGTCCCTATTGAATAGAAACTATTGCCGGGAAGCTGGTTTTCTATCAAATGCAGGGGAACGCAACCTACGTGAGGGACACGAGGGAACTGGCCTCGGAGGTTCCAACGGAGACCATGTTCGAACTGTTGGATCCCCAAAAGAATTTCAGCACGGCGAGTTTCAGCTACACATGGGACTTAGGGAACGGGTAGGAGATATCTATGTTTTTATTATTTTCGTTCACTTTTAGTCCTCTAGTCCTTTAGTTGTTTTGATCACTGAGGCCAGTGCTCGATTTTACTGTGCACGATGTCCCAGCTGCGTGCCCAAGGTACTCGGAGCAATGTTGGAACCCGTCACAGTTCATTGGTTTTACATATTTGGGAATTAAAGTGCATGCTAAAATCCAACACCGATCTCCAAACCACCGTAAATCAGATGTTGTTTCCCTGAAGGCCAAATATGCGACCCACACCCTGATGCAGATTCTGAGCGGATTATTGAGGTTGGCCTTCGTACGAGTCCGTCTTCAAGGGTCTGTCCTTCTGCAGAGAGGTGATCGAAGGGACCGAGCCGGTGGTGCGGTACCACTACTCTGCATCCGGAAACTACACGCTGCGGTTGAGAGTGGGGGTCAGCGCCACCAACTACACGCCGCCGATCACCGGCGTCTACTCCACGGACGTCCAAGTGCTCGGTTCGTACGCTCACGCGGCGTGTCGTCATGGTCAGACGAAAATAACGTCGTTAAGTTTCGGTTCCTCCCGGTTGGACGAAGGGCTATTTCTGCAAATGTCGCCCCATATTTCAGATAGAATTGACAAACACATTCAGTCAGGTTTACAAATCCAGCAATAAGTGATTCCTGTATAAGGAGAACTGAATATTAATTCGAGGTGACGCCATCCTGATCTGGTAGATCGGGTGTTTTCAAATTACTTTGATTTTTTTAAAGGCCCTTTCATTCAGGGATATTTGAAACTGCTATTCATACTTAAACTTATATACTTTATACTGCAAACACTATATCCTGCACGTCCCGTCTATTTTACCAGTGGTGATATGCAAAACTGTGTCGTTGTAAACGTGCAATGACAACACGGTGGAATCAAATCGAAACGTATAAGCCGTCGGACATTAAAAGATTTTTTTTTTTTTTTAAATGATCGTTTTCCCGCTTTTCATCCTCCATATATGTGGATCCGGCCCCTAACAATAAACCAAACCAATTTGCAGACATCATCAAGCACATCGTGTTGACGGGACCCTCCGAGTACGAAGTGTCTCAAAACAGCGGCCTGGCGTTCCACGTCGACGGAAGGTGAGCTGCTTGCGTCCCTTCAACGGAGACGAATGTATTTCGAGATTTTAGACGCAGTGTAACAAAAAACACGTTTGCGCGTGCCAGTCCTCCCATGTGGGTGTGCTGGCGCTTTTTGCCCAACTGCGAGCCGGACGCCAGGGGCGGCTGCACGCTGACCATGCTGTACGAAAACACCCTGCGTCTCAACCACACCTTCACCTCCGCCGGCGTCCACTGCCTGGAGATCAGCGTGCGCAACGATGTCAGCAAGATGGAGACCTCCTTCAGCCTCTACGTCAAGAAAAACAGTGAGTCAAACACACACGTTTACTCAAGCGATGTACTTGAGTACGATGTTTTGTGTTGATACTTTGGTAGTACTTTATACTTCCTGCATCACTTAGTAGGAAATATCTTCTTTCCTCGGAGTGGAAACTGCAGGACCCTGATTACGATGATGAGAATCAGAATCAGACTCTCTTAACTTGTCCACGAGAGGCGGATGGAGGGCACACGGGGTAGCATTAGCATCCCAAGATCCCGAAATGGCTAAATAAACTGTACATCCGTACATGTATCCAAATAGCTGTACATCACTAAACATCTTTACAACTATCCGACGAGCAAATACAAAAACTGTACATATGATGATGGTGATACTCTTGAATCCACCATATTTGTGTAAAGCTTTATTTATTTATCACATGAACTTTGACATAAATCAACGTATTTGGCTCCGTATTTGGCTGGTTCAAACGGGGTGAAATGGCCAGATGTATGGAAATGGAAACGCTTTGTTTGAAGACCCTGTATCTTCATCAGGCCTCCCATTGGATTCTAAAATCATCCAAAATGCATTTTTTCAACAGCTTTGGACCTGCATTGTCCCCCTCTCACCGTCCACTGCATTCATCCGAAGTGAAGCCACTTCCGGTTCTCCTCTCATTTAAGCGGCTTTTAGTTGATGCTCCTGCTTTTTGATGCGGTTATTCGAGAGACAGAGAGAGAGAGAGAATAAAATTAGAGTATCGCTACATAGTCTGATATTTTGGTCTACGTTTCGATATTTTCTTCATTTCTCAATATCCAGTACTGTTGAAATGACAACATAATGCATCAGACGTCATGACAACAGCACAAATATATAGAGTAGAACTTTCAAAAGACGTTGAAGGGACTGAATCAAAATAATACATTAATTCTACTCATGTATTATTGTTTTTTCATCGTATATGATTGAACATTATTTTTAATGTAGTGAAAGGGAGGGTTTAGGACTTAAAGAAGAAGAATTAAATGATGATTTATCAATTTTTACGGGTTAGAATCGGAAAAGCGGACACCAAACAAATGTTCTTTACATCCTTCCAGTCGTTGCAAATTTGAACCGAGCAGCATTATCAACATATTATTTATCGAAACTGACAACTATTGGATAAAAGCTGATATTCTCCCGTGTCTGTATTTGACGCCGGACATCTTCGGTGGGCCTCTGTTCCTTTTAAAAGTATTGACACAATTAAAAGAATTTGTGAAGTTATTAGCAGCTGTGCTGTGTCATGAGGTTTTTCTCCACAGAGAAAAACGCTCCGTGTTCCCATTTAGCTGCATTAGTTCCACAGAGCGAAGGGGGAAGAGTGGAAATGGAAGAATCCGGGCATGTCAGGGGAGATGGATGTGATTGGATCTCGGGCTGCTGAGCTCAATTGATTCGCTGTGAGCAAAGTGAACTTATGGTAAAGTGGCGCTGATAAACAAGATTTTACTGTCACTTTATTTCGCTAATTCTGGGAAGCAGTGTTTTATATCTCCCGTCGTGGCCCGCGTCCCCTTAACCGAATTTAAAAGATCAGGTTGCATTCACATCTGCATCCAGCCTGATAACACCGTCGCTTTTGTAACGTCTGATTCGACCCGGAGAAGTGACGACGTGACATTTCTGCTCATTCCAGACAACGTCCACATGGTCTTCATCCTGTCCTGTGCAGCGGTTCTGGCCGCCACCTTCTCTTTCATCGCCGTCATCGCCTGCCGCCCGAAACATCACAGCAGAACGCAGGTACAGGTGTTTCTTTCGGTCACATTGTTGTTATTTTTTAAAAGGGATAATAAGTGCAAAGTGTCAAACTGAGCTCGGTGCAGGCTCACGCATCATCTGGGTCCTGTCAGCGAGATGTGGCGCGTCACCGTTTTAGCTCCTGTCATAGAACGTGTGGATATTTTGAATTGCGTCTCCGGTGCAGCCCTTTGACCACAGGGAGGCTCCCTGAGCTTAGGAATGGAACTCCGAAGGACTCTTTCCACCTTATTTTGCAGGTCGCACCCTCAGATAACGCCTTGTTCCTGAGGAGCCACGAGGAGACCGGGGCCCCGAGCAGAATCCTCTTCAACTTCTCCAGCCTGGAGAGGGACGAGAGAGCCCCCCTGGTCTTGCAGTACAGGACGCAGTACTACTCCTAACCACCACGCTGCAGATGACAATATGGAATACTGCCGTTCCACTGACGATAGACTGATCCATTCTGTGATATCACCACACCACACGGAGTATATAACTAAAGTGGATTATTTTAAGTGCACATACAGCTGTCGTAATAATCCAAATTCTATTTATAAGTAGTGCCTTTAGAAGTAGGTACAGTATATATATATATATATACATATATATGCCTGTTAGATGCATAGATCCTTCGATTTATGCTCATTAGGCTGGCAAGTAAAATATTTTATGCATTTTTCATGAGCAGATGACTTAGTAATTTAGATGACACGGACCGAGAATATATCACTTACAGTCATTGGCAGTAACTTGAATGCGTCTGAAACGATATTGGCACAATTCATTTGTTTCTGTTAAATTCTTATGTAATGGGGTTACTGGGGGAAAAAAAAAAAAAAAAATTGTTGTGATTTTCAGGAAGTCTTCTGCCTTAAATGTACACAGCAAAAATGTACTTTCGGTAAAAGTGACCGATGATGTCACGGTCATAACATTCTGTGATTGGCTGCGATCTCAGCTCGCTTGGACGTTAGTGCGGCCTGCAGAGCTGGAATTGTATCCCAGGCCATCCTTGCTCCCTGGCAGACTTTAACTCAAAGCAGAACATTCAAGCTGAAGAGCACTACGGCCAAAAAGGAACGTGGATTGGCTTTCCTTGAAAAGTAGAAGTCCTATATTAAATATAACCTTGATGACAGCGGGGCCCTATTTGTTTTCTCTCGCTATCTCTTTCTTCATTCATTCATGATCTATTCCGCTTCTCCTGCACTCAGGGTCCAGGGAGAGTGGAATAACTACATAACCTTCATGACTGTTACCGTTGGCTGAGGGGAGTTTGTTGGTTGAATATGAGAAGAGGGCCAACGTTTCAGACACGCGACACCATTCGCGGCAGGGTGAACAAAACACGAGGGAGCGTTGCCATTGGTTACCACGGTCATCCCTGGAGATGAGTGGCACGGTAGAGAGGCGCCACCACTCGTACCTGCTTGGAGCTATCGGTAAACCTCCGGTCTGCGGCTTCACTCGGAGGCCAAATTGCTAAAAAGGCAAGTAGTACGTTGGTGAAATACAAAACCTGACTTGTCCCCTGTCTTGTATTCCTTTGCTGCGAGGCGGTGGGTCTGATAACTTCCGCCGCCCGGCAGGTGTTTATGACAGCTTGTGCGCCGTCAGACAGCGTTATTAATGGAGAGGGTCCCGACGAGGCGGAGCCGCGGTTGATTAAGTGACCGCCATCGTTGACCTTGAGCTCTTTCCGCGGAGACGGGAGTTAAGAGGGATGAGGGGGCTTGGACGGGAACGGACGAGTTTCGTGGGCGTTATCGGCTTTTCTCAAAGCAAACGGTGGTAACTTTTGAAACGTTACTGTTGTTGCGTTTTGAGCCTTCGCTGATTTCCCTCCCTTTTGTTCCTCTCACCACAGAGCCAGGCGATCAACTCAGATCCTATTTATCTCTAAAGTCAGTTCATCTCAGATGAGCGCCCCTTTTTGCGTATCGCGAGCCGGTGCGGGTAACGACGTCCGCAGAAACCCGCGACCGTCGGCCTTTTTCTCCTCCTCATTGTGTTCTTACCACACTGGAGGAACAGCGTGTGTCTCCTCGTGACCTGAATGTTTCGCCGATGACGTGGAGAAACCCAGTGATGCGCGGAAACGCAGATTGCAGCAGGTTGTTTAGGCGGAGTGTGAAGGAGTGGGTCTGTGTGTTTCCACCGCTGCCCTTTTGGCCTCGCTCATCTGTTAAGCGCCGCTAATGCCACTCAGGACACCTGTCGGTGCTTGACTCTCGCCGCCCGAGTCAAAGGTTCGGATCAGCCGGTTAGTCGCTTCTCGTGCCGCTCCTCGGCGCTCGGAGCCAACGAGTCATCAGGTGACGTTGCTACAAAATACAATCGGATGTCGACAGACGAACCGCGCCGTCTCGGGAGTTCTTTTCAGCTGTCGCTTTATTTATTGGCAAAAAAAAAACAAATCATTTTGAACACTTAGAAATCACTTGGTGGCACTTGAGTCTCCATTTCAAGGCCACATGACCGCGTGAACGCCGACCTCCGATGTTTAGGTTTCAACTGCGCAGAGGTGACGAGCAGATACCGAGGTTTCCTGGACGGAGACGCTAGAGTACCACTGGGGGGGGGGGCACAGATGAGGGTTCACAGCAAACACGTTGGGGGTCCGTTACGTTCGTCTGCCGACCGTTCGGTGCAAAGACGCTCCACGGCAACAACAACATGAATGACGCTTAAAAACATCTCACAACATGAATGGAAATGGAAAAGGCAAAGGGGAAAGCACTGTGACGGACTAAAAGTATCACCGGTATGACGCTTTCTAATAATTCTTAGCAGCTCTGATGTGCGAGTCTAGATTAAAACGTGCACGCTAGCAAAGGTAAGGTGTTTCTGGTGTTTCCGGGGAGCTCCCCCTTAAAATGAACCAACACGTCAGGATCGGAGGCTTGATTGATTTTGGCTCTAAGCCTGTTCCCGAGTTAAGGAATAGACATAACATTAGCCAGACCTCCGGGATAATCTTTCCGCCCACACACTCCGGCGCCGCGACACGCAACCGCGGCTCACATGTCCGCCCGAGCCCTGAGCGCGTCTGAGCTTTCCACGTAGCCGCGCTGCCTGCGTGCGACCGTGCAGGACTAGTGCGGATTTTCATTACTTAAAAGGCTTTGAGGGTGGAGGGGGCGGGGCGGGGTGGGTGTCTACGGGTGGGGGGGTGCTAATACCTGAGGGCACCATATCGCCAGGGTGGGTGTGAGGCAGTACTTGAATTAGCTGTAAATAGTGTGTGAGCGTCAGGGTGTCAAAATCTTGAGCATCGATATCCTCACTATTTGTGTCTCAGGCTGCTCGACATAGATGGTTAAAATGATTATTACCGGGTTCTGGTTACCGTGAGATGGTCTAAAATCAGTGGTTCTTAACCTTGTTGGAGGTGAACTGAACCCCACCAGTTTCAGATGTGCGTTCACCGAACCCTTCTTAAAAGGAAAAATGACATGATTTATCTCAAATGGGTAAAAAAAAATATTATTTTCGATGAAAACCACAACTCTGATTTAAAAAAATCGCTAATAAAAAAATTAATTGAATTCTTTTCAACTCATAAAATATTTTGTCCTTTTATGCGCTATTCAAAGATAAATAAAGTTGTTCTTGTTGGATTTATATGGTACTGGGGTTCAAAAACACGGATTTCAAAGAAGCTTAAGGAAGTGTTCCCTTAGTTTTGCTGGTGCTTGATGACAATTGCTTAGCATTAGCTTAGCACTTAGCATTGCAAATCATGCAAAAAGGATTCTGACTCTCATCATGTTCCGTCATACATGTACATATTGTACATATTCCTCCGAGCACTTTCTTTTTTCGCTCGACATAGTTAGTGTGAAGGGATTCAAATATTAAGAAAGAAATTACGCGACGTACCATCACGACAGTTCCAATTCGACTACTGAGCGCAGCCGATCACCTGCAGCCGGTGACGCCCAAGCGGGGCGTGTCATCACAAATCTTATGAGTCGGGTTTGTGTCTGGACCTCCGCCGAACCCCTGAGACTGACTCACCATCCGACCCAGGTTAAGAACCACTGGTCTAAATGAACAATCCAAGGCGAACCATCGGTTGTTCCACGTTTCGTGGATTCAGAAACAGAAGAAAAGGAAAAGGAATTCAGCATGACTCCGTTTCGGGGTGACTGTTTTGGACCGGACGAATGTGTTCGGGTGAATGACCCGCAGGAAGAGGCGGACACGGCGTCGAGACGTGTGAAAGTCATCCCGGAGACATCCTTGACACGGAGGAGGGACTTTAAGCGTTGGGCAGCCGCTCCTGACACATCTCCAGCGGCCTTTTGAACGCACCCCTTCCGAAGACCTCCACATTGCTGGCGAGCCAGGATATGATGTTGCCGGGCACGTAGGACGTGCAGTTGGCCATGGACTGGATCTCCAGCGGCTTCAGGACGCGGTCCCAAACGTTCACCTGACTCAGCTCGCCCACGAAGGCCTGCCCGGCATCAAAGCGTCCGCCAACAACATCCTTCAAGAGCCATAAAAAGGGCAAGGTGTCAATCAAACCAACATCGACCCCCGGAGGTAACAATGACGTCATTGACATTTGGCTGATTGTAATCTTTTCCTGCACAGAGACTTGGAGGTAAATATCTCTCTCACTTAAATATTCATTTCCTAGCGGTTACTTGCCTAATAGCGATGCTACTTGCAGTGAAGTAGTACTTGTTCTTGCCGTACTTGGTTTTTAATACGTTAAGTCAAGTCTCGGGGAGGCTTCGGTGCTTCGTGCTGCATTTCGTCACATTGACCCTAATAAGTGACTTCTCTGCATCTCTATTTAAGTTAAAGAACCAAACAGCGACACAAAGAGTAAGTACTACGGCTTATTTGACCTAAAAGTAAATATATTTAGCTCTCGATGTGCTTGTTTATTTTATATTTAGAATTTCATCATCACTCATTCTTTCGTTCATTCATGAAAGGGGGCAGGAGGCCGTCTCATCGGGCGAAAGGCGGGGTTCACGCGGGGTCGATCACGGGGCCACGTGTAGACACATAAAACCATTTCCCTCTCAGTCAAACATCACACAGAGACGGCGTGAGCAATGTAGAAAAAACGAAATGAAACGTGAATCAGGTGAAAATCGAAAACTACTCGAACTACATGTGCAATAACTGAAACTCCATTTGTAAAATTCCAGCACCTGCAATCTATTTCTCTGTATATTCATAGTGCATCTATATATATAGATATTTTTTTTATATATTTTCTTATTTTTTACATGTTTATATTTTTCCTGACATCTCTGCTGGAGTGTATGTGTGCATAAATGTTGTGCGACTGTGAGAATGTGTAAGTCATTGTACAGGTTCGAGGTTGTGGCCTTTCTTTTTTTTAACCCTTCTTTGTGTTCAAGCGCAATCATGGAGTTTTACCCCAATGTCGTTGCATGGTTGTGCAACAACGACAAAGCTCCTATCTATCTATCGAGACGTATTAGCATTATTATTAGCAATTATTAGCATTATTTAGCGAGAATTCTAATGTTTTATTCTGTCTTAACTTGAAATAGATAGGCGAATAAATAAACACAGATCTGCACTGGATACGAAATGTTTACCGATGAAATGAGCCAACGAGGTTTATTTTCGGTGTTTCTCTTGATTTGCTTGTGTTTAAAAATAGCCTAAAACGTCACCAATGAATCGACTGATCATCAACTCTTGAGTCGCCGATCAATCGTTTTCACAGCTGATCGACCGGTTTAAAGGAGAAGCCTGAATCATCCGATCGCGTGACTCTATTCTGATTGGGAGGTAGCTCGTTCGCCGCAGCCTCTGGGCGACGTCTCCATCAGAGCCGCAAATGTGGTCGACATCCGGCGCCGGCGTGAAACGTGAGACGCTTAGACGGAAACCCGCTGGAGCAGCCAAGAGGCGCCGGAGGGGATGGATGATATCATTAGGCTTCAGCCCGGAGGCGCGGGGGGGGAGGGAGGATCCGAACCCGTGGGGAACCGAACCCGCGGGGATCCGAACCCGCGGGGATCCTCACGACGCGTGACGACGCGTTTCTCCTCCCAATTGAAAAGTTTCCCCCCGTCGTTGCTTTTGGCTCAATATTGCAAAAAAAGAGCAGCTTTCATTAGCCGGGGTTCATTAATACCACATCCTTGTTTTCCGGTCTTATCTGATCGCCACGGGGTTAATCCAACCCATTAATTATTGTCCGACTGTTTATCGCCCTCCGACAGGAGTGGTTTGTCTCCTGGCTGCACGCTGGCGCTTTAAATCATTCAGCGATTGATCCGGAGACCCCCAACCCCTCCACGCCTGCAGGCAGAGACGGGCTCCCGTCGCCTGGCTCCGTTTGGACCCGCCGACATCTCCCCGGGGTTTCCTCGGCACTCAGACGACAGTTGTTTCGAAAGCAAATTTACTCGACTTACTTCCCAATCACCGATAACCGGATTAAAGGATTAACATATTCAAAATAATTCGTAATTAACTGACTTGTTGGATTCTGCCTGGAGGCTCCCGTGTTTTCCCCGTGTTTCCGGTTTCCTGCAGGAGGTTCTTTGGAGACCCTAAATTGACCAGACGTGCGAATGAGAGGCTAAACGTTTCTATTCAGCAGTCCCTGGTTTATCGTGGGGGTTACGTTCCAGAACCAGCCACCATAAAGAAAATCCACGAGAAGATGTCATGCGAAATGGATGTAATAGACAATTTAAAGTGCCTCTGACTTCCTGTGCGGCGTGTATTTTTCTCTTTTCTGTAAAAAGCGGTTATCGTCCAGGTAAACGCATCCTGTAGAACCTTGTATGCTGAATGCTTGCTATGCGCAGGCGATGCGGACAATGATGCTACGGTCGCCGAGCCAATCAGAGCCCAGGATCTGGTTAGGCACCCGCCCCCCTAGAAAATGCTTACTTCACCATAAAAATAATTGAAATAATAAATATATGAAAATACATTTAAAAAACGGCGGTACGGAAAAAAAAACCTGTGATCTAAAATCAGGTAAAGTTGAAATACAGTGAGACATGGATATGGCGAAGGACGACTCCAGGTGGCTCTGTGATTGACAGGCGACCGGTCCGGGGTGAACCCCGCCTCTCGCCCAATGACGGCCCGGAAAGGCCGAAGCGCCCCCGACTACAGGACGGGTGAATGAACGGGCGCGTTTGCCGTGGGCGCGACAAAAACGTGCGTGTTTGCGCACGAGTGGAACCTGCCGATTTTTCCCTCCGCCGGCCTCCTACCTGCTCCTGCCCCAGGATGATGACCCCCCCGGGTTTGATGGGGTGCCAGGCCGCCAGGTTGTCTCCCGTCCCCTGCTTCTCCCCGTCCTGGTAAGCCTCCCACTGGCCGTCCCGCGTGGTCCAGGAGATGCAGATGTGGTGCCACCGGCCGTCGCGCACCTCCAAGGGCAGCTGGGCCACCTGGGGTCCGAACACGCCCCGCTTGAATTCGTTTTTTTTTTTTTTTTAAACCCCCCCCCCCGAGAATCGGCGGTCGAGGCGGATCGATGGGCACCTTGTCGTTGATGAGCAGCTCGATGGGGTTGTTCCCCCACTCGATCAGCACGATCTCGTTGGCCTGCCCCGGGACGCCGTAGGAGAACGGCGTGCCGATGCCGGGGCTGGCGCTGGACTTGATCCACATGCAGAGCGTGAAGGCGTACATCTCCGGCAGGCTCTTGGTGATGCGGCCGTACAGGTAGTTGGTGCGCTGCGGGAGGGACAGCTTGAACTGCTCGGGGGACTTGAAGTCGCCTCCTCCTGAGGGGGAGAGGACGGAAGGTGGTGGAGATAATGGATGGAGACGTTTTTTTATCTGACTCTGTCTTCTTCGTCTTCTTTTCCTTTGGGCTTGTCCCTTTCAGGGGTCGCCACAGCGAATCGACCTTCTCCATCTAACCCTATTCTCTGGATCCTCCTCTCTCACACCAACTACCTTCATATCTTCTCTCACTACGTCCATAAATCTTCTCTTCGGTCTTCCTCTGGACCTCCTGCCTGGCATCTCCAATTCAAGCAGTCCCTATCCCTCCTCTGTTCATGACCCAACCATCTCAGTCTGGCTTCTCTGACCTTCTCTCCAAAACATCTGACATGTGCTGTCCCTCTGATGGATTCATTCCTGGTCCTCTCCATCCTGGTCACTCCTAAAGAGAACCTCAACATCTTCATCTCTGCTACCTCCAGCTCTGCCTCCTGTCTTTTCGTCGTTCTCACTGTTTTCAGACCAAACAGCATTGCTGCTCTCACCGCTGTCTTGTCCACCTTTCCTTTCATTGTGGCTGACATTCTTCCATCTCATAGAACTCTTGACACTTTTTTTTCCACCCATTCAAACCTGCAAACCCCATTTCTTCACCTCTTTTCCAGACTCTCACTTGAAATCCTCGATCTTGATCTCCACTCCCTGTCGCCTCACCGTTCCAGCCGGGTTCCTCTCATTCACTCGCATGTATTCTGTCTCGCTGCGACTAACCTTCATTCCTCTCCTTTCCAGAGCATCTCCTCCACCTCCCCAGCTTTTCCTCAACCTGTTCCCCTGCTCTCACTACAGATCTGCCTCCACAGAAGGGAAATCAAACATCCAGTGATCGTATCGATCCTCTAAATCCCTTTATTCCCTCGGCACGTCTATGTTTCATCAGCGGTGGAAATCACATGTTCTTCTCACCCTTCTCCAGCTCGCTGATCCTCTCCACCAGGGCGTTCAGCGTGCTCTCCGTCTTCAGCCTGTACTCCGCCGTGGCGTTGGACAGCATGCTCTTCTCCTCCTCCAGGTTACTGACTTTCTTCAGGAGCTGCTTCTCCAACTCCCCGAGGCGCCGCTGCAGCAGGTCCCTGAGCTCGGTGGGGAACGCGGCGCCGGAGATGTTGGCCCGCAGCTGCTGTTGCTACGGGCGGGATGGAGCGGGCAGGAAGTGCAAAAGGGTGACCGTGAGCCATTTTGGAGAGCGACTTAATGTGGCGTTACATCATCGTCATTACAAACGGACTAGTTTCCACAACTACACTATTTCCATCCTCAGCCAGTCAAGCCTATTAATAAGCAGCCTGTTTTTAAAACAGAGCAGAACATATTGCTATTTATGAGTAGCTACATTACAACTATGTTTATTTTTTGTGAGAATTCATGATATAATCAAGCAGCCTCTTTTTAAGGTGCATTCATAGGAGCAGAACCGACGCCGTTGTTATTAATGAGCACTAACATTACATCTCGATTTCTTTTTTGAGAATTCAAAATATACATATGATAAGGGATATTATTTATAAGTTTTTGTACTTTTGCACCGCGGGTGTTCGAGAAACGCTATTTCAATCCCCTAAATTATATGGCAGAATTGACAATGAGGTTGCTTTTTGTCTTTTGATAAACAAACCAGTTCATAACAATTCTTTTTTTTTAGTGCATCAATAAGATCAGAATCTGTGCCATTGGTATTTATGAAGAGTTACATTTTTGGAGAATTCAAAATGTAAACGAACCGGTGACTCGGCGTCCCGTTTTTAAAGTGCATTAATCGACGCCATTGCTATTAATGAGTTGTGAATCTACAACTCTTTTTTTGAGAATTCAAAATATGAACAGACCTGTTGATCACCATCCTTTTTAAAATGCATTCATGAGAACAGAACCTGTGCTATTGTTATTTATGGGTAGGTAACTATTTTTTTGGAAAACACCAAATATAAAAAGACCTTTTAAGAATCCTTTTAAAAATGCGTTAACACGATCAGAACCTCTTCAATGGTTATGAATAAGTAGCTGCATTACACCTATTTAAAAAAAATACAAAATGTAAAAAAGACCTTTTAAGAATCCTTTTAAAATGCGTTATCACGATCAGAACCTCTTGCATGGGTATGAATAAGTAGCTACTTTACGACTATTTTTGGGGGAAAATATAAAAAGACCCGTTGACACGCATCCTTTCTCAAAACGCATCAATACGATCCGAACCTATGCAATAGTTAAGAGTGAGTAGTTCCATGAAAACTACTTTTTGGTTTTTGAGACTCCATCCCACAGACGGGGGGGGGTCCTGCTGAGGTCGAGGAGCGCAGGCGTTCAAAGCTCTGCTCCCCCCGCGCTTTTTACGCGCGGCTCTCTCACCTCCAGGTTCTCCAGGCGGTCCTTGAGCCCCTGCATGGTTTTCCCCAGGCTGTCGATGGTGTCGTTGGGGTCCCTGGGCACGTCCCCCATGGTGTTCTGCTTCTCCTTCCCCCAGGGGGGCCCCTTCTCGTACTTCTTGTCGTCGGCGGCCGAGACGCACAGGGACAGCTTGGTGGTGAGCTCGTTGATGGTGCCCACCTGCTTGGAGATGGTCTCCTTCTGCTGCAGGATGGTCTCCCGCAGCTGCATGACGGTGTTGCGGAGCTCCTCTTCCTGCCCGCCGGCGTTGAGCTCCGGGAGTAGCGTCACCGGGCAGCCGGCGTCCCCGGCGAGCGGCACCGCTCGGCAGATGTAGCGCTTGCCGTCGTCCTCCTGGCCGCGGACGGCCAGCAGGAGCGGCGGCAGCAGCAGCAGCAGCAGCGGCGGCGGCGGGGAGGAGCAGGAGAGCATGGCTAAGGAGCTTTGACGGCCCGGAAGCGGGGAAACGGCGTCTCTTGCGCTCTGCCGCCACCCCGACTTAACTTTTCAGAGTCTCCAGGAGGTCGCGCGTTGCCTCCATGTCAACCGCAATATCAAATGACGTATTCATTTATTTATTTCTTTTCAAAATAAACCGTGGGGGATGTGATCCCGTCCACGCGTGTCCGGTTTGTGCCACTATTCCGGGCGCCCAGACGCACCTTCTTAAGAAGGAGGATTATTATCCCCCCCCAGAATAAAGCTGCCCGCTGATTGGCTGTAGTAGGCTGACGTCATCCCTAATTAAGCGGGGGAGCTGATTGGACACGCTCGCGTCACCCGTAGCCTTCGGCTTCACCTGGCGGCCGGAAAAGCGAACTACGCATGCGCGAAACACTGCCCCCCCCCCCCCCCCCCCACCTCCCCCGCCCCTCCCCGCCACCC
>CAAKHD010013832.1:247675-265515 GCA_901007705.1 Fistularia tabacaria | reverse complement strand
GGGCCGGGAAAGGCAGCCCGCGCGCGCGGAAAAACTGCCCCCCCCCCCCCCCTCCCCCGGTTTTTACGCAGAAAAAGAGCGCAGCTCGTATTCAAGGATTCAAGGAACTTTTATTGTCATACCAGAACACCTTACAGTTTGTACAGTTTGAGGTACGAATCTGGTACCCAGGTCCGGTTTCAAGCCTTAAAAAAAACAAAATAAATAGAAAAGTAAAGAAACAAAAAAAAGAACAAATGAAAACACTCATGGAGATGTTCTAAATGGATACGCAATAAACAGTGGTGCAATGTTTCATTTCATTATCATAGGTACAATAACAACACAACTACCTCCTTGCTTTTACAAGCAAATTTGGTGCTAACTTCTGCCTCCAATCCAAATTGTCGTTCTACTGTGAGATGTTTACACTTGCTCTACTAATTTTGTAGCACATACTGTAAGGTGTGCTTGTATGACGATAAAAAAAGGTCCTTGAATCCTTGAATCCTAGAAGTGCAGAGAGTCTTTTCAACGTAAATAAGCGACAATGTAAAAACACAAGATTTAAACAGTAATAAATATAAAAACAAGAAAGCTGTTAAAAAATCAAAAATCCTCCAAAAACAACTTTGCCAAAAAGGTATTGGGTGAAGCATCATCCCCTCTCACATCAACCCGATTTGGAAATAAAGAAAATAATTAAAATAATGCACAAAGAAACTGCAGAGTGCAATGTCGGTTGGTTTGCTTCTTCCTTTATTGTGTTTAGTTCGGTCTTTGACACATAAAAAACAGCTCCATATATATATTATATATGTGTGTGTGTGTGTGTGTGTGTGTGTATATATATATATATATATATATATATATATATAAACATATGTATATAAACATATGTATAAACTATATATATATATATAACATATATAAACAAGAGAAAATTTCATATAAAATTGCAAAATCTTTTCATATGTCACATTTCGTAAAAAATTGCAAAATCATCCAGAAACAATATCACCTTCACTGAAAAGTTGTCAGTGGAAGCGTGAGCCTATTTGGCTTATTCCTCTCAAATCAAACTTAATTTGGAAATAAAGAGTTTACAAGCACACTCCTGTTCATGATTCAGTTTTATCTTTATTCATGATATTCTCTCTAAATTAGTTTTTGAGTCTATTCAGCGTGTTACATATTTTCATTTTCGTTTCTTGATATTCATCCTTATTTTTACATTTGGCCCTTGAATGCAATGTCTGCACTAAATTTAAATTTAAATTTCAGTCCAAACGTAGGCTGACGGCGACACGGCGAGAGCATTGTGATGTGAGATGAGGCGGCCTTGCACGGAGGCAGGTCGCTGAAATGTCAGTGCAATTTACTTTAAAATAGGTTTCGACCTGTTGATTTTTATTTCACAAGAGAAGCCGCAATGTAACATATGTGTCCTTTTACCATCCTGGACAGCAGTCGCTTTGTGTAACCCAAACACATGCGCGAGGATTGATGAGACCAAGAGAAAAAATACACCCTAAAAAGAGAGAAGCGGTTTGGTATAATATCAAATCATGAATTGCATTTTCATCATTGAAACCGAGGCACATCCAGGCCAAAGTGACGCCTCCTTCCGAATGCAGATGAGAGTCATCGGTGAAATAAGCCGTGCAGAATCAGGATGTGGCGGTAAACAATTAGCGGCAGCTGCCTGCCTGGCACTGAAAGGTCAATAAAGCCTGCAGCGCAGACAGGAAGGCTCACCACTGTGCTTGAAACGGGGCGTCCCGCCACACCACCTATCATGCAGTCAATCAACGACAGCTGCAGTGACCCACTAACCCGCGGCACCAGAGGAGCTCGGTGACAGAACCGGTTTTTACCGTCACACTCAGTCCTGACAAGACCTAGACCATCGCCACTCTGAAAAAAGGAGAGCAGGATGTAGGACATCCAGCACCGGCCCGAAGGACACTGCGTCCTCAAAACCGTGATGATAGAAAGAATAAGCAAATAAAGAAAATAGATACAAATAAATAAAGACTATGTACAATACATACAACAACATACAAAATCTACAAATCTAGAAATAAAATAAAATAAATGCCTTGTGCAGGGAATTGCTATGGAAATAACAGGTGAACAGTTGACAGGTGGGTATCAAAAATGAAATGATAAGTAAGGTGTCCTGGAGAATGTACAAAATATTCTATAAGTATTGCACGGATGAGAGTGGCAGGTAGAGATGGAGGTAGTTTGGTAGTGCAAAAAATATTTTTTGAGATGCCTGTATGCTTCACAGCATGCACCTTTCTTAGAAAGGTTTGTGTATTTGTGGTGCCGTGTTTCTTACCGCATTTAAGAATAGACAAAATAGGGGTAATATCATCCGCGAGAAGGTTGCTGGTTGGATTCCAACAGGGGGCCTTTCTGCGTGGAGCCTCCGTGTTTCTTCTGGGCTTTTCCCGTTTTCCTTCTACAGTCCAAAAATATGCAAGTCAATTGGAGACCCTCTATTGCCCAGATGTGTGAAAGACAGAGTGGATGGTCTGATTTCTCTATATGACGTGCGAATGGTTGTAAATTTCTGCATACGACTGGCGACCGGTCCTTGATTAAACCCGGCCGCCCGCCCAATGACAGCTGGAATGAGCTCCAGCGTCCCCGCGGCCCTGAGTGCAGGCTAAGCGGCGTAGATCGTGAATGACCTAAAAACAAGTTTGACGTATACGAACAGCCACAGGATGTAATGCTGCTTTGTAAAATGGGCCCAGGGACTAAATGTAAAAGAAAAAAAAAAGGAAGAAAAGAAAACGAAACAAAGAGAAGGACGGAAAGAAAACGGCAGCATCCGGCGACAGTAACTAACCATCGACACCTGCAGGGGCGAAGCCGCAGCAATCCAATTACCATCTCGATGGCACACTCTGGCTACCTTGTTAAAGAGAATACTTCACTCGACCATCACACTTATTTTCTGGTCACCAGGCGACCAGGACAAATGGCACCCAGCGGTCAGACCTCATCTCCGGCTGACTGAGCGGCTCTTGCAAACGGGCAACACGGCTTCAAGAAGAGAAGGTCCATTATGCAATTTTCATGTATTATTCCAGCCGTCCGGACCGAAACGGCAAGACGTTCTCGTATTTTACCCGCGTATCGATCCAACTAATTCACAGGGATCATTTCATTACGCCGATCCCAGCCCTCCGGAGTGAATGTACACGGCGGCTTCAGCTGCATGAAAAGATTTCCAGTGTATTGGTGATTCATACTCTGGTCTCAAGGAGAGTGCACTTCTTTCTGTACGACAAATAATGCTGGCGCGATCCGGCTGCATCATGAGGGCACCAACAAGCGCTGAGAAAACACAAATCTAATGGACATATGAGTGGTTTTTGAAAGACGGAAAATCGGCGCGTCATCTTCATCCCCTCCCTGTAGAAAGCCCCCGTCGGAGAGCGAGGGGGCGCTGACGAAAGAAAGAGGACCCTGCGATGAGCCTGAGATGAACATCTTTTAGCGGATGATTATTAGAGATCACAAAAGAGGACGAGAATGTCACGTCATGTGTCCAATTATCGCTGATATTATATGTGACATTCACAGAGAAGAGTGCGTGGCCCCGCGGTCTTCACGTGGCCCGCCGTGTATGGAGAAGGCTCCCGGGCAGAGAGTTATTAATTAAAAGCCATCGACAAAGCGCGTGGGAGGCAGACAGCCCGGATAGATTAGGCGAGATAAATAATGGCCGTCTTTCAACGAGGCTTCATTATTTTCAAAGCTATTAAATAAAAAGAAAAAAAAAAATCTCACGCCCGCCGCATTTACTCGAGTCCATTTGTTAATCGGAGACGTGTGCACGGCAGATGTCTAATCCGGTGGCAATGAAACAGGGAGCAGGTTTCAAAATGACAATTAAGGGTCACACGTGCCGGTCACTTGACCAGTAAATGAGAAAGCAATCGATCGTGTGCGTCTCTGCGACCTGTGGACGACAGCACGAACTGTTGCATGGTTCTACAGGACGTGTGATTGTACGTGTCTGTATGTGGCCTTGTGATTGACGGGCGACCGGTTCCCGCCTCTCATCCCCGTCCCGAAACCCTGAGCGGAGGCTAAGTGGCATAGATAACGAATGAATGAATGAATCTTTCCCTGTATACACTGCTTTTCTTTTCACACAGTGCACGCTGCAGAGCGTGCACAGAAATCCAAGAGTCGTTGCACAGCACAGGTTGTGCTCGGCAACGACAATAAAGACCTTTCCATTCTGAATCACGTAATACATGAGAGGGAATAAATCAGTTTCTTTGCCAGTGAAAAGACACCCGGAGGGCATGCTTTGGTGTCTGACTTATCAGCTCACCCTCAAGGGCAAGATCATGTTTTTGGCAGTTTTTGACGCCCCCATCCCCCGAATCCAGCCACCTCCTGAGTACACTTCTGACGGCAAAAAAGACTATCAATAATCTACAAGTGATATTTCCATCCGTTGAACAAAGAACGACAAAAAGCGGACAGGAAAAAAAGCACAATTACACGTCCGTGGAGGTCCTTTGTCATCTTTCAGTGGCAACTGGACTTGAATTTCTTCCCTCTAGGATGTTTCATCTCTCGTCCCAGCGGATTCTTCAGTTCCGTTGTCCATTTGTGAAGAAAGGAAAGAAATTTTCTTTTTTCAAGGGAAGATATTCAAGTCCAGTTGCCACGAAAAAGATTTCGACAAGAGTTAACAATTGCAGACGTGACAAGGTCATCTGATATTGAGCAGAAAACAACCTGATGCTTAAAATGGCCCCAACAATGAGGTGTCTGTCTCCTGAAATCAAACTGAATGCCGCATGTCTTTGTGTTTTGAAATAATAATATTATCAGCGCTTCATTTACATTATAATAACACACATTTCAATCCATCAAGATGGCTTATTTTGTTTCAAAAGTATTTCTGTATGATTTTCGAGAGCAAGCTAAAGCGTGCAGAGTCCATTGGAGCCCAAAGGACTCCAGAACATGCCTTACAGTAAACGCTGCTGGATTTTTCTGAAAATCCCACGCTGACCCGTGATATCACACAAAACCACAATATCCTGCACTCCTGACTCCTGGCAACCTTCTTCCAAACGTCGCACATTTGTCTTTTTCTCTGTTTCAAGTCAGTGAGAATTCTCCAAAGTCCCCATTATTAAAAGTAAGTTCTGGAGATGAAGATAAGAGACTAATTTCCTATGTTTCTCTCCCTCTTTTCTACCAGATAAGACCATGACAAGGAAGAGAAACGTTGAGTTGATTGACTCTCCGCGGGCTCACACCGATAACAGTGTCAGGACGGGGTCCCCGGGTCACAGGGTCTTGGTTATCTCCTCCTTTTCAGCTGAGAAGGAGTAAATGAAATGGGACTAATGTGCGACGTTTACTTCAAAAATTAAATAAACGCCGAGGACGATGGTGACGCGGCGGTAAGCATTTCTGCCTCACAGCAAGATGGTCCCAGATTGGATTCCAGCACGGGGGCCTTTCTTTGAGGAGTCTCCGTTGTTCTCCCTCGTGACATCGTGGGTTTCCTCCAGGTTCTATGGTTTCCTCCTACAGTCAACACACATGCAGGGGGTTCACTGGAGACCATAAAGTGTCCAGATGTGGAAATGACACACTGAGTGGGAGTGTCTCTGCATGACGTGTAAATGACAGGGTGAATGATTGTGTCTTTGTATGCTGTGAATGAAGGAGTGACTGGTTGAATGTCTCTATATGATCTATGAATGAATGAGTGAATATTGTATGTCTCTATTTGACGTGTGAATGGCGGGGTTTAATGGTTTTATGTCTCATAATGATGTGTGAATGCCTGTTTGTCTACAGGATACCGTGAATGACAGAGTGAATGGTTGTATGTCTCTATATTACATATGAATGAGAGGGTGAATGGTTGTATGTCTCTATTTGACATGTGAGTGAAGTGAATATTTGTATGTCTCTCTATGATTTGGGAATGACAGGGTGAATGGTTGTATGTCTCTATATTACATATGAATATGATGCGTGAATGACGGGGTGAATGGTTGTATGTCAGTATTACATGTGAATGAGAGGGTGTATAGTTGTATGTCTCTCGTTGACATGTGAGTGAAGGAGTGAATAACCGTATATCTGTATATGACGTGTGAATGACATTCATATTACATATGAATGAGAGGGTGAATGGTTGTATGTCTCTCTATTACAGTGGTTCTTAACCTGGGTTGGATGGAGCCCCAGGGGTTTGGTGAGCCAGTCTCAGGGGTTCGGCGGAGGTCCAGACACACACCCCACTCGTATGATTTGTGATGACACGCCCCGCCTGGCCATCATTGGCTACAGGTGATCACGCTGCATGGCTTGGCCTATCTGTGCCGCAGGGTGTCGTGTAATTTCTTTCTTAATATTTCAATCCCTTCATACTAACTAACTTACTTTTTTTTTTGTTTCATTTATATCATAAATCGAACTTTTTTTTTAAATTTATCTCTGAATAGCGAAAATGAAATGGAAACATTATCTACAAATATTTTATGGGTTGAAAAGAATGCAATGAATTTTTTATCAGCAATTTTTTTTATTCAGAGTTCTGTTTTTTAAAGAATTTTTTTTTTTAACCCATGAATGACAAATCCTCATTTTCCGAGCCCATGGTATATACTTATGTTTGGAATTTGAAAAAAAAAAATCACATTTTATTTTTCCTATTAAAAAGGGTTATGAAACTTGTGGGGTGCACTAGCTCCGACAAGGTTAAGAACCACCGCTATATTACATGTGAAGGAGAGGGTGAATGGCTGTATATCTCTCTCTGACATGTGAATGAAGGACTGAATAATGGCATGTCTCCTCATGACGTGTGAATGAGAGGGTGAATGGTTGTCTTTATATGCCGTGAATGAATGAGTGATTGTTGTATGTCTCTATTTGACATATGTATGCCAGGGTGAATGGTTTTATGTCTCATTATGACGTGTGACTGACAGTGAATGGTTTAGTGTATCTGTATGACGCGTGAATGGTTGTATGTCTCTATTTGACATGTGAATATGATGAGTGAATGATGGGGTGAAAGGTTGTATGTTTGTATTACATGTGAATGAGAGGGTGAATACTTGTATGTCTCTATTTGACATGTGAGTAAAGCAGTGAATAACCGTATATCTCTATATGACCTGTGAATGACAGTCATATTACATATGAATGAGAGGGTGAATGGTTGTATGTGTCTGAGATTGAGAAGCGACTGGTCCCGGATGAAGCCAGCCTCTCACTAATGACAGCTGGGATAGGCGATATCAAGAATGAATGAATGAATGAATGAATGAATGAATGAATGAATGAAAGAAAGAATGTCAAAGCCATTTTGACGAAATGTTTCCCCCATGAGGCTCCAAGGGGGACCTCATTGAGCCTCAATGAGGCTCCAAGGGGTCAAATCCCGGGGCCGTGATCATTTCAACGGATTCAGCTGAGTGTTTGGGCGTTTTACGCTTCATCTGGTGTCTTGTTTTGGACGTCTGATTGCCTCGCTGCTGTCTCCATCCATGGGCTGCCATCTTGTGGTGGACGCCAAGGAGACACCAACCATCTGACACCTGCTTCTGTTGTGGCAAAAACACCATTATCATTGAGTCACTTTGTCAATTAAAGGGCCATCTCTGGATTAGTCAATGGCAGCATACACATCTGGATGATGTGTACCCTCTTTAAGCGTTTTTGTTTTTACGCTTTTGGGTTTATTTAACAGAATTGTTTTGCCTCCGATAACCTTTTATCACCAAATATCGACAAAGTCAGCCGTTAAAGTGTGCTGCCGAACATCACATTACAAAATGACCGACACTATCTGCTCCAGAAGTTGGCAGATAATAATCCCCAAGGCGTGGAATAGAAAACATATCGAGTCGCATGTGTTTTAACGGATGTTCAGTGGCTCCCGTGGAAGGTCGTGTCCCCGAAAACCGGTGCCGGTTCTCCGGTACCGGCACATTGAAACCCCTCCTCTCGCCGGCCGAACCCCGGTGCGACAAGACCATCGAAAACGATGGTCATAGAGCTCCCTTTTTTCCGAAACATATCCTTCCGCCAAGGAAATAGAACCCCCAAATTCGTCACATGAACAAGAAAACCAATCTTATGCGAATGGGTTAATATACATTTTAGTTATTGATATCCTTTGAGGGATTTAGCATTAGACTGCATCCATGCATACGCTTGCATAGTGGAGTCCGCCAAAAGCGGAAGAATATTTTCATCTTCTCAAATCGGAAGCCGTCGGTCGCAGCGCGCCGCGTCGGATGCAGCGCAAGGGTTGTCCCTCTTGTCTGTGGAGCAGGGTGAGTGCGAATCGCATACTTTTTCTGAGGCGTTTGGGCGGAAATCTAGATTCTCTGCAGCCGCATGCTGGGTTGCTGTCTGTGAATGTGTTTGGATCTGTAGATTTTTACCCGTTTTACATTGAATTTTAAACATTTCCCCTTGCCGGTGGATTTCCGAGCGCGTTCTTTCTTGGGCGAGCTAGCTGGTTAGCTAACAGCAGCCACATTTAATCGCCAATGTTAGTACTTAATAGGTGCTTACATGTTTTGTGCCAATGCATAAGTTTCTATTTGGTATTTACGATGGGGCGTTTCACATTTTGAGCCTGCAGAATAAGATTTTAATTCGGGAATTTTAAAAACCGTTTGAAACAGTGTGCTTTATGACGCGTCGAGTGACGTCATAACAAAGCGCCAGCCGTGTGTGTTTTGGGTCCTGTTTATGCAGGCTTGGGTTGTGTTTTTGTTTTTCCAATACAAGAGTTATGACTTTAACACAACTGTCAGCGCCAAATGGGGCAAAAAAAATCACCTATCATTTTTTTCATTTGTCCAGGAGATCGAAAGAATTATTACTTTAATTTCTGCTACTATTTATTAAAAAGTTATTACTAATTATTTGTCACATTCAGTTATACTAACAAAACAACATCAGTGAAATTTTACCACTGCATTTAACTCATCATGGATGATCCAGTAGCACTAGGGGAGCGGTTACGGGTTCGGTGTCTTGCTCAACGACACTTTCACAGGCTAAGAGGAGCGCGGGAAATCGAACCAGGAATGTTCGGTTCCGAGGATGACTTATGTCGCCCCTTCAGTCAGCTGTGTTTTCTCTCCCTGACACAGTGAGGCGGTGAATGAGATCCCGCTGAGTCCCGAGCAGACCGGGGTCTGCCTCCTCCTCTTCCTTCTCCTGCTCCTCCTCTTGATTCGGCCTTGCCCAGCCGCCGAGATGGCCTTTGTACCGGCGCCGAGCCCAACGGTGGTCGACCAGACCACTCTCATGAAGAAGTACCTGCAGTTTGTGGCAGCCCTCACGGACGCCAACACTCGTACGTGCATGGATGACAAGTGTGAACTTGGCAACAAGTGCCTTAAACCAATTGGCTGTAGCAGGAAAAAGATCTCTCTCATTGGATTATATAATAACACATTCACAGATAAATTGATGTTTTGGACGTATTCAGATTAGGCACCTGTGTGCTTTGTGTGGGCCATATGATGAGAGCGATGAACTTTAGTCCAGATAGGGGTACATGTGTGTATGTGTGTGTGTGTGCGCGAGTGTGTGCCAGTGCGAGTGTGACTCATTGTACCTTTCAATCAATCTGGACACTGAAAGTGAAACTGATAAGATCTGAGAGTCCCAGCTGAGCACGCAGAGAGCGACCGCAAAAAAGGAATGAATATTCATCGGCTGGCGGAAATCATTTTGAAAGTCTGTCCTCTCAACTTTCAGCTGATGAAACGAAGCTCAAGATGATGCAGGAGGTCAGCGAGAACTTTGAGGTGAGCCAAGAAACGACGTCACTTCATATACATGCGAAGTGTTTTAAGAGGCTTTACGCAGTCTATACAGCGTAATTCAGTTAGGATATTTGAAGTGTCCTGTTCATTCCAGAACGTGACGTCCTCGCCTCAATACTCCACCTTCCTGGAACACATCATCCCTCGCTTCCTCACATTTCTTCAGGAGGGAGAGGTGCAATTCCTTCAAGAAAAACCCACACAGGTATGTGTTTTCAGACAACATGTAAAACCTCTCTCATACTTCTCAGTTTTTATATATTTACACAAGTTCAATTACACGTCGTTCAAGAGTTTGGCAGGTCGAGAGATTTTGTCCTTTGGTCGCCGACCTTCACCACAACTCGTCGCTATAATGTGTGTACGGCAGCAATGCACGCTGAACAGTTCATGTGTTTTTAAAAGTGCTTCTGCTCATACAGCAACTGAGGAAACTGGTCCTGGAAATCATCCACCGCATCCCAACAAATGAACACCTCCGATCGCACACAAAGAACATCCTGTCGGTGATGTTCCGCTTCCTGGAGGTCAGTGCTCTGTCCTGCTGAAATGCACTTATTTTGTCTGTTTATTTGGTTGCGACCAATCCATAAAGAAGTGTGTTGTGTGTAAATTGGTGTATAAGCCGTTCAGGCGCCGTCTCTTTCTATCTCCCGTCTGTTTTAAGCTTTTAGAATCAGATCAAATATATGAAGTACTATCATTTAGTTTGCCTCATTCTGTTGATTTCAGTAATATCATCACTTAAGGGGGATTTTCTTGGAAAGTGCTGGGGAATATAAATAAACTACCGGCCAGATGCTGCAAAATCCTCCTTCTGGCAGTGATAGTTTTTTGCCTTTTTGTAGAAAGTTCCCTCAAAGTAACTCAAGTATTTGGGGCTGGATGTTGAGAGATTGTTGCTGGCTTGCATCCACTTATTCAAAAGAATGATTAAACATTGATTCTGTCAAGGTGCACATACAAGTGTTTGCGTGGTCGTTTCATGTTTCTTTTTTTTCCTAGATTGAAAGTGAGGAAAATGTGCTGATATGCCTTCGCATTATTATTGAACTGCACAAACAGTTCCGCCCTCCAATCTCTCAGGAGGTGAGTTTCTCCGCCTATGTAGCTTTGAAATTGCTGATTACCGTGATTCTTGTAGGGATATCGATGTGATGCTGCCTCTTATTTTAAACATATTACCTTTAACGCACCCTGAATTTTCTGTTCGTTTTATTCCCAATTTCCCCTAAGATTCATCACTTCCTCGACTTTGTGAAACAAATTTACAAGGACCTCCCAAAAGTTGTTGTGAGTATTCCCACCTGTTTCCGTCTGATTCGAGTGCATTCTTACTCTCCTGGCAAATTCTACACCCCCTATTTTCTGCCACTACCCCGTGCTGCAACCAGGCCAGGTACTTTGAGAACCCACAGGTGATAGCGGAGAACACGGTTCCATCCCCGGATATGGTGGGAATGATCACCTCCGTGTTGGTCAAGACAGCGCCTGAGAGGGAAGACAGTGAAACACGAACGGTAAACCAAAAGTCCACTACTGTAAATGGCAATGCAGCATCTGTTTTTTCATCCATAGCCACCAGGGGGCAGTGCCTGGCCGTGTCTGTTAACGGGCATAGCCTGAAAAGCCTAGATAGACATTTTAGCTCATGAGGCCATTTTTTTTCTTTTCATTTAATATGAGAAAAGTATTAAACAAGCCTTTTGACCGGGAGCAGATAGCATCTAATGAGGCTTAATAAGAAGCCACTGGCTCATGCTGTATTTAGCTTTTAACATTTGTTAAATCCCAAATAAAGCATCTGATGGTTGTGTTTAAGAAAAATAGTCTGTAAGATCCGTTTGTAACAGAAGACCAATTTTATTTCTTTATCTATTTAATATGGACATAACAATAACATTGGACGAACCAGGTGCAGCGTTTTAAGTGTTGTAGCACGTATGGTAGTTTTCAACACTAGTCCACAGGGGGCTTTTAAATTTACTGTAGATCTTAACCACTGTTTGAGCTTCTTCATCTTCTCTGCTGAAGATGCTAATGTTAGTCTGTAGTTTTAGTCCAGTAGGGAGAGGGTTCCACAGTTGAACCCCTGTGAAGGAGAAGCTGGATTGTCCAAAAGATTTTTTAAACTTTGGGTGCACACAGTCCCCACTGACTGAGGCTCCAGTGCAGGCTCTAAGAGCAGACTGACGCCTAAATATAAACCGTGGTGACGCACCGTTGTTCAAGCATTTAAAAGTCAATATCAAGATAGTAAAATTTACAAAACTTTCAAAGGTAAAAAGTTTGCGCTTTTGTGTGATATCACAATGATGCCTTCTCATCGGCGTCTTGTCCATGATCTTAATTGGGATGTACCAATACATCATGGTTCAGCAGTAACAGGATTTATATGTTGTATGATCAATATATGTTGTATGATCAATAAATGCATCCTGAATCTGAACACAGTGTGGACAGCATTAGACTTAGTCCACTGTGGCATCAAGAGATAAACTCAGACAATTACCAGTAGTCTGCTTCAGCGTACCTCGATATTTGGTCAAAAATTACCCAGAGGTTTGTTCTAGTTTTATTTTAAGACATGTTTTTAAAACTATAATTGAACTTGTCAAAACAGACCTGAAAATGAATAAATTAATTAGCCTTTGTTTGGAAAAACAAAACAAAAATGTGTTTAAAACTGATCTAATTTAATGAGAACAGGCCCATTGTCGCCCTGAATTTTTCTACTGATCTGCATTTAATTGCAAAAATACTGTTTTTAATGTAATGTTTGGCTGTGGAACTGTTATTCCACTTCTTTAGAATCACGTGAATTATGTCAACCTCAAGCAGCAATAAATGAATAAATAAAAGTTATATTTTATTCATCCCTTCATCGTCGTTCTCTTTGAGTGGCCAGTCAAAGGAGAAGACGATTCCGATGAAGGTGTCTAATGCCAGCATTTAAAATGTGTGCTGCAAAGGTAATGTCCATCATCCTCCTCATGCTCTGGACTGTTCTCCCTCTCCTCCAGCACACCATCATCCCACGGGGGTCCTTGTCTCTCAAGGTGCTGGCGGAGCTGCCCATCATCGTGGTGCTGATGTATCAGGTGTGTGTCGCGTCCTCCTCACACTGCCACTGGGTTCCACCGTCAAATTCATAGGACAGAACAACATGGCTAAATGGGGTGTTTGTAAAATATGCTTAATAAGTCTTTATTCATTGAAAAAATAAAATTAGGCTTCATTGTCTTATCATCTATTGTCTCACAAAGGTGTCCACTAAAACTCTCAACTCTTGAATTAGCCTCCCGATATATCCCGAACGGGATTTTTAATTTTTCTCTTTTTCTTTCTGCTGATGTTTCCTTCTCCGCAGCTCTATAAGCTCAACATTCACAACGTGGTATCGGAGTTCGTGCCACTCATCATGAGCACCATCATGCTCCAGGTGTCCCCACAGGCCAGGTGAGACCGTGGTGTGGGCGTGCCCATGCGCAGCCAGGGAAGTGTGTCAAATGGGAGCCTTAGAGTGCCTTTAACTAACGTCATTTTCCCCTTATAGCCTTTCTAAATGAACTCGGGCTCATTCTAAGAGAATAGCTGCCCCCCCCCGCCTTTCTTCCCGAGCACCAAAGTCTCCCATTGGTGTGTCTCTGCACTTCGTCAGGGTTAAAACCCCTTTGGGGGAAGTTTGAGATTGTAAAACCGGCTTCGCAGGAGGGGAAATCCCTGTGATCAGGACGGGGGCTGAGTTAAGCTTCCCAAACGAGCTAATTTTGAGGAAAAACAAACCCGCAGACCTCCCTGGCAGGTGCGGAGGGCGGGTTTCGGTGAGGCAATAATGGCTGTGACGCAGACTGACGAGTCACCCGTGTAGAATGGACTCCCTTACGAAGACCCACCATTTCAACCGTCATTAATCGTCACCTACTGCAGACGCAGCCTCATTAATGCCTCTGATGGGACTCGATGCCTCGTGTTTGTAAATGTCCCTTGCAGGCAACACAAGCTTTACAACAAGGAGCTCTATGCGGACTTCATCGCCGCGCAGATCAAGACCCTCTCCTTCCTGGCCTACATCATCCGAATCTACCAGGTACGCCCAAACCACGGACTGCTGCTGGACATACGACAACACGCGAACATCTCGATAGCCTGATCAGTTTTAATATATAACTTACAGCGTGTTCTTTTGGATGTGGACAGCACATATCAGATACACGTAAATAAAATGAGCAGCAGTTTCTCATCTCTCGGTGCCACGTAGCTCGTGACCTTTGAATGTATCATCTCAGTTATTGCATATTTGAGTTTGAATATGATTATTATTCGCTTGATAATTACATTTGTAACGCCGTTTTACAGTTTTCTGGTCATTTTTTTCCTTCATTTTTCTCACTTGTACATAGCTTCTTGATTTTTGTTTTCCTGAATCCCTTCCTCTGTCAAGATACTTGCCCTCTTTTTGAATGAGAGCCAAACTATTCAAATGTACTTAATTTATCTTTGCCCAAAAACACAGGAAGTGAACCAGATAGCGACCGTCATTTCCGAACTATTAGCCACTACGTTCTGCGGCTTAAACAATGACTCAGCTAATTTATGGATTTTTATGGGCTTATGAGATTCACGCTGCCAAAACAGTTAGGCTCGGCACATCGGACCAATGAAATTACACAAAGACACCGCAGAACACAAGCGTGTGGTTTACACGTGTGACATTGGGAGTGACTACGGAAGTTTGTGGCGGAGGAATTCTGAGGCTGTTTAATTCCGACACCAAAGGAGACGTAGTAGTTTTGTGATAGCGATCAATGACTTTTCCTGGTAGGCTACTTTATTTATTTATTCATTTTTTTTTAACTGGAAGTGTTACAGACACTGTTCAGGGGAAAAAAGGATTTAGGGTACATATTTAATTAAGTTAAAAAAAACCTTTGCGGCTATAAGCCGACACTTGCGGCTTATAGACAAGTGCAGCCTATACGCGTACAATTTTTTTTTTTTTTTTTTTAACCTTTCAAATTTTGTGGGTGCAGCTTATATTCAGATGCGCTCAATAGCCCAAAGATTACGGTATTCATCTCTGGATTCTGACAGAAGTACATTTCTATTAAACAAAGATTGTATCTATAATATTTTCACGTGAGCTCATCCGCGCAGCCGCTGGCTCATCCATACATTAGTGAAAGAAGAAATGTATTTTGTTTGCAAAAATAAATCTTTACCTGTCAGGAGAAACTCATCTTGAGAGTTATAATTGTGCTTTTTGTTTTCCTTTTTTTCTCTGCGCTCAGCTTGCGTCAGCTGATTGACAGCTGATGTAATGTGCTCGCATATGCAACGCTGAAGTTGTGACGGATACAGATTAAATAAATAAATAAATAAAGTAAATAAATAAATAAATAAATAAGACGCATGAAAACCTGAGTTAAAGCTGTCTTCAGTTTATCACCCTCACAGTAGATGAATGGGCTGAGCTTCTGCGTCTCTAAACTGCACGTGCAGAACAGCTGACAAAAAGAAAACACCCCCAGGATTGGCACAGCTATGAGAAAAACACCGATAATGAAACCTTCAATCCCACCTGGAGGAATTTTAATTAGTATGTTCTGTGAGAGATTCAGTCCCCTGGTCCAGAAACGAAACCCTTTTTGAATTCCGCAAACGGACTGTGAATGATGGACGGCATGGCAGGCTGAAACTTTTAGTATCTGCAAGTAATACCAATATTCAAGTTGCAAAGAAAGAGAAAGAACAAACGGCGGAAATCCAATGATGTCCAAACAACGAGTCTCTTGTGCATCCCGGAGAAAGCCTTGAAAGCACGCGAGACAACTATGCAGCCTCCAATTCTACTTAAGGAATATATATGTACCTGCGCTGTAAATCCTGTGTGTGTTCATCCAATCAGGACCTGGTGGGGAAGTTTTCCCAGCAGATGGTAAAGGGCATGCTGCAGCTGCTGACCAACTGCCCCTCTGAGACCGCGCACCTCCGCAAGGAACTGCTCATCGCAGCCAAACACATCCTCACCACTGACCTTCGCAGCCGTACGTACACGCGACACGGCTTCCTGTCCGATCCTTATTTCAAACGCGGGTCGGCGTCTTTGTCCGTGCACGTCGCCGCGTCGGTCGTCCTGGCGCAGAGAGCTGGAGAAACCCCACAGAAAACTGACAATGAAGGAGTTTGCGGTCAAAAGCGGCGCTGGTTTGTCGCCATGTCACACTGTTGCTCACATTTCTGTAATAACATTTTTATTAGCTGTCAGACTGAGCTTGTGCGATCCAGATTCCAAATGGTGCCTGAGCAGTAGAATGTGAGAGCGAAATAAATTGAATGAAAGCGCAGCCATCCATTGGTGAAACCTTGAACAACTGAGTACGCCGTGGCTGATTTAGATTCGTACAAAGTGTAGGAATCCACGTGACTAATATCCACCGAAGCAATTTGTTATGATTATTATAATATTTGAATGGAAATGACATGGTAGCGCGCCTTCTTCATGTGTTCCAGAGTTCATACCTTGCATGGATAAACTTTTTGATGAATCCATCCTGATAGGCTCTGGATACACCGCCCGGGAGACTCTTAGGTGAGTTGTGTGTGTGTGTGTGTGTGTGTGTGTGTGTGTGTGTGTGTGTGTGTGTGTGTGTGTGTGTGTGTGTGTGTGTGTGATGATCACCATCATCACTTGATCTCCATGGCAGCGGTACCCTCTCATAGCGGGTGATTGCTCAGCCAGGTGCATGTTAAGTGTCTTTGCATATTAATCAGGCACAACTCAGTGCTGAAATTGTCAGAGTGGCTGCCTGGAAGAGCATGGGGGATCAAAACGGTCAACTTGTCATGTACTCACCAATCTCCAGAGGGCAGCTGCCCCCCTTTTGCCCGCCCGCAGGTCGATATTTAAAACCCTCTTGACCCCCTTTGGTTGCCAACAACGAGCTCACCTCTTCCGCATAATGGCTGTCATTCCACATTAGCAGTGCCGGGAACAGTCAGACCTGGGAGGCCTATCAGTGTCACTTCCAAACTCATCTCCTGCCCTCTCCTCTCCATGTGCAGGGATTAGAAATTTCCTGTCTTCACCCTTCTTCTGTACTGCTCTTTTAATGTCAGCGTTCGCTGTCTCAGAACAGAAAAGCCATAACATCTGATGTATTATTTACCGTTCCCTCTTCTCTCGTCCCCGTCCAGACCCTTAGCCTACAGCACACTCGCGGACCTGGTGCACCACGTTCGCCAGAACTTGCCCCTGACCGATTTGTCCCTCGCCGTGCAACTGTTCGCCAAGAACATCGACGACGAATCGCTCCCGAGTAACATTCAGACCATGTCCTGCAAACTGCTGCTCAACCTGGTGGACTGCATCCGCTCCAAGTCCGAGCAGGAGAACGGCAACGGGAGGGACATCCTGATGAGGATGCTGGAGGTTGGCGGCACAAGAGATCAGCGCGGTCAACTTTGGAGACCACGAAGTCAGTTTTCTCTCATCTTGTCCCTTCTCAGGTGTTCGTCCTCAAGTTTCACACCATCGCTCGCTACCAGCTCGTCTCCATCTTCAAAAAATGCAAGCCTCAGTCGGAGTTGGGCGTGGTCGATCCAGGAGCGTTACCCGGGGTGCCGGCCACTCCCACGCCTTCCACCACCCCCGCCATTCCTCCCCCTGCTCCGCCCACGCCAGTCGCCGCGGCACCCCAGGCGCCCGCGACGCCCTTTGACCGGCCCGGCGAGAAAGAAGACAAACAGACGTTTCAGGTGTCCGACTGCCGCAGCTTAGTCAAGACCCTGGTGTGCGGGGTGAAGACCATTACCTGGGGTATCACGTCCTGCAAGGCCCCCGGAGGTGAGAGGACAAAAAACGCACACATAATCGGGGGGGGGGGGGGCATCGCCACTAAAATCACCCCACAAATAGCTCGATCGTATTTTTACGACTTGAGGCTTTTTGTTTTTATTTTTCTATTTTTAAAGCGTTCTTGTAACATGGGTTTTGAA
>CAAKHD010013832.1:157762-187699 GCA_901007705.1 Fistularia tabacaria | reverse complement strand
GGGAGAATTGTTTTTTTTTCCCCCCGTCCCCCCCCCCTCCCTTTTTTTCCCCCCCTCTCTTGGGTGGTGTTGGGGGGGGGGGGGGGGGGCAGTATCTCTTTCTGCCTTGCAGGCACATCGAGACTTTAGAAGGGATCGGGTAACCTTGTAATCGCAGTCTATGAAATTGCGCTTGGAGACCTCAAAAGAACCTTGCGGTTTAGTCCGATATCCTGCGCGTTTAACGCACGACTCACTGATCTCGCTCATATTAAACATTGCGGGAGCGAGTTGGACCAAATCAAGCAACGCACCCGGCAAACTAGGCTTCCCATTTAAAAAAAAAAAAAAAAAAAGGGTGATGGGGAGAAAACAGCACTTTTATACTTTGATTGAATTCATATATCCAAAGTATAACTTCCAAGTGCTCAAAACAGATAAGCAGCTCCAGGTAGGAGGGGGGTTTGAGCAGCTATCTAACCCTGCCTCTGTAGAATTTTAGGAGCTTTGTCACAGCTCGTGTTCCACCTCCAGGCAGTCGCTTTGTGCAGTCACAGTGATAGCCAAATGTCACACACAAATATATCAGTGTCGAGTTGAGTATACGTCTCTCACTCAAAGGGTGATTCCTTTACACTTTGTGCGTGCGATTTGTCACAGTGGATGCCCTCCTATGTATTACAATGTCATTTGATGACAAGGGTGGAATTGGTATTGAAGCCGCAGTAAAGGGTTTGCTCCTGCGTCTGCACAAAGCTTCTCCTGCGCTGTTCTGACTCGATTTGTGGTCTCGCGCCGACTTTTTCT
Source organism: Fistularia tabacaria (assembly GCA_901007705.1). Classification (NCBI taxonomy): domain Eukaryota; kingdom Metazoa; phylum Chordata; class Actinopteri; order Syngnathiformes; family Fistulariidae; genus Fistularia; species Fistularia tabacaria. The sequence goes on along the minus strand of CAAKHD010013832.1, from coordinate 186,913 downwards.
CTGCCTGACGCCGTTTATTTTTGTCTAACGCGGGCTTGTAAAAAGGAGAAATCCTGTTGACCACTCATTTACTGAGATGGCTTAGCATCTCTTCCTGTGCGATCTGATGCGTATCGCCGCAAGGCAAGCGTGCTTCTAATTATGAAGGGCTGTTTGTAGTTCGTATTTTCCGGCTGGACATTGGCCCCCCGCTCTGAGCGTGCTCGTATAGTTAAGCAGATGGGGTTGCGACGGGGACCACACGTGGTTCGCGTGTAAAAGCAGCCCTTCCTCATCGTAACAACATATTAACAGAATTCATCGTAAACGTCAGTAAGGCACCATTCTAATTCGTTTTTTTAATTTGACGCCCGATGATAGTGGACTTGTGGAGAAAATACCAATCTCTGGAAGGAAGCAGTGCAGATTTCACTGAACTGCTAAGTCGATTAGAATGTGTGCAGTTTATATTATTGTAAAGTTTTCTGATTATATATTTTCCTATAGCTGTACATCTCTTGATCTAATAAAAATGGCTGACTGGTATTTACCGTCAGAACTGGTCAGGACGTAGAAGCACAATATCCACACCAAGAGTCCAAAGCTGTGGGGCGCACATTTAGACGGTGACCTAAAACCAAAAATAGTCATCACACGGCCGGCGTGTCACCGTCGCATTACTTATCCGCGGGATCCAGCCTCACTAAGTTTGAAGCGATAACTTCTTTCTTTTCCAAATTAGACTGCGTTCAACCACGAACCCCCACCACCACCGCCTTAATAATAGTTGTCCACGACTTTCCCTGAATGTCCTGAGGGCAATTTCATCATCAGTCACATTCAGTTTTGTATTTCAGCCATGATTTCTCTCCCCGGCTCCCCTCACTCACAGCTTCAAACACTGCTGCTGTTCCAGCAGAGGTCCCCGGCTCTATCAGTATGATCGCTGTCTGACACATTCGCTCACTCACTGTCTCTCTCCCCTCTTTCTTTCCCTCTCTCTCCCCAGCTCTATCTCCTCCCTCTCCATTGCTGCCTGACTTCCCTCTCTCTTTCTCTCTCTTCCTCTCTCCTTTGCAGTCCTGGGGGGGGAGTCTTTGAAATGTAATCTTTGACCCTCTTTTATCTGCTAGGTGGGACGAGTGTACCCCCAGGCAGTCTACTTCCCAATTCGCACCCTTTACCTGACGCTGAAGATCGAGCAGCGTGAGCGCTACAAAAGCGGTGAGTAAACATGGCCGCCTGTGGTGTGTCGTCCCCCGGACCACACTCGTAACAATAAGTGCTCCATTTTGTTGCACCCATGCGGAGTCATATTTTTTTAATTCCTACTTCATACCCCTTGAAATACACCATCTCCTTTTCTCTTATTTTTTTTCCTCGACAAGAGTAATGCAAAACAAGTTAATGGAGCCAAACCTCAAACAGAACCGAAAATATGAGCGGGAGTGGAGGGAAAGATGCCGATACAATCTCAGAGAGTTGCTATCAAATAATGGACCTGAGAGCTGTGGTCCAGGCAGAACAAGAAAATAGATCGCTCCTGGATCGACTATAGAAAGTGTGGTCTTTGATAGCTCATGAAGACTTGAATGTTAATCGTTGTTCCATTGCCGTGGAAAAATGATCATTGCCATATATATATACAAACATTGAAATCCAAAGTATCTTGTGTTTAAAGAGCTCATTTTTTACGAGAGTGTTCTAAAATAAATTCCTTTTTCACCTTTATTTTCAATCCTGGCACCATCTACCCCATATTTCCAGTCAGCGCCATCTTTTGCGACTTCCTCTGCGCCGCTCATTCTCCTCCCGTCTTCCTTTTTTTGCCCCCCGTCAGATGCTTCGGGGCAGCAGCAGCCCACCTCCGTGGGGGCCCAGTCGCACTCGGGGGCCCCCGACCCGGGGCCAATCCGGGCCACCGCTCCGATGTGGCGCTGCAGCCGGATCATGCACATGCAGCGGGAACTGCACCCCACCCTGCTCTCCTCCCTGGAGGGCATCGTGGACCAGATGGTGTGGTTCAGGGAGAACTGGCACGAAGAGGTGAGGAGACGGAAAGTGCTGCACTGCGCGTGTTTTGCAGTGGATCTGATAGTGAGAAAATAACACAGCTGGCGGTGTGTATTATCCTGCACCTCTGCGAACGTGTAATCACGTTTTGTGTATGTGTGAGTCTGTCAAGCCTCTGCTCGCTCTCTGGTGAGGCAACACATCTTATTATTCTAAATATTGTCATCCTGACTGGGCCCATAGATGACCGCTGTGTTCCATTTTCAGATGGCCTTCAGTGGATGGGAGACAGATTTGCCAGCACACACACACACACACACACACACCCATGTACATTATTCACTCCTCAAAACCAAGAAAACTCCTGCAATTGTGTGGATGCAGGCCTGCCGTCAGCAACCAGACTAAACTTAGCGCCGCTGCTTATAGATGCTAGACAGCATCGGTGCACGCTAGCTGGTCTGCGCAGGGAGGGGAGGGCTGTGAGGAAGAGGCAGCAGGAGCAGTGAAGAGGGAGACAGGTGATGGATGGATGCAGTGAGCGTGTAGGACAGGCTGAGGGATTTAGAGCCGGAAATTTGTTGATGTGTGTGCGCGCCTATCTGCGTGATTATCTGATGCTTTGGGGCACTCAGCGGCAGCTGCAGGCGCCGCCTTGTTCCACTGGGCAAGCGGGGGGCAGTGGCAGGGGCAGGGCCGTGCCACGCCATCATCAACCTCCCCCCTCGCTCTGCTCCCTGTGACACTGACGCACATTTTCTCCTTACGTGTGTGCGTCTGCTTCTAAAATAGACACTTAAGTTTATTCATTTCACAAAAAAAAAAATCAAAACGCAGCAGTCGCTTAGAAATGATCTGGATCGGGAGCATTAACGAGTATGGCGAGATTAATATGATAATGCTGATTAACATTTGTTTTTGCTTTAGGTCTTGAGGCAGCTCCAGCAGGGCCTGGCCAAATGCTACTCTGTGGCCTTTGAGAAAAGCGGCGCGGTGTCCGACGCCAAGATCACACCGCACACGCTCAACTTTGTCAAGAAGCTCGTCAGCACCTTCGGCGTCGGCCTGGAGAACGTCTCCAACGTCTCCACGATGTTCTCCAGCGCCGCCTCCGAGTCGCTGGCCCGCCGCGCCCAGGCCACAGCCCAGGACCCTGTTTTCCAGAAGATGAAGGGGCAGTTCACAACAGGTTGGTGGACTTTAAAAATAACCGCCTCCCGAGCACAGACGCGTCCGCGTTGTGCGTCTGTCTGCGGGTGTGTGTGAGGGTTAGCGTGCGCGCCGCTCTTTCGCTGACAGCGCATAGATCAAGTCGTGAGTTGTCGGCATAAACAATCATCGACCCGCAGCTGCCAATTTGGGGCAGACAGGGAGCCGTCGCCGTGCCACGTCTGCAATTGTCAAATGATGAAACAGCTTTGACCTGCACCGGCCTGGCCCGCCTAGCACGGCTTTCTACACGAGATGTTGACAGATTACAGGTGAAAAATCCAGTGGAAGGCCATGGTAGCCGCTCAGTGCTGACATACGTGTTTCAAATTTTTTTGCTCCAGTTAGTATTAAATCTAGAGAATCAGGCTCAGACGTTCTGCTCTCATTTGACTGAATGGCAGAAATGGCGTCTTTGGCGGCAATAAAGTTCAGGAAAGGATAATCCTGGATGTCAGTGAGTAATGGAGATAAACAATTCATTAATGACCGAAACAACGCCGATCATTATTTCTGTTGTAACCCAGGAGTCCTACTGAAAGTCCTTATCAGCCCAGACTCAGTAAGAGCCCATGCATAATAACAGGATTACACAGGGCTGCACGGACACTTGTGATGCTCACAGCGACACTTCCGGGAAAAGCCGTGCCGTTTGCCGGCCGCAGCTGCGGCGCCGGTTTCATCTCGCGATCTCTCATTTAATCCAAAATGAAATTATGGGTTCTCGACCAGATGAGGTTATTTCAGGGAGGGGGCCGGTGGCTGATCACAAATTACCAGGCTGTATTACAACACGTGCATCCTCTTCCCTTCCCTCCCCCCACGTTGATTATGATTGTGCCCGAGCCGACTGTGCGTCTAATCTAAACTGTTGCTGTGGCGGAGACGAACAAACGTCGCGGAGGATTAATGAAACATAGCAGAAGGGTGTTCGCGCCGCGTAATGAGCGGAATCTCGAGAGAAAGCCTCATCCTTCAGCTTCGATTCATCACGGCGGTTTTTACATCCGATCTTTGCAAGGCAACTCGACCAATGTCACTTTTTCTACATGTAGCTTAAATAACTTGACTTCTTAAAGTTTAGAATGAAGCATTTCAACTTGGAAGTGTGGGACAGTGTGATCTTTCCCTGTAAGTTGTTTAGTGGCTACCGGCTGATAGATTACTTGGAGTTAAAGACTATCAACTTCAGTATTCAAGTACTGCAAAGACAAAGATAAGCGCAAAAGTAGAAAAGGCATGTCTTGCGGACACAATGTTTCCATTGGAATATGGAGTCATGCCGAGTTAACATGGCTGACCCGTAGACAGTTTGAATTATAGATGTTCAGAGCTTGTATTCTCAACTCGACGCGCGTTTTGATCCGAACCCTCGCAAACACCATTTCCTCCGTCTCGTCTGCATTCGACTCTCTTGAGGTGCCGCACGCCAACAAGACATCAAAGATCGGGGATCGGAGAAGAGACGTTTCTCTGATCCATCGTTATTTCTTGAATTAAAACCGCTTCTGCCAAACCCTTCCTGTGATTCTGCGCGTCAATGCGCATCAGGCGGCGGGCGAAGCCTGCCATTCTCCCCCGGCCCGCATTTTCTGATTCATGCGCCGGCTGAGGAATCCAGCCGAACAGGTGCGGCTCTGGTTTGGCCTCCCCTGTGACATTTTTCCGAAAACAATCATCCCCCTGTTTGAAGGCCACGTGTCTGCGCTCCTGCATTACATAAGGGGAGTTGAAGCCCGGTTCACAGGACCCGGTTTAACCAGGAGCGTCTGCGGCTCGACACTCGGCCCGCTAACTAACTTCTTGCTGACTCCCTTTCCCTGCTGCAGACCCGCCGCACATACATACTCTGGCGAGTGCCCGACCCCCTCCCCACCTTTCAATTCTACTGTTCTTTTCCCCTCCGCTGGTGCTGAGTGGCCCGAGGATAGAGGAGGACAAGGGGAGTGAATGAAAAAGCTGTTGGGGAGAAAATGATCACCTTACTCAAAGAGAAAGCAGCGGCACCGAGGGCGAGCCGGAGCCCGCGAGCCTAGAAAATTGCTGAGAAGATAAGATGGAATTCAGGATTCTCACGAAATAGAAAGCAATCCGAACGGGAGGGCGAGACGCGACATAAAGCCAGGGGTCGGCGGCGGAGCCGGCGGAGTCACGGCAACAAACGTGCGAGACGTGCCGAGTGAAAAACACAAACAAGCGCGAGCGCGACCCGGAGCACGCGCGCTGGTGATGATGGATTTGAGCAGATGTCGCGCCGCCAGCTGTGCTCACGCAGCCAGGCGTCACCAGGGCTTCTGCCTCACAGGATGCCTGTCGACCATCGCTACCCAGCTGTCCCCACGGCAACGTGGGAGCGGTGCCGACGGAGACCGAAACCACACAAGCCCTCCGGAGCGGAACAAACAGGGTTTACAGAGCTGCTGAGCAGCCAGGCTCCCGTTCCCCGCGCCGCGTTAGGGGCTCACTTGCTTTCACAGGGTTTGTGGGCTGGAAAATATGGGTTTATGTGTGCACATATAACGTTTGGCAGCAGGGAGGCATTCAAATCCAATTATGGCAAACGCTATTTGCATGAGTTACTGTTTTAGCCATGGATGCGTTCCGGAGACTTTTGTCAGGAAAGCCTTTTCAGAGACAGAGAGAGAAGTTTTCTGCCCGTTTTATTCCAAAGCGCTGCATTTAATTCTACAAGCTCTCCGTGTAACCTGATGTGTCTGGCCGCTCCGATTACTTAACCCCCCCCCACCTACTCCAAGATCAATTACGCTCTTATTCCTCTGTAGTAACTTGGAAATGAGAAGCTTTACCACTCGACGCCCGAAACCTCCTCCGCGCTGTCGGGATGACCTCTGAAATGCATCTTATTAGACACAGTGAAGTGAAGTATACTCCATCCAAACTAACAAAACAACCACACACACACACACACACACACACACACATACACACACACACACATCACAATTGCGGCGAGTCAGGACCAGGTCAGTACGCGGGGGAATGACTTCTTGCACAAAGGTGGCCCGCATCCCGATCTTGGCTCCATAATTTGGGGGTGGGATGGCGGTGGGGTCGGCCAGGTCAGCCGGGGCAGAGCATCGGAGCGCACACACACACACACACACACACACACACACACACACACACACACACACACACACACACACACACAAACTAACAACACACACACACACACACACACACACACACACTCACATATAAACACACACACATACACCCTGGGGTCAGAGAGCGGCCTGGCTGCCTCCACACAACAATCCGTGGTTGAGCTTCCAGCTTATCCTGCCGGCTGAGGGAGCGGCGGTCAAAGGTGGATTGAGTGAAAGTCCCCTTTGGTCCCCCGGGGAACCCCCCCTCCCTCAGTCCTCCAAATAGGTGAAAGCCTTATATTTTGTAAAGATGTAATTATATTATTTAATGGCTGTGGGGGAGTGGAGCGTGTCCCTTCCTGTTTGTTAAGCACTACAAACATTTAGGGTATTGACTTGTTGTCGGGGTTCGCTATTCCTCAGGACTGTTTCCATTTGACTCGGCAAATTGCGGGCAGGCAGAGAGCAAAATATGGCCACTATGAAAAGAACATTGGCTATTTTAAAGGGCTTATTTTGGGCATTAGGAGGCCTATCCGGGAGAGATGGAGCGGGTCTAAAATGGCAAGGCCTTGCAGTTCCGTGGATTCATTATAACAGGCGGCACAACGGGGGTATGCTGAAATGGGAGACATAGGTGTGTGTGTGTGTGTGCGTGTGTGTGTGTGTGTGTGTGTGTGTGTGTGTGTGTGTGTGTGTGTGTGTGTGTGTGTGCGTGCGTGCGCACGCGCACACTCAAGTTGCAAAGAAGTCCTCGGGGCCTTTCCCAAAATGAATTAACCCGGCCGGCTTACCCTCCCCTTGTTGTCGTCGCAGAATGAATGTGCAGACTGAGCTCTGCCTTGAAACGGGAATTTGATACTTCAAGATTCCTACTCATCACGTCTGCGGGGAGCCGCCTACTCAGGAAGGTCCCATGAGCAACGCACCGTTGCGCGTTTCCTCTTTGGAGTGGCCGGCCGTGCGACCCAATGTAATGGGGTGTTTGGAAATAAGGTGTTTTTAAGGCCATATTCCTGTTTAAGTGCAGGTAAAGCAAATACCCAGATCTCACCTCAATTAATCTTGTGGTTTGAAGCATCGCAAGTCAACTTTCTTGTTCTCGGTCCGAGTAACATCTCTTGTGTATGCGTGCGTGCGTGCGTGCGTGCGTGCGTGCGTGCGTGCGTGCGTGCGTGCGTGTGTGTTAGCGCGCAGCCTGCCTGGGTTTTAACCCCTTCAAATGTTTTGTGTTTGGCAAGGACATGAAAAACATGTTTGTATTTTTAGCACCGGAGCATATAACTGCAGGGGAGGTTAAAGCACACACACACACACACACACGCACGCATGCTTGCACAAACACACATGGGAAACAGCCCACCCTTGTTCCAGCCTTGTATTGTGGCAGCTTAGAGCAGCCCCACTGTAACAGTTGGGGGTGGGGGGGTGGGGGGTTTGCTGAAGGACACTGAGGATAGAAGAGAAGGGAGGGGAACTGGCTCTCACTCCTACAACCTGCTTCTTTGGGGCAACCGGAGCGAATCCAGACGCTAATCTTGGGTTCGGGGAATGTAGCGATGCTTTCTGTAATTGTCCACATCCTGTCTGTGAAATCGGTTTGTTTTAGCTCTTTTTTGTGAATTAATTAAATGTGTCATTTGTTTACTCGTAAAAAAAAAAAAAAAAATCAGCGAGAAAAAAAAAAATGAAAAAATGGTCTTGGAATGGGGAAAATACTGACCTTGCTGGCTCTGAAAACTAGTAAGATTTGATCAAAGTAATTATTAAGTACTTATAAATAATTAATTAAGTAAGTAGTTATCTGACAGTGACAAAAGAAATCACCTAGCAATGACCAAAAAATGAATTTTACTATGAAAAAGGGTTTTTATTGTCAACCGCAGAGTTAAAAAAATTAAATGTATCTTTAGATTTTGATTTTAGTGTCCTGAATTTGGTCTTATTAGTGAGCTTTTATTCATCTTGTTGCACCTAGACTTCGACTTCAGCGTTCCCGGATCCATGAAGCTCCACAACCTGATCTCCAAGCTCAAGAAGTGGATCAAGATCCTGGAGGCCAAGACCAAGCAGCTTCCCAAGTTCTTCCTCATCGAGGAGAAATGCCGCTTCCTCAGCAACTTCTCAGCGCAGACGGCGGAGGTGGAGATCCCCGGGGAGTTCCTCATGCCCAAACCCACGCACTACTACATCAAGATCGCCAGGTACCGACGCCTCCTTTCTCCTGAGGTCAGAGGTCACCGTAACCGTAGGGTTTCCTGACCTCGAAGACAATAATACTGAGACTTTTTAAAATTCGATGTTTAAATATAAATCTAAAAATCCGGATCAACGTGATCCTTTTTTCTCGAGCCCGGTCTAAAAAAGCCCATAGTTCCACAGTCAGATGCGGCCGTGTTTCCTCCCAGGTTTGATCCGGGCCCTGTTCTCTCCTCTCCAGGTTCATGCCCCGCGTGGAAATTGTCCAGAAGCACAACACGGCGGCGCGCCGCCTCTACATCCGCGGCCACAACGGCAAGATCTACCCGTACCTGGTGATGAACGACGCCTGCCTGACCGAGTCGCGCCGCGAGGAGCGGGTCCTGCAGCTGCTGAGGCTCCTCAACCCGTGCCTGGAGAAGAGGAAGGAGACCACCAAGAGGCACCTGTTTTTCACCGGTGAGTCGGAATGTATCGCCCGGCGCCAGGATTACCGCGGCTGCGGACGTTTCGTACAAGAAAATTGGATACATTTTTTTTTTTTCCCTGCCCCGCCACCGAGCAGAACATTCGTGCCCTCGGAGATCAGACGCTGTTGAGCTCTCAAAACACTCCGCCGCGACTCCTTCATTTTTCCACGTCAGCCCATCTCGATGTCGCGCGCCGCACGCAATTTCATTTCCCTCTCCAGCACTCCTCCCCCTCCCCGCCGTGGTTTCGCCTCCGCCCAGATGTTTGCCCGTTCTCCATTTGTGCCTTTGATTGGTTTGTTTAAGGGGAAATGCGGCCGGGGAATTCGGCGGTCCCTTCCTGCTCATTCCCTCCCGCCATCCATGGCCGCTATTGATTTTATTCGGGTTACCGATGTATGTAAATGTTTAGGTTTGCCTCCGGCCGCAGCCCCCGCGCCGCGTCTGAGCCGCCGGCCGATGACGGATGGCATAAATTAAGAGCTCCCGGCTCCCGGCCTCTGAGTATTTTCGTCGGGAGGTTTACATTGCGGTAAAACCGGGTCTGAGTGGAGTTGAATGTTTACGTTGTGTTTCACCGCCTCCTCCCCCCAGTGCCCCGTGTGGTGGCGGTGTCGCCCCAAATGCGCCTGGTGGAGGACAACCCCTCCTCGCTGTCGCTGGTGGAGATCTACAAGCAGCGCTGTGCTAAGAAGGGCATCGAGCACGACAACCCCATCTCCAGATACTACGACCGCCTTGCCACCGTGCAGGCCAGAGGCACGCAGGCCAGCCACCAGGTACCGAGCTGCCCTGGGCGACGCCCTGACATCTGCACCCCTTCGTGCCAATGATGCGCCATTTAAGCGGAATTTATCAGTCACCCTTTTACCAATGACCAGAACGTCCAGATACTCCGTTGAAAAGTACCGAATTCTGCCCGCGTGATTCGTCCTCGTACCTTCTTGCTACCTTTCGCTAATTTTCCTCTTCATTATTCGATAATTTCTTGAATATTTTCGGGTCGTCCCAGCATTATTTGTCGTTTCTTGGCTCGTTTGAAGTGACAATTTGCAGATGTTTATTCAAAGCTCGCCGTCTGTGAATTTTCCCACGAGAAGTCTTGACACCACGTGAAAACAACTATTTCAACTATTTAAGCGGAGAAAGTGAATAGCTTATTTCTAATATTTTATCAGTAATTAAAAATAATCAATTTGTTATTGACATGACGTAATGCAAATCCTGGTGTATTGAAATGCCTTGATATTTGTCGAGAGCATAAAGCTCGCTCACCGTTCCCCCCTCCCTCCGGCCGCCAGGTTCTGCGGGACATCCTGAAGGAGGTGCAGGGCAACATGGTGCCCCGCAGCATGCTGAAGGAGTGGGCCCTCCACACCTTCCCCAACGCCACCGACTACTGGACCTTCCGCAAGATGTTCACCATCCAGCTGGCGCTCATCGGCCTGGCCGAGTTCATGCTGCACCTGAACCGGCTCAACCCGGAGATGCTGCAGATCGCGCAGGTGGGCGGCTCATTCTGCCCACGCGCGCGCACGCGCGCGCACATGCTTATAGATGCATTAAGAAATCCCCGTCTCCATATCGGGCCGTGTGAATTACCATTTCTCCCTTTGACATTCACGTCGGGCCTATCAGTCATCCCGCTGCTGTCGACGCAGGGAGTGTTTTGACGGCGCAGTATATCCGGAGACGTTTCAATTTGAAGAGGCTGGGTCTTGCGCGTGCGTGTGCACCTGCCTCGCGGTTCGGTACGCGTCCCGACCGGAGCGGGCGGCTTCCTCAAAGTCATTATTAAAGATGATTGTGTCGGCCAGTCGGCCCTCCCCTCTGATCCTAATCGGCCTTTGCTGACAGGCGTTCCTCCGGGCAGCTAAGCGCCAGCATTAAGCCCCTGCTCTGCCTGTTCCATTCCGTGGATCCCATTAGACACAGGAGGATTACGGCGCAGAGAATGTGTGCGTGCAAACACACACACACACACACACACACACGTATACACAAACAGAGGGAGTGCAAGGACAGGACATCGCAGCCCCACCCTGCGCAAATAGAGACCTTGTGCTCCTTGAGGCTGGCCCTCCCTGCTGCCTGTGCTTCATCCCATAATACATCAGGCCTTAATCTAGTTATTGACTTGATTCTTTCAACGCCGGTCTCCATAACTACGGCGTCCCCGGGGGATCTGTTTAATTTCCGCCTGTAACGATTTCCGTGTCTCCTCCCGTATCTCTTACATTTACGCCTAACGTCCGGCACAGACCAGGAATGGCGTCGCCGCTTTATCCAGTGCGCCGTCGACAAAATGAAGGCGTCGCCGCTCGCCGACGTACGGGGCGCCGCCGACCGTCTGCGGGCCTATCCGAGTCTCCAGAGGATTTGCCGGCGGCCCGGCCCGCCGCCTCCAGGCCCTCGGCTCGGGGGCCCCGATGAGCGAATGACAGAGGGAGAGGGGGAGGGGATGCAGGAGGAGAAGGAGCATAAACTGGAATGAAATGCTCTGCTATAAAGCTGTCAGAGCCACTCACCTTTTCATATAAGGGAGCTTATCTTCCCCAGAATGGCTGCTCGTGTAGCAGGCCGCGCGCACATAAATGCCGGCTCAAAGATGAAAACGCGGCTGTATATATTTAAGTCGGCGGGGGGAGGGGCGGCTGTGGCAGGGGGAGTGGGAGCGAGCGGAGGATTATAGATGCTCTGTTGCTGATAGTTTGACATGTTGGTGTGTCCGTTGCTCGCCAATCAATAACAGCAGACATTTTGTCGGCAGCAGCTCCGCTGTCTTTGCCGTGGAGTCACTTCCTCTCTCTCTGCCGAGAGAAATGTTGAAAAATTGATTCATTTGTCTGTTAATTTTAGACGCTCCGCACTCCGTGCCTCGTTTGAAATGTCCTCCGTGAGCCCGATCTCACGCGCTCACTCTGCCGTCCGCAGGACACGGGGAAGCTCAACGTCTCCTACTTCCGCTTCGACATCAACGACGCCACGGGCGACCTGGACGCCAACCGACCCGTCCCCTTCCGCCTGACGCCCAACATCTCGGAGTTCCTGACCACCATCGGTGTCTCTGGCCCGCTCACGGCCTCCATGATCGCTGTGGCGCGATGCTTCGCCCAGCCCAACTTCAAGGTAGCCGCCGCTGTGACGTTGCGATGACAGGCCACACCTCCGTCGCTGTGCATCTTCACTGCCTTCACTATTCGATTCACCAGTCCAAGATTGGATTGGATTATACTGGATCTAGAAGCCAGCTGGCTGTGAAAGCTCCTAGTGGTCCTCTGGGCTCTCTCTCTCTATCTCTATCTCTCTCTCTCTCTCTCTCTCTCTCTCTTTTTGATGGCAACTGTCTCATGGACCGTCCAGTCTTGGGTTGTCCTGGGTCGCTAGTTTTCTTTTCGTTGTTAGCTGAGGCTAACATTAGCTCAGCATGCCATCGGCTAATGTGGTTCCTCATATTTGCGGTGATACCAAAATATTTTGTTTTTGCATGGCAAGTTTTACCAATAGCGTGGGTCGTGTCCAGCTGGCGCCTCCATGAAAACCGAAATGTTTCAAGAAATCCGGCCTCAAATTGTGTGGATTTTTTTATTACGCTTCGGCCGCTGCTGCTTCATTTCGCCATGCTGCCGGTTAGGTTTTTTTTTTTTTCTTTCTTTCTTTACTGAGCTAACGCTAGTGTCTTTCACCACTTGAATTTTAAAGCTTTCTTGTCCACGGAGAAACGCAACCGTCAGACTTGTCTCATTATAAAAATCGATTATGTGACTCGACGGCATCGATTCCGAAGCTACGATAAATTTCTGCACCCCTATTCATCGCCGGTTATTGCTGTTTACGACGTGACCGCGTTCTTTACAAATAAAACCCGATTCTAAAAATGATTAGAAATAGCATAGCATAGTAATAACAGCCCCGGCCTGGAGCCAGAGGCCAGCGTTTGTTTTGGTGGAAGAAAACCACTGTTTCAGGCAGCCGCGCTCGTTCCCAAAAACATACCGGCAAAACAGTTCAGCGCCGCCCGAAAAAACCACGTAAACACTGGAGATCGGGAACATTGTGCGCCGCCGGTCGCCGGCTGCTGGCGTGGCCCTCGGTGCGGTTTGGACGCCTCCGCGTTTCGGTACTTCGTCACCATAATGAGCTGCTAACAGCGCCGAGGGAGATTTCCCGGCGGAGCATTGACCCGAAATTGGAGTTAACGGCTTTGTTTTACGCGAGCGTCCGAGATCACGTTGACGTTCTATAAACCTGAGGTTTTCTAATGTTTCGTGCCTCTCGTTCCGCCGCCAGCACGAGGAAGCGTCTCCCGACGACCGCCAAACCCTGGTTATATAAACGGTATTTTCAGGGACGTAATTACGAGCTGGCGATAAACCCCAGCGCTTATCAAATTAGCTCGGAATCTCACGAGAAGCTGTAATGTGGCGACCGCCGTGGACGGGAGATCCAGACAGCAAAACCAGTTCTTAGATGAATAATAAATCCACGCGCGCATCTTGGCGCGTTGCCGCGCCGAATGGGAACGACTCAAACGCCGTCCTCGTGTCCGACAGGTGGACGGCATCCTGAAGGCCGTGCTCCGGGACGAGATCATCGCCTGGCACAAGAAGACGCAGGAGGACACGTCCATGCCGCTGTCGCCAGCCGGACAGCCGGAAAACATGGACTCCCAGCAGCTGGTGTCGTTGGTCCAGAAGGCGGTCACGGCCATCATGACCCGCCTCCACAACCTGGCCCAGTTCGAGGGAGGGGAGAGCAAGGTCAACACGCTGGTGGCCGCCGCCAACAGCCTGGACAACCTGTGCCGCATGGACCCGGCCTGGCACCCCTGGCTCTGAGCCGCTTCTACCCGCCCGAGAACCGATCAAGTTGAAACGAAGACCCGACCGTTTTTTTATTTTAAAGGAAGATACAATTTCTCTCTGGATTGATATTTATTTTTATAACCGAATGACAAGGATATTGTACAGAGACCACGTGTACAGGCATCATCAATTACGCAGAAAAAGCTAACCATTTTTTTTTATTCAAAAAGACAAATCTGTTCAGTAGCTCGGTATGCATTGTGTTACGCCCACACTCTTTTTTCGGTTTCTTTTGTTTATTTTCCCGGGAAGTAAGTAAGCTTTTGTCTCATAAAACTAGTATTATTTAAGCTGAACAAAAGGTGTAGCTTCTTTTCAATCGCTGCTCAATGAGTTTTTTTTTGTTTTTTTTCTTTTTTGGTCCCGCGAATAATAATACGGAATTTCTCAAAAGCCATTTTACCGTGCAGCCGTCTCGTCGTGAGACTTGGAAAGAACAACGTTTGAAAGCATCAGGTTGAAACGGACACTTTAACGGCCGGCGTTGTGAGTCACTCCTATGCCGGTTGCGTTTGCATATTTCTATCTTTTCTTAAAATTTCCCGAACACTGTCGCTAGCCTTGTAAATAAGCATTTTATCCAAATAAAATGCTTTTTTTTAAAAAAAAAAAAAAAAAAATGCATTTAAAGCCGACTCCTTCTTTCCACTGCATGTATCGGATCATTTTCTGAATCCATTATGTTGAGTTGTGAGTTGTGAGTTGTGTTTTATATTTAAATCATTTGCAAAACAACACTAAGAATCCCTAATCCCCCCCTCCACCCCCAACCGCCGTCTGAGCCTCCCGTCTCCTGCCTCCCCGTCAGCGTCATAATCACCCCGGAGGACACACTCCTGGAGATTATTGCAGCCGTAAGTCACTGGGTGAAATGGCTCCAGACAAAAGCCTTCTCTGACACCAGGAAGTCATCGCTGTCATCCTCGCCGCTCCACTCCGGGAGACGTTTACGACGAGGTGTTTTTGAGCGCGGCGGCGACGCTCTGCCTCGCGGAGATACAATAACCTTGCAGTTGGTACCCCCACACCCCACCCACCCCACGGTTGGAAAGTCGTGCAGAGGTGTGTCGAGGAGGCCCTCTCCTTCCCCGCCGCTTGATTAATGCATGCCAGTAGATCTCCCAGTGAGCCGGCCTCGCTTGACTTATACACACTGTCAGCCGCTCGGCCTGCGCCCATAAACAAAGGTTATATCTCTGTTCGCCTTTGTGGATCACACACACACACACACACACACACACACACACACACACATCTCAGGGGCTTCATTCCAACAACTCCATTTTCTTTGGTGTGTATAAATCCAGGCCGAAGAGCCGTTTAATCTCTTCTATGATTGTTTGAAGACCTGGTTGCGCCCAGAGGTTCTTCGGACGGTTTTATTTCATTTTTGCAACATCTGACCTGTTTTTTTTTTCTTATTTTTATGTCCGAACATCTGCGCTCCTCCTCAATAGGCTGGAGACGCTCAAATGGTATTTTGTGATGTCTAACCATCTGACTGGTGAGCGAATGGCCAGACCACAACCGACGAAGGAGGTGATTACATGAAGGACGTAGGATTTGGGAGCCCCCACCCCGAGGAGATGCGTCTCCAGCCGATTATTAACGTCAGTATCAAGATTCAAATCACAGGTTTGGCAGGAAATTCTGCAGCAACATGGATCCCCCCCTATTTTTTTAGCCCGACTTTTATTACATTTTTTATTTCTAAAAGTTCTTCTGGTGATCTCTCTTTGATTGAGTTCAGTGTTTGAGCGACTTAAAAGTCAGTCACGGAAAAAAATCCAACCGCACATTCATATTCTTGAGTTTGGATGCACTTTCATGCATTCATTTAGCAAGTTTTACTATAAAAAAGGGATAAACAAAGATTTATACAGACAAAAAAAACAGTGCCAAGAATATAATTCCTTAGAATCGAGTAGTTTGCGGACCTACTCTGGAGACAATGCATTCCGCTTTTGTTTTTTTTGACGTTACAAAAATCTCATTTCATTTCATGCAAATTGTAATTTTCTTTTATAGTAGTATAAAAAAATGTTCAGAGTGCTTCGTGCGCCTAATATACATGATAAGAGTTTAATATCTATTTAGGTACACGCCAACCAGGGACTTTTTTGCTGTGAGGCGCAAGGACTAACCACTGTAGCACCAGGATATAAAAATAACAAAATGTAAACGCTCAACCTGTTACCAGTGCACCATAAACATGATAAAATATATATATTCAATACATGTGAAATGGTATTTAACATATGAACATGAATTACTGTTACGATGTATCGAATTATGTGTCCAATGCAATTGATTAGAGGAGAAAGTCTGTATTTAATGTGCCCGTGCAGATCCTTTGAGCCCATCCTGGATGCAAATACTTTTAAACCGGCTCTTCCTCGTACGAGCGGCGGTCGCGATTGGTAACGGTGCGCTCCGAGCGTCCTGTCGATCCGCCCCAAACGGGAAAAGTGAAGCGCCGCCTCGTTCGGATCGGCTACAAGTTGTGCTTTTGAGCCTCTGGATCAAACGCGATTCTGCTCCAGTGATGTCCAATTGTCCTCTAAAACCACAAGTGTCTTTTCACCTCACATTACCACGCAGGGGGCAATCACTCACGCACTCTCCAGCAATGGTGGAGAGACACGTCGGGGAGAAGAGAGGAATGCCCAAGGGAGAAGCTACAGAGACACTGGAGCGCAAACGCAGGAGAACCTTCAGTCGTGGCGAAGTGGAGCTGCTGCAGGAGGTGAGCCGCAGACGAGCTGTCAGATGTAAAGCCTTCAGTAGTGGATCTGAAGTGGCAACAACAAAAGATGCAGGAGATGCCTTTACTCGTGTTCTGGGAACTCAGTAACCAGAGGAGGGAGTTACTGATAAAGTACAAAAAAAGAAAAGAAAGATAAAGAAGGGGGTTTGATCTGAGATCTGAGGCTGGAACGCAGAGGAGGGAGGCGGATCGCCGTCTGCCGGACCGGCTTCGGCGGCAGCCCGGAAGGATGCCGCTGCCGCAGTTCGGCTCATAGTTAGCGCTAGGGCGGCCCCTGTTCATGCGGCCCTCACGCCTGTCTCTGTCGCACCCCGACCGACCCGTGTGTTGGTCTTCCTCCTCCTCTTCCTCCTCCTCTGCTCCACACGAAAAGGGGCCGCAGACAACCAGGCTGGGATCGGGCATCGTAGGAATTAATAAAATCGGGTTCATCTTTTCTAATACGACGAATCCCCGATGAAGTCCGGGCCGCTCCGAGGACTCCGCTTTTTTCATTTCTTAGTGGAGGCTGAGGTGTCGCATCGGAGGTGCCGGCTGGTCCAACCCCACCCAAGAAAACGTCGAAATCCCCGTCCAAGAGGACTCCTCCAACACCAGCGTTGTGCCGAGTTAGGAAGGGATTCTAACATCTAGTCCCGGGAAGCATTCGACTTCAACCGGGCCCGGATTGTGTTCGGAATATTCATCGTGAAACTCTGCAGGGACGCTACGACGACGTGCAGAAGGGTTTAACAAAAAAAAAAGGTGCTATTGCGACGTCACTGAGAAATCGAATATGAATTAAAAAGAGGAGGTGGGAGAATTATCATTGAAAGACCCGAGAAGAACGAAAAAAAAAAGCCTCATCAGGTTCTAAAGGGCCGGGAAACAGAAGGACCGAGGAGGCGTTCACTGACTCAGGAGGCCCCTCTCACTGCTCATCATTCCTGACACTTTTACAAGTCGAGACGTTTTATCAGGGTTTATCAGGGCTCAGATCCGCCGTCCACATTCCGCCCCTCCTTCCCGGAAAACCCCCGCTTTCCTCCGTTTCTGGAGATTGAGACTTGTATCATATAGAATGTGGCAGCTCCAGGAGACGCGTCAGTCCTTCGGCGGTTAAATGCCTGGATGGCGTCGGTGTCTGCAGTCGCTCTTCATGCGTCCGGGAGGAGGGAAGACGCGTGTCAGACGACAGGCGTCTGCAGTTTCCCGCTGTCGCTTCTCATTTCGGTGGAAAAGACAATCTTTCATTATTCATCAGTGACATCGTTCCACGTGACGACGTGTTATTGTTTCATGGCATCCTGAACGGAGAAACATCCCACAAAGACGGAGGAATCAACCCTGCCGTCTGAAAAAGCTCTGATCTGAACTTCCTGCAGGGGAAAGACAACTTCTATACCGTGTGACATTTGAAGCGTCTGAAACAAAGAGCCAATCTGCACCTGAACGCATCATCTCCACCCCCTGGAGAGCCAGTCTGCACCTGAACGCATCAGCGCCATTGACGTCCGTTTCAAGTTTCGTCGAAGGGGGAAATCAGTGAGTCAATGAAAGGAGGCACACGCGTGAACACGCACACGCATCCATGCATGCACACGCAATCTGATCCTCCTCTTCCTCTTCCTCACTCACCTTTCCCTGCAGGAGGAGGAAGAGGAGGGATCTTGTGCGCATGCGCACAAGGCGGCTCTGTGAAGGCGCACCTTCTTCCCGCCCCCTGGGGAGGAAGAGGAGGGAGGAAGAGTTCGTCAGACGTCAGCTCATGAAGACGTCGTCCACGCCGGACACGCGGTGATCGATCGATCCGGGAAAATCAATGAAATCGATGACGCTGATAGAAGATGCGGAGCACCGGAAGTCCTCCGTGAAAAACAACAACAACAACAACATGACTTTATTTTCAGTAAATGGAGAAGAAGATGAAAACTGAATTAGAATACACAGCAGGGCGGATAACACGTATAAAACAGGATGTATCTTCATCTAAGTTTTAATTTATAATTTCAGTGTTCATTCAATCATTCATTCATTCATTCAGTCATTCATTCATTCATGCACGCAGGATGGCGGGGCCGCTGAAGCCTCTCCCAGCTGTCATCGGACGAGCATCGGGGTTCAGCCCGGACCGGTGGAGCGCAGAGCACATGGAAGACGTACAACCGTTCACCCTCTCATCCACACATCACATGGAGACATGGAGTTAAGATAAGATAAGATAATACTTCACTGATCCCCATTGGGGAAATTCGTTTGTCAGAGCAGCGCAACAATTACAATAAATATGAGTATAAATATAACTAGAAGAGACAATTAAAAGGAGGAAGACAACAAGGATAAAAAAAGGTGAATTATTAAATATTATTCAGTCATTCATCCTCACATCATATAGACACATGCAACTATTCACTCATTCATTCATGCTTCACATGCACACATGCAACCATTCACCCTCTCATTCATGTGTCAAATAGAGACGTACCGTCCGGTCGCTCTGCAAGGGCTAACCGCCGCCATGGCGCCGCTGGATGTTCAGCAAAAACTACAAAAAAACTACAAAACGGCGGGCTTGTTCTGAGGCGGAGGGATTACATTCACTCATTCACACGATGACATGATTGATTAAAACCAGTGCGCGTCGAAAATCCCTTCGTATTTGTATTTCTCTGCTTTAAATGCGACGTATTTCTGTGTTACTTTTGGAACTGCAAATTAATTTTAATTTTTTATTTTTTTATTTTTAAAAAGAGGTACCCAAAACAAATATTTGACTAAAGTTCTTCAGACGGGAGCCAGGCTCCGAGCCTGCGATTTATCATTCACCGACGTCTTTTTCATTTTTCACAGCGAGCATCCAATTACAGCGGCGGAGCGGCGGAGGCTGCAGAGGGAGACTTTCCTGTATCCTCATGTAAACAAACAGTATTAATCAAATAACAATAGTGTGTTGATCTGTAGTTTGGGAGGGAGCGCCGCTCCTCTCCGCCGGCCCGGGGTTTGTTTTGTCACCCGGCGAAGGAGACCCCATTACGACCTCCTAATGGCGCTTTCACTCGCAGGAAGTCGAGCTCATTAGTTTTTGTGTCTGAAATCCGCCATTATGATTTTAATTGCTCAACGCGAACGCGGCGCTACAGGAAGTAATCAAAGTCACTTTCTGTTCGGCTGACGGTGATGAAGAGGAGCGACCGCCGCTCAAATCTCCACCAGGAGGGGTTGGAAGGGGAGTCAAATGACTCAACATTGGAGTATTACTTTGGGTCGACACTGAAAACTACATGAGCCTCTTTTGGATTCATTATTTTGTATTTACACGAGCAAAGTGTGTGTGTGTGTGTGTGTGTGTGCATACATGCGCTCTTGCATGCGTTGAGAAACAGATACAAGAAGTAAAGACGTAGAGAGACTACAAGTTTTCCTCTGCAAACATTGTTATACCACAGAGGAGACCACGTCGCAGATGTAGCTGTCTACAGAAATGAAAGGTTTATGCCTTTAAGAATATACAATATTAATAGAAGAAGGAAACCTTTCACTTTTTTCTTCTGCTCAGCTGTTGCATAAATAACCATTTGTATTTAAATGGAACCCCACAAGATTGTGTACGGTCCCACAACCCTCAATTTATTAATGCCTTTTTCAGTGTTGTACAATGTTCTCTCAGTTCAATGTTCACTGTTGTCTTCATGCAACAAGGGCATTTTAATAACAGTGAGAGAGGGTGCTTCAAGTGCATGTATGGACACGTGGATGATGGGCTGTGCTTGTGCATCTCTGGTGCCTTTTCCTCCCTATCCCCATCTTGTCAGAGAATCTGACAGTGCATTGAATGTGGGGCGTGAGCATTAGCTAGTCCCTTTGAAGCAGTTGCTGTTGTCTGTACAGAAGTGCTCTAACTCCTACAGCGCTGAAGCCAGAAGCTGAGACACTGCATAGGAGAGCCAATAAGCATGAGTAATACACACTTACTGGGGTTAAGAATGTCCCATTGGGGTATAAGCTTTTTGCAACATTATTTTTGGCTGAATATTTGGCTAAAAGAATACACGGGTGAGTTGTGTAATATTCTGTAGTTTCCATTCCTTTGAAGCCTGGCTTAAAAAAAGAAAAAGAAAAAATCTTTCCGAGACACTGTTTTTTAAAACAGCTACAGTAGGAGATTCTGACTGTAAGAAATAGTTTGACCAACACCCCTAACAATCACACACAGCCTCAAGATTATTCATTTGTCATTCAGCTGCATTTGTTTACAGAATGACTTTAATACAGAGCAAATTTAAGCAGTTAAAGGGGGCAATGTGGGAGAAGGCTTGTATTACGAACTTCATGATGTGTGGCAAGCAGCACAATATTGATGGTACAGCGAGTCTCCATCATCGCACTGCATGAAAACCTCTGCATTGAATTAATGTACTATTCCTGATCCAGTAATTAACAATCATTCGGGGGCCATATCCCTTTTCAAGTAATCACTAATTGCAATGATAATTTCAGTTTCCATTTAAGGCAAGATTACCAGTGAACATGCAATGCAAATCAGCTGACAGTTCCAATTAAGCTCCAATTCCTTTTTTTTTCTTTTGCCTAAACCCCTTTGTGAGCACATACAATGTGGAGTTTGTTTCCTCGGGAGAACAAAAGACAAAATTTTATCGTAATGCTGCAGATAGTAAGCTGTGTAGTGCCTGAAGAAAATAATTTATGTGTTTTTGTTCAATTGATTACTATTTGGTGTTTATCTTTGTGCTTATTTTCCACTTATTTTTTGTATTGTTTATTTCACTGTTTGTGTATGTCCCTTTTCTAGCATTTTTCTTTTCTAGCATTTTTTGAGACAGTCCATAGATTAAAGAGAATGCTGCCTTATAAACTTCACATAACTTAAGTTTAGTTCCTATAAATGTTTTTCAGCCTTCAAAAAAAAAATAAAAAAAATTGACAATACATCAGTATCACAACATTAATATGCTGCAGCTTAAGGATAATGAATAAGGTTAATGGCAACTTTCTTTGCCCTGTATGGTTAAAATAGAGGAGAGAATTTGCAGACTGCCACGCTGTGTTGGTATTATTTATCCCCCTCCACACCCCCACCTCAACCTGGAAGTTAAAGATTCACAAATGAAATGGTCTCTTTCATGCAAATGAAATTAAGAATGTTGCTCAGAGTATTTGTGAAAACTGAGCTGTTTTGCACTTGTGTCTGCAGCAAAGACTATCAAACTGAAAGCGAGTTGTTTTTTTGTTTTGTTTTGTTTTTCGCTCTCATCAATTATATGCTCGCTAATAGCCTGGTGAATCAAGCTTTGGTCAATGGAGTCTTGGTGACTTGAAATGTTATGACCATTATCAATGAAACCCCAACTCTGTTCTCATTAAATGCAATGTTTGCTGTAAATTAAACCTAAATTAAGAGAACTTGTATCAAATATGTATTCTGCAAGATATTCCACCTGATGATAGAAAAGCAATATAATTTATCGGAGCATTATGTTCTGCACACAGTTCATTCAAGTTAAATGCTTGTCCTGTGGCAGCTAGTCAAAGTTCAACACCATCAGTTCAAACGTCACTGAGCTGCCAATTCAAACAACAATGTTGAAAATATCTATCTACACTGCAATAAAGATTAAGTTCTTGCATTTTTTTTCATCAAGTTTCATGATTATTTCTGTCTTAGGATTTCTGCTTGGTGTGTCTCATTTTATTTTTGCCGCCCCCAAAAAGCTTGTAATTTAAATTTCATGGTGTGGGTAAACCTCGTGTCTATTTGAAGTCAGAGGATTCCATTTTAGATTTTTGTGTACTCCTTCATAAAGGCACTTCTCTATTCATGAAATACTATGCTGTCTTTACCATGTCCTTCAAAAAGGAAGATGCCAGGACAGGGATTTTCAATAGTAAAATCAAATGTAACCAAAGTAATATAATCAGCTAGAGGCAGTGTGTAGAGCTCCACTCCATGGAAACCATTGCACTTATTACAGTGCATCTGACAGATTCTTCTTTTCCTTTCGGCTTCTCCCTTCAGGGGTCGCCACACCAAATCAACCTTCTCCATATAACCCTATTCTCGGTATCCTCTTCTCTCATACCAACAAGATGTCGGTCCACTGTCTTAATTCATATGGGTGACAGTGACCTCGCAATGGAGAAACATGTTTGTGATGATAACTGGAGCTTTGAACAGGATTTCAGTTATTGGTTTCAAATTAATTATCTCAAACAACATCCGCACACAATGCCCAATTTGTCTATGAGGAATGTCACTGATCGGTTTACGAAGACTGTAGAGGTGAAGGAGCCTCTCGAATGAGACTTTATCTTAGCATTTGTGCTAGCAGTTCTGACACACAGTCAAGAGTTTCTGATATAAGAATGAAAGATGGGCACTGATCTTGGTTGAATGTTCCATTATGCAAATATTTGGGTCGCAAGGAAACAAAAGAAATCCTTTGGGTTAACAACTCAAACCAGACCCCAATGAACACACATTTTATTCAATTCCTTAAGATATTTTTTTCAATTTATTTTTTATCAGAATTTGGCAAATAACTGGCAGATTAATGTTTCCAACTACCTAATAGAAGACTGTGTTTGAATACCTTCTACAAGGCTGCAAAAATTATAACTGAAAAATCTGAGTTTGTTGTTTGCAATGCATGGGTTTGCACAACGTTTGCCTTGAGATAATATCTTTTTGGTTGCTGTCAAGGTGCCAGTCATAGCATGAAAAACTGAGGTTTTATTCAACCTATGTCTACCTGAAGCAATTGGAGAAGTTGACCAAAATGGATGTTTGTCAGCGCCACACCTAAAATGGGGGTATGTTGGTGATATCAGCAGCCATGTCTGTGAAAACACCATTACCACCATGTCATGCCTCAATCACTCCCCATTGTGTAATGACTTTCCTCAACCCTCTTCCCCTCACCTCCAGTGCTGATCTCCCTTACATGTCGTCGCAGTCTATCACAGCCGACATACAGGGACGCACCGAGCCGTAATGGATGGCCCTGGAGCGAAAACAGCCCCAATAGCATATCAATTACCCATCAGCTCCCTTTTGGCTCAGTGCCAATGCTCACCATACCCCAACCAAGTCAATGAGATAAGGTGCAAATGCAGATATAATGGTGCATTTGCCGCTTACAAATTATGCAGTGTAAAGTATGCTGTCCAATTGTCAGATATATCTGATGGCAAATGAGAGAGACATAATTTAGACACATATGTATGTGTAGGTTTGCATGCAATAGAGTGTGTGTGGTATGAGTCAATGGTGTGGTTTTGCTTAGTGGTAGCCCAGCTGCTTGTCTGTTCATTTGTTCACCCCTTTAATTACTGACCACACATTTTATATCACCTCTCCCCCAATGATGCAGGTTAATTTGTCCCCAGTCACAGTGCTGCCACTGATGCTGCTGTGCAGTACTATCTGGAAGTGTAAATCAGTCTGCACGCAGGCACGATGCGCAGGAACAATCATACATACTTACTCTTTCGCACACACACATGCTCACACGCACACACATACTGATGTGGTGATTCAGATGGCTGGCATTACTGCAGCTGTGTGGCCTAATGGCTTACTGAAGTGATTGATAAAAGGCAAGCAGTTGCCCCACAGGAGGACAGATGGAGCACACCTCCCACTGAAGCTGGCACTTAAGCTTTACAGACTTAGTGCAAAGACATCATTGCTACTGAAATAATTAAGTCTTGATCATTGTGATAAAGCTAGAAAGTAAGTTTCACAAACCAATTCTTGTCAGAGATTGACTGAATCTTTAATTACGAATCACTTTCACATTTCTTTAATCTTAATCCATTGTTATACTGGTTGCAGTAGCCTCATCAGCTCATAGGGAGGAACTCATTGTGCTGAAGACAAATAAATCAACAAAATAAATAATATGCCTAATGTCAAAATGATGTCAAATCATATGCAACATGGCGCCCTCCATTCCAGATTTGCTTGACTGCTCTGCATAAGAATTTCATTGTACAGGGAAACATGTTTCCAAACTGTGCATTTTACAATAAAAACTTTGAATCTTCAAGTAAATTAATAAATATAATTGAAAACCTAATGAGAATGGCTGATATGGCTAAAAAAAAAACAACTAGATTAAACTGTTGCAGGAACATAACAGCTATCCTCGACTGAATATTATGCAGTTTTGTAAAACAAACCATTTTCAGATGGATCATGTATGTCACGTTCATGCTGTCCCACTCTGCTGCAATCTCATCTATGCTACAGTGTAGTTTTGTGTTTGTTGGCTTTCCACTTGACATGCAGGGCTGAGCAGAGGTTTTAATTACGATGAGAAATATACCCACATGGCCAATCAGAGCTTTGCCAGGACGTTATAAGGTATATGACACATTTGCATAGCATTTAGACATCGTTCCAATTTGTGGTTTTCTAGAGATTAGTTAACTCTACTTCTCAGACAGTACAAAACGTCCTATAGCTTCTATGCAACTGTTTTGAGAATCCACATGATTTTATGCCCAGTGGAGCACAATACCAAGTTTTTTTTACATGATTGCTGGTTAGAATATTTGGCATTTAGTGCTACATAAAACATCAATTAACAGTTCATTGATGATCATTCTTTTGGCCATTTCACCCTTGAAAACACATCTCTTCCAGACTAACCCTAAACTCAGAAATCCCAGCTAGTAACAAATTATGACAAAGAAAATGTCAAAACAACATATTCTTCCTTTTAAAGCCCTCCTGCTTCACACAGTTGGAAATAAGTTAACATCTTCTGAATGGGTTAACATCTTCTGAATTTACTCTTTGACAGTATCTCAAATGATCATGATAACAGAAGACATTTACTGTTTTTGAAGGAGTGATATTTTTTTATTATTTTTTCTTATTTTTTAACAGACATCTACATTGATGTGAACAGAAACATAGAATCACAGCTTCTATTATATGCCTAAAATATATAAGGACAATGTGTAGCGGCAAAAAACTTTTCCAAATTCTGTATGCAGAGTTTGGAAAAGTAAATTGTTAGTCAATGGGATCATATTCGCACTATCTTACTGTTATGTTAATCGAGGCCAGCTGTCCCATGGCAGAACACCAATGAAACCAACCACAGCATGATAATGTGACTCAAATAGTGATTTAAATAAGTGATAGTATGGTAAACCACCAAGTTATTAGCTGTAAAGACCATTTTGAATCTACCATTAACAAAGTAAATTGAAGTTCAACTGCAATTTTCATTGCCAGGAGGATAAATTGGAGTATTCAGTCTTTTTGTAAGCAGATTAAGATCTTATGTAGTGACCGCTAACCCTAACTTTCAGAAGCCTTCAGAAGTTTCTTTGTCTTGTTTTCAGTGTGACAGTTTACTAACCAATTCACTGGTTACTTGAGGATTCAACTCCTTTTGGAATTTGCTTTTAGAAAATGGTACATCAGATGATGGTGATACCATGTCATTTCAATGAGTCAGGCTCAGTAAGGCTTTGGACTCTGTTACCCAGATAGAATAAGCACAAGCAGCTGAAAGAGAAGTGGGACCTTTGGAGGAGACCTGTTATTATGGATGTGTGCCACTTCCAGGTTACTCAATGATTTGGATAGCTCTAACATGGACAGCATTTTGGCCTGGTAGATACAATTTTAGAGTTTTCGACTATACCGATAGTAACATGAACTCTAAAACATTACTCCATTGAATTACATGTATTAAGTGAAACTGTCAATCTGACAGGATATTGTAGACCACCTCAATAGGGGATATTTTGATTGTTAATAGGCTTCTGAGTAATGCTGTATCATTAATAACTGACTAAGTTTCAAACAATAATGAAGCATGGATGTTGTTATTTGTGTTATGCCTAAAGTCCGTTGATTGTCTTCTCTTGGGTATGAATGTGAAATTGCTGAATGGCTTTCATGTTCTTCACGACAATGCAAATGATTCATGTCTATATTTTTATATATTTCTTCTTCTTTTCCTTTCAATAGTTCCCCTCAGGAGAAGTCAATCATCTGCCTCCCCCTAACCCTAATCTTTGCTTCCTCATGTTTCATAGCAACTAACTTCATGTCCTACTTCATCCTACATCCTACAACCATAAATCTCCAGTATATTTTGATATATATGTAGTGCTGATATTAGTTATATGTTGACAGCCATCAAGGTCATAATGAAATACTTTGTAATATATGCTTTGACCTCCAAAGACATACAGTATAATTGCAAATTGCACTATGTAGCCACATACTGAAATATGCCATGGTACGTGGGGTGGCTGGATGAGAGGTATCAATTACTTTGTCTGCATTACTTGCAAGGTCACAAAGCTTATTCAAATTTGTTTTTCTTTGTTTGTTTTTGTTTCCTTCTAGCCCCACCAAAGTTTTTAAGAACCCCCAATGACCAAACTGGTGTGCAAGGAGGTGTAGCATCCTTCATCTGTCAAGCTACAGGAGATCCACGGCCCAAGATTGTGTGGAATAAGAAGGGGAAGAAAGTCAGCAACCAGAGATTTGAGGTATTAGGTCTATTGTTCTGATGTAAAATGCTCGACATATGAGAATGCATTTGCACTGCTTCTGGCTCCTCTGTCACATATTCCATTCTGCCAAGTCCCACTCACTTGCTTTTTGCCATGATTTGCCACGACGCATTAGCAGGCTTCAATAGTCATGCTGGCCAGGCTTTAACATTCAAATTGAATGATGTGTTGGGTTCAAATAATGTGGCAAACAGGAGGGGTTCAAGCTCCCATCAATTCAATATAACCATACAGTTTCAGGGGCCTAATATATTTCCAGACATTGTTTTAATCATTGAATTGTATTTTTCAGTGTACACAATGAGTTTGGGCCAATGATTAACAACAGTCAGATCTGGTTTTTCCATTTTTATTTTCATTTTATTTTCTTCTCCAATAGAATTAATTTTACATTTCATTAGACACTATTGTCCTCACAGCAAGAAGGACCCTGGTTTGATTCCCACTAGGGGCCTCTCTGTGTGGAGTTTGCATGTTCTCCCTGTGTCTGCGTGGGGTTTCCTCCGGGTTTGCCAGTTTTCCTCCCACAATCCCAAAACATGCAGAAGGTTAAATTGATTAACTGCCCAGATGTGTGAATGAAAGAGTGAATTTCTATTTGTCTCGATATGTGGCCTTACACTCAACTGACGACAGGGTGTACTCCCTCTTGACCATAAACAGGTTTCTGTATCCCTGGGACCCTAAGTACAGAAAACCGGTAGATAATGAATGACTGAATGAATGAATAGACACTATGGCGTTTGCATGTATTTTTTTCATCTCCGTTTCAGCTTAATATACATCTAAAAAACAAACTAAAAAGACAAAAAAAGAAAAAAAATATATGTTTGTATTTGCATTTACTGTTCTGTTTATTATGTTTCGGAATCACGTAGTTCATATTCGGTGGTTGAAGTATTCATGGCTACTGAAACAATATTATAGATCTGACAGTGTAGTTTTGATTCAATCTACTTGAAGAAATTATTGCATTGTGTGGACTGTTGAAGGTGTGTTAAACTTTTAAAGCACACGATGAGAAGTGAGCACGTTCTCTCTCAGAACAGTTATTTATTACTATCTCCACCCTGAGCATGACTTTAGAGACATTCATCATGCTCAAATCATAATTTGAACCCTGATGACATCACTAAAGAAAGATAAAGAATAGACAAGAGAATAAGAGAAACCTAAACTTGCAGAGTCATGGGATCTCTATGTAAACTACATGCCACATTTGCCAGCTTACTGCAAAGTGAAAGAGTCTTTTTCACTTTGAAATTTCCTTTTGCTTTGTGGCATCTTTATCTAAATGCATGTCCTTTTCTCCTTATTTCAGCTGAAACTTTGATTTCTGGTCAGCTTTAATCTGCATTTCGATTAGCAGTCATAAGAAATAACATCAAAAAACACTGATAAGATTTCTAATAATGTCTTTGTCCGCCCTCACAACTGTCATAGCCTCACTTTTTTTTCCCTCTGCGCTAGATACCATATTCGCTTGCTATGACATAACAGAAATTATTTAGAACTTGGAGATTTTTTTTTCAATCTCCTGCTGACATAACTCTAATCTTATCAGAGTTCATCATGTTTGCACTGCTTGTTGTACTGAATGCTAAGACACTCGTTTTCATTCCATCATTGCCTCACTAGGCTTGCTGGCTGCCACAATTTCATGCTCATTCAATTATGGACTGCTGCCTCATCCTCTAACAATAACACATTGCCTTTAAGAACCATCACAACTTCCTTTTATTATTTGCTTTTTGGACATTAACGAAAAACAAGCTGTTCTTTTTGCGATCACCAGCTTGAATGCCGGCACCACTGTAATTTGACCAGTGAAATGCTTAAGTGTAACATGCTCAGATATTGTAAATTAAAAATTTGTAGGCCTCGGGGTGTGTGTGTGTGTGTGTGTGTGTGTGTGTGTGTGTGTGTGTGTGTGTGTGTGTGTGTGTGTGTGTGTGTGTGAGCGCGCACACACGCGTGTGTGTGAGAGAGAGAGAGAG
>CAAKHD010013832.1:84279-153207 GCA_901007705.1 Fistularia tabacaria | reverse complement strand
GGAGGTCTAAAGTCACCTGTCGTCTAGGCGCTGTCTGTGAGTCAGGTTCACACACACACACACACACACACACACACACACACACACACACACACACACGTATATAATGATATCCAATGAGAAAAGAGAAAGGATGGCGCCAAAGCACATCAGTCTAAATGCACTTGTTTCAGTAGTATGATGTGTGCAGATCATGATTCAGGTATGATCAAGGATTTATATTGCATCGGGATATTCCCATTATGCTGTCAACTGGCATTTCCTCTGGCACACGCAAAAGCATTCAAAATTATCTAGCTGTATACACGTTGACAGTGGGTGCAGAACAGGGTGAAACCATTCTCATGTGATGAAACAAAAAAAGCATCACGTCCACCGGTGAAGAAGTGCAACAGCACTGCCTACAATGTATAGTGGAGAAAGATCACATACAATGAAAGTGGTGATACAACCAGAGATTATTCATTGGCATGGGATGGCATGGGAAGTATTTTTATGTTACACCGAAAATGGAAGACATGCTAATGTTATATATTTGGAATGAAAATATATCCCCAAAAAACATAAATACAAACATGAAAAGAAGAATTGATGTTTTATTCAGTTCAATAGAAGAACAAGTAAATTGTAGATTCGCTCACTTTGTCCCCAACCAGTATTGACATATACACATGCCATCCTCAGGGAGATAAATAAAAACTGGTCGGTACATTCAAAATGGTCAAGAATACAAATGATTTGGCAGCTGTCTCCAACCAATGAACCAGAGGGGTAAGAGGGAGGGAGCAAGTGATCATTAAGAAATGACAGCCATTGCAGCCCAGAGCTTACAAAAGTGGATGTGAATGTAAGGTCCAGAAGATGATTTAAAATTCTCCTGTTTAGGAGCTCGATGAATGATAATATGTGACATGCTCATAGAACACAGATTTTTTTTCTTGGAAGATGTTTTTTTTTTCCAAGAACATGTGTTGTCAAAATACCGTCCATCACTGTAGATGTGTATTTAATGTGAAAATTAACTGATAAATAGTTATGAGACACAGAGGTGTCTATGAAACTGCTGCCAATATTGATTGAGAGCAACTAGCTTCACCTTTATTATCATTAGATGTTTCTTGAAATGCCCACTGTCAGTTGCTTGGGATTTGTCCATTAGTAATGATGAAACTCTTTCCTCAAGCATCAGTTTCTCATGTGTCACTGAAGTGGGTGCAGAAAGATGTAGAAAGATGTAGCTGACTGTGTTCACAGCAGTTGATCTTACAAAAAAAAACCCTCTCTGCTTGGGAAATCATGTGAGCCCAAACGGTATCCGTACGCTGGATGATTTAAGATAAAATCGCTGCCAGCAAGATTGATGCCAGACTTTACAGTCTGTGTAGTGTGTAAGAAAACATCTGCCAAAACAACAAAACCGCTTCAACTACACTAGTTACATGATGGATAGCTGTGCATATGTTCTGCCTCTGTATTTGTTCTAATAAAACTAAATGCAGTCTTGTAAACTATTAATTTTTGATTCTGAAAAATAAGGCGATTTTTATTTCTATTTTTCCCATCAGACAACTACATAGCAGCACATTTCTCGAAAACAATGCTGTTTTTTTGGTTTATTTGTTTTTATTGTAGGAATGTGGTTTACATTTATTCTGACTTTTCCAAAGTTACATGACAGAGTTTTGACAAGATCCAAACAGACACCGGAACACAACATGAAGAATTCGCGTAGGTCTAGGGAGGATAGTCAAGGGCTGAAATTTGGTGAATTCAGAAATAAGTCTAAAGTAATTTTTGCAAGATTAATTGGGCTTTCAAGTAATTCTCAATATATCCCTGAATGCATTTTCTTGAGGAGATTTTCAACCTGATTGAGTATATTCTGATAATAATAATCTAACATCTTTCGAATGAACTATTTGGTCAGAGTTATGTCTTAAGTTTTAATTGTTGTCTTATATTGTTATGTTCAGTACAAATATCAAGTGACCATGGCTGTAATGAATTCAGTTTTTTAAGGTTTTAAGGATTCAGATAATTAAATGCGATTGTGTGTGTGCATTTGCTTTACATTATCCCAAATTTCATCAGCTGTAAACCTAGCACATATCTGAAAATATGTGGCCTTAGTACATTTTACGTCGTAAAATAATGGCAGTCACTGCCGACTACAACACCCATTACCTTTCACAGACACATTTTGGCTGAATGTATGTCTGCGAAAAACGAAAAGTCTGATATAACCCCATTTTCCATTAGGGCGCTTTGAAAATGAATAGGCCCTCTCTGCAGAATGTTAGCAAGCATGAATAAGCCCTATACTCCCTTCTCCTGTAGCACGCTTTTAGCCCGATAAATTATTGAAACAGTCACTGCTAGGTATTCCCTTTTCTACGGAGGAAGTGAACTTGTAGTCATTTTCCTTAGACCTTTCTCAATACAGCAAATCTCTTTTGGTGCTCACCTGAGTTTAATAATTCCTTGCTCAAATCCAGCACTCCTGGTTTGTGATTCACCAAGATAGCCCAATAATTCTGAAGATTTAATAGAAAATAATTGACAGTTGACGATTACTAGAGCTCTGAAGGAAAAGGCTGACACCATTTTTTTTTTTCAAAACCCAGAAAAATGGACCATATGGGTACCAATTGATGGCTAATTTAACTGAGCAAGCCTGAGCATGCATCAGCCTATAAAGTCTTGATACATAAATATATACATTTCTATATATGTATAATTCAAAGGGACCTCTGTTAATACACAGACAATATGCCACATGACAATTCATGCCAAGATATCCAAATGGCTGTTTGACCCAACTAACCTGCTCCTTCTGACTTTATTATTCAGGAACAGTAATGAAGTCACTCAGTGTCTGGCAGTTTTGTCTTCTTTCTTCTTTCCTGTCTCCTTGCTATATGAGACTGATAATCTCTTGTATCACTGTGGGTTATGGCTTGTAGTCTTTGTCTAGACAAGCTGCATCGCAACTTTGAAAAATAAATTATTCACATGCAATTACTCTGCTTGATACAGTCATAATACAATGGCAGGATAATGCAGCTTTAAAAAACTATCACCCAAAGTGGGCAGAGAGATTGTAAAATAAACAGTGTATATGTTGAACCATAGTTTAACATTGGGCAGATATCTTATGGAACATACTTTAAAGTTACAGTAGATGGTTGTCAGTAAGAATGAATCAGTCACTCAAAAAATGCAGTACACATTTTTTTTCCCTCAAATATCTGGCATGCTATAAGCTCCTATTTTTCAACACTTAATGTACTCTGGGATATCAAAAGAGTGTTGATGGAGTCTAAAGATACAGGTAAAAGAATGAAAGAATAAAGTTTCAAATGGTTTATTTCAGGGCTGAGAATAGGCTCAATCTTTCAAAATTCAAAACATTTGTCATGTAGCCCCCCCCACTCTTCTGAATAGTACTATTAATAACAACATACAAAATGCTGATGGCAAATCAAAATAATTTTTTTAAATCATTTTTTTTTTTTTTTTTCTATGCTCTGTAGATAAATAGGGTGATTTTTCTAGGGTAAATTGAATCAATGCTCAAGATACCGACCAGCGAAAAAGCCATGCTGTGTCTTGAAGAAGGAAGGCAAGAGACAGTGGGCAAGGGAGCTGGTAGACAAAGACAGTTCAAGTGAGGGTCGGCAACATCATGCATTTATTTTCAAATCTCAGATGAGCTGCAACTGGATCAAGACAGATAAATTCACTAAGAAGGGCTCATGCAAAACAGTGGCACTGCAGGGGGAAAAGATATACAAGATTACATGCTATGGAGATCTCAAAGTCTTTTCTCTTCTCTTGCAGTCTCCCTTGCCACCATCTCCCTTGGTGAACTTTACTCTGAACAGATTTAGCTAACATTTAGGATATAAAGCAAGAAGAAGGGGGCATCTGGATGTAAATAGAGCTTTGTGCCTGGTTTACTGTCTGCCTTGCTGCTTGTGTGGCCAGGGCTATAGAGAAAGTCCCCCCTCTCTGTCCTTTCTGCATAATTTTCTTTTTTCATCTTTGTCTTTACCCATCCATTTTGGTAAACTAACCTTAAGGGGCATCTCACTCAAACATACTCCCTGGTTTCATTCTCTTTGTCAAACTTCTTTGGTTTATGGTGTACTTGGAGGGATGTCACAGCTAATCTGTCATTTTTATAAACAGCATGGGGTCTGGGGAAGTACTCAAGAAGTTGCAAAAATATGTGATACATTGACTAAACATGGCCGATCGTTTCTAATCCAGCCATCTTTGGGATAGGCTACGCCTAAAGTGATATTTTCTGTGGATATGGTAATCAGCCTATTCCATGCAAAATACTGGCATGAATAAATACATCTGTTCTGCAGGCTCAAACCTGGCTTCTTTTATGAAGATCAAAACTATTCATCCATACTGGAGTATCAGGAAGGACATAGCTGATTAAGTGATTTTTTTTTTCTATTTATTTATTTTTTTGATACATTTTTTTATCTCCAAATATGAATTGTGATTCACCAGTAAAAAGTCCTTTAAAAAAAGTTAAGAGTTTAAAAAATGGAAACATTTAAATATATACATATGTACGTATGTAATATATGTTTGTATATGTATGTGTGTATGCACATACTATGCTATGTGACCCAAAGTCCCATTGTGACCCAAAGTACATTGCCTCAAAGTTTTAAAACGAGTAGTTCAATGTCATTCAGGATGAAAAATGGCATGGGTAGTCCATCTGTGAAGGTTTTACTAGGAAAAAAAACCCTGATGATTAATAGATCTTTTTTCCACAATAGCTGTCTTATAATCTCATGAATTAGACAAAGTTTTTTAATGGCAAACAAGGAGCTCTGATCTGGACAGGATCAAAAGGGATTTTTGGAAGATACAGTAATTCCAGGCAAATGACACAGAGTATGCTAGTTTTCAGTGATAGAATGGTACGTAACCGAGGTCAAGAGAGCTTTCTTTTCCTTCACATTTTATTCCAACATTCATGGTTATATGAGTGTAAAGGAATACAATGGATAAAATTTGAAAATCTATTTCCGATTTAACTCTCAAAAGCAGACAGATTAAGATATTTTTTTTACGGATGGTCATTGCTGCAACATTATCTGGCGCTAGTTTTTCCAGTTTACCACCAGAATTATTGAACTACCTGTTAAAGGGCTTAAGCTTGTAAAATTTAATATCACTTTTGTCATTAACATGCTGAATGGTTTGGAGACAGTGGCACTGAACAAAAGACAGGAGGCAGAGCTGGAGGTAGCAGAGATGAAGATGTTGAGGTTCTCTTTGGGAGTGACAAGGATGGATAGGATCAGAAATTAGTCCATCAGAGGGACAGCACATGTTAGATGTTTTGGAGAGAAGGTCAGAGAAGCCAGGCTGAGGTGGTTCGGTCATGTGTCATGTACAGAGGAGGGATAGGTACTGTATTGGTAGACGGATGCTGGAGTGAAAGATGCCAGGCAGGAGGTCTAGAGGAAGACCGAAGAGAAGGTTTATGGACATAGTGGGAGAGGATATGAGGGTAGTTGGCGAGAGAGGAGGATACAGAGAAAAGGGTTAGATGGAGAAGGTTGATTCGCTGTGGCGACCCCTGAAATGGAAAAGCCGAAAGGAAAAGAAGAAGAAGAAGAAGTCATTCACAAGCACTTTGCCTGCACACAGCGAATATACAAGCTCAGCATGCTTCAATTTGCCTCGTTTGGTTAGCTACTATAGCAGCAGAAATGAGAAATATATCACTGGGCTTCCCTAAGGATTGAAAACTCAATCAAATACGGAAGGTCTGGACAGACACATTATGCTTTTAGGAACGCAATATTAGACACCAATTCATCTTTCGATTGCAATGTCAATTTTTTTTTCACTTCAATATTAGACCATTTATTTATTTGTTTAGTCGTTTGTTTTTTTTTCTTTTTTTATTTCCCTTACCGCTATGTAGTTCCTGAGTGTTTTTACTATCTGTGGGAGGGTGGCGCTATTGTTCTCCAAATTTAGAGTGATGGAATAAAATCTTTGAGAATTTGATAGTTGTGAAACACAACACTTTGACAACCATGCAAGAAAACAGTCATCAAAAGTAATTGAGCTCCAAAAAGCCGAGCTTGAATATGGATTTTGTCTGAGTAGCAAAAGATTGTCTGAGACTTTGTTCTAATTAGTGGGGCGGCGTAGCGCAGGAGGTAGAGTGATCGTCTTTGGAACCGTTTTGACCGGTTCCCTGGTTCCTGCTCCTCCTAGTGTGTCGAAGTGTTGTTGAGCAAGACACTGAACCCCTAACTGCTCCGCTGGCAGACGGCAGCCAACTGCTCATGGTTCAGCCATGATGGGTTAAATGCAGAGGACGAATTTCCCCAAGAGGGATTAATAAAGTATACATTATTATTATTTAAAAAATTGGACTGGTGCAACAAGCATGGTACAAATTTGCTTCATTACGTAGTTTTCACTTGCCAGGATGAACCTATAAATGTATCCTTATGGCTGATAAATATGATTGCATTCTGCAAGCCCTGCAAGTTCCAGTTGAAGTAAAAAAAAAAAAAAATCCCATGTTTTTTAAAGGTTGATTTTGAATTCAGTTCAGCCTGGGACCACTTTCATAGAAGGGAGTGCTGAACATTTTGTTTGGGAACTCAAGCTGTAAAAGAAGCTCTAGAGGAAAACTTAATCTGATCAGCCTGGATATTATATTTGCCAAACAGCACTGACATATATTGCAAATGAGTAAATAGAGGTTTGAGGTTTGGGATTATCAGAGGGCATTTTGAGAAAGTTGAACCCTTTCATTTGCCATTTCTTTTGTGTGTGTGTGTGTGTTAATATTAATATATTCATTAATGTTAATGAGTATATTTATACAGGCATTTTATATATACAGACCAAACGTGTGTGTGTGTGTGTGTGTGTGTGTGTGTGTGTGTGTGTGTGTGTGTGTGTGTGTGTGTATATATATATATATATATATATGTATGTATATATATGTATATATATATATATATATATATATAGTTGTTTTTTTTTATTGATTTTTTACAACCAAAGACACAAAACATATCATGTTCCACGATCAAAAATATTGGGGCAAATGATACCTCTTAAGATTCAGTGTGATTCCGGGGATGTTTGAGAATCTTTGAGGCTCAGTTTGAAGTAGTTTAACGAAGCTGCATGTACCTGATAAAGTAAGGGGTGGAGATCTGATTTAGAACACATCTATCATTGAGTGGATGTGTACATGGTGTGGTGTGTGGGGAAGGGGGACAATGTGTGTAGACAAATCAGCAATGATGTGGGTAAAAGTGCAGCATTAGAGGAAATTAAAGAGAAAAGTAGAGCAGAAACCACCATAGAATTTTTCACAAATGGAGTTACTGCTTTCCTTTGTTAATCAGGGCTCTTACGTGTGGTTCAGTAATTTTTTCATGAGGAAACAAATGCATAATTAACAGTTCTCTCTCGTTGCCAAAGGGAAAATTGGCTACATCAGTTCAACAGGAGCAGAGTAGAATAATATTTTGTTGAAGAGGATTCAGGTCATCTGAGCACTCTATCAAGTCCTTCATGCTTTACCTAAAATTATGTGAATGGATTTTCCCTCCCTAATTAAACCCAATTCAATAGCAAGGAAACACTACTTCCTAATTCCTTCTAGGTCAGCTAATGCATTTGAAAGACACAAAAAAGCACAGTTCAAATGATGGTCTCAGAAATAGAAAGACAGTTGTGTGATTAACATAATCATCCAAGCCCTCCTGATTTTCCCAGTGTTGTTTTTCATTTGTTTTGGAATTTAGAAAATGGAAAACCCATTCTATTAGTGCCTCTGTTTTGCAAATTATATGCTATGGTGTAGTGGGATAATGGCTCAAGTTCACCAGAGGAAAAATAAGCACTACTGTCACACTTCATGGGTAATGTTTTCTGGGCCTGTTTTTTGGTGTTGGCTTAAATCTTATCTGGATAAGGGTTGAGAGGATCAGATTGATTCTTAAAATGGACAAAATATTGTTCAGAGCAGAGGGAAAATGGATATATAATGTAAGAGTATCATATCATGCCTGAAGATATGTGCTTCAAATTCCCATACTTCCATAATCCAACACTTGGTGGAGGAGGGCTTGCCAACACAACAATAGGTCTTGACACAGACTATATTCCAACTCGCTACTGTAGCAAGTGACCTGTGACAGCCTCTTTGAGGAGATTGTATCCACCCAAATACCTTCAACAAATATATCTTATTATGGCCTGTAGGGATTTTCCCTGAAGAGTAACCTCCACTGTGGGGTGAAAAGCCTTGTTCCGCTCAGGAAGAAAGAGTCGAACTGAATCCAATTCATGTGCAGCAGCCAAATAAATGAAGTCTGAATGTGACCAAATAGGTTTATATTTCTCTAGCTTTACTTGGAAAATCCACTACAACAAAGGCACATAGCGTTTTGTTTTATTTATTTTCCTCCCTCTGTCTTTGAACTTATTCGGCACTTTTGGAAATTCAAGTAATTTCAATAGCAAACGCAGGATTTACATTTCACACAATGCATTCAAACAAATTAAAAGTAATTTTCTGTCTTTCATAGGGAATTTGAATACTTGTTAACTGTAATTGCGAATCATTTTATTAAGATGTCAGGCTCAAAATCATTCATTTTTTTCCATCTTATATCATTATTTGAACTCATTCAGCCAAGCTAAGTTCATTAAGTCTGTAAATACTTCTTAAGCCTGTAGTACTACATACACAATTCCCTGAGTGTAGCATTATGAGTAAAAAAGTGACCAGTAACTGACTAGCTTTTAATGTTTCTTAAATAAATTGCATTCAAACATACTGGTCAGTGCTCCTGTCACAATCAATTGAAGCTTCTACGCTGAGAATGAGAGTAGTGACTGATCTTTCTGTGTTTGAAAAAGAAATAAAACCATGTAAGCCTCCTGCAATTCTAAAATAAGAGATGCATTGAAACAAATAAGTACAAATTTCGTTATGTTTTCAGAGGCCTGGTTTGTTTCACAATGATTGGGCAACTAATACCTTGAGAAGAAACTATGAATTTCTCTTGA
This sequence comes from Fistularia tabacaria, assembly GCA_901007705.1. Classification (NCBI taxonomy): domain Eukaryota; kingdom Metazoa; phylum Chordata; class Actinopteri; order Syngnathiformes; family Fistulariidae; genus Fistularia; species Fistularia tabacaria. The sequence continues at coordinate 144,117 of CAAKHD010013832.1, read as the reverse complement.
AGAGCAAACCTGTGTTCAGTTAAATAGCAAAATTTCCAGCTCAAGGTAGTAGACTCATGTAGAGTGTGAAAGATGGTAAATGTGACCATAACATATGTAAGACAACATAAATTGCCCCGATAGCCACTCAACAGAAATTAAATAAAATGTTGGCTTAGAGTCCTACCCCGAAGATTACTCTTGCATATTAGACATAGATTATTTCTATAATACATAGACATTGAACATATCCAAGTGCTTATAATTTTTTTTCCTAGCATGAAATTGCCATGTGTCCATGTTCGCAGGCTACTGTGAAAGAAGTACTTCTGTTTGTCACATATTATTTAAAGAAGAAAGTCCTTTATCTTTGTCACTTTCTGTCAAACATACAGCACAACATCACCAAAATTTGACCACTGCATTTAACCCATCATGGATGAACCATGAGCAGCATGCAGCCACTTAGCAGCCCCAAGGGAGCTGTTAGGGGGTCAATATATACTGCTCAACAACTCTTCTACAAGCTAGGAGGCGCTCGGAAATCAAACAAGAAACATGAGGCACATTGTCCTTTTGATGTTGATTGAACAAAGTCAGTCTGAGGATTGAGGATAACAGTTGTGGAACCTTAATGTTCATAGTAGCATCCAACGACGACACAAACATTGCATGTCACAAATCATGGTTGCATAACTCACAAATAAAAAGAAAAAAAATTAAAATATGACTCCAATAGGTGAATAAGTAAGTTTAGCTGTGGATGTCTTCAAGAAACATCAACTCTATATTAATGCAGAGTTCCTGAATTATACTTGATGTGAAAAGACAGGAAAGGAATGTGTATATTTGTTGGAATATGATGGAAGCTTCACCTGGATAGTCATGTACATTTTAGAAATGGATATGGCCTGTGTTGTGTTTCACATTATGCACATATTCTGTTTGAATGATCAATAGATATAATCTACTAATGGGTTGACTTTAGGTCCAATGGCCTTCTTATGGGAAGAATCTGCTCACTGAGGTACTTTTTGAGCCAATGTCCTTTTTATATTCTCCCAATCTTGGCACCACACACTAATATGGCCGATAGCCTGGCAGTGGCTAATGTGTGCAAATTGTCATTGGCAGTCTTTTCATACGAAGCACAAGTGCTCAGCAGTTTTCTAGAAGGTGACTTCAGCATTTCCCTCCCTTCCATCTCATTTACTGTGTCGATCCATTGTTGAATATACAGTATCGTTCTGTGAAGCAGCAGCTGCCCTTGTCTTAGACTGCCCTTGAGATTGCAGCCCCTCAGCGAGGTAGAATACGGCATCAGGAAAGATCTGTCGGAACCCCTCTTTCTTCCTGTTAAAATTACCTTTAAGTTTTCACTCTCTCAAATATCTCACATGATATTTGAGAGCATGTGGAAGCTGCAGAGCATAAAGAATATTCACGCCAAGACACGCATAATTCCCAGCAAACAAACACAGCATTTCAACTTCCTGACCTCTTCAAGACTGTCTACTTTTCCAAAAGTCGTAATTAATAAGTTAATGCTGATCATTTTTTTTCACAAAAGTTAGTTGAACTTCACCAGCATATCATTCAAAGATGAAAGGCAAATGGCTGGTAACTTGGCCGTGTCAACACAATTGTAGTAAAATATGCTTCAGACATGATTAGTTTTCTATTGTACCTTTCCTTGTAAACTTCTACTATTTCACCTAACTGCAATGCAGCTGGGAGTTTAATATATAAATGCATATTCCTACTGATATGTGGGCATTCAGCTAACACAGAATGACTATTACTAATGTTTTGACATAAAACTCCCAGCTGCATTGCAGTTTATAAAGAAAGGTACATTTATATATCTATATAAATATATATCTATATATATCTATATATATCTATATATATATATATATAGATATATATTTAAAAAAGTGCAGTGGTTAGCACTTTGGCCTCACAGCACGAAGTACCCTGGTTCGATTCCGACAAGGGGACAAGGGGACCTTTCTCCCCGTGTCTATGTGGGCTCCCTTAAGGTTTTCCAGTTTCCTCCCACAGTCCAAAAACATGCAGCAGGTTAATTTGAAAAATTAGGAAAATTGCCCCGAATGAGTGAGTAGTTGTTTGTCTATGTATGTGGCCCGATGTATGTATGTATGTATGTATGTATATATATATATATATATATATATATATATGACAAAATCAAAAAAAAAATATGTCAAAACATTAGTAATAGTCATTCTGTGTTACCTGAGTGCCTACATATCAGTGGATTTATGCAAAATCTATCAGTTTATTTTCTAAGATTGTTGGCTGATCAACCCACTCATGAGATTGCCCAAGTTTGGTATTGTCTAACATAAAAAAAAAAAAAGAGTGCTCTTTTTTCCTCCAGCATGAGAAGAATTTTGAAATCACAAGAGATATTTGTGTTAACTGGTTTTAAAATATCACCAAATTTCACTGGAACAACACTTCTATCCAAAGTGATTGTCCGATCCAATTATGTCCAACACAGCTCAATGCTCCGAGGCTTGCTGCTGGTTATTGTGTCTGATCAGGTGTACTTTTGACTACCTGTACAATTAAGCAATTATTCAACCTCAATCGGAATGAAGAAAGCTTGGACAGGAACTACCTTGTGTAATGAAGTCCAATGAAGCCTGAGCCTTTCTTATTTACTTAATAAATTCTAAAAAGGATAGGGGAAGCTCGTGTAATGTGTCAAGGACTAATGTTGCCGCAATAGTGGATGAATGGGACAAGGTATTCTGCATTGTTGCACAGCTGGCAGGTAATGTGCATCATATTGCATTAAAATTTATTAAAGTATTTTAATAACCATGAAGGAAAACCTGTTGTGTATACATATACATTTAGGTGCAGTGCTAAAGTTATTTGCCATAAATGTCAAAACCCATATTTGTGTAGGTGGGAACACACAGCTGTAGTGGAGATTTTTCAATCCAGTGTGAAGTCATTAATTTGTAATATATTCTATTTCTGATAGAATTATCTATCAAGGTGGTTTCCCTATGCCAAGTGCCCAAAAGCATTGTTGGAAGGAAGCCCTAATTGTCATTTGGCTGCATGTGTGAGGGCAATGACATCACAAAGCTGGTCCGAGACTTGATGCCTTCTCATGAATATTTAATGAAGAAAATGGTTTCTGAAAAGGGGCCATTTAAAGAAAGGAAATTAAAAAGGGTTATTAGGCATATCACAAAAGGGACAGGAAAATTTAAGGTCCACATAAACCTCAAAGGCATTCGAAATAAGGGTTTGTTCTGTCGCTTAAAATCTAAACAGAGACATATGGGGTTGCTGTTTTTCGTGGACTATTCTACTCTTCGAAGATCATTCTTGCTGCAACCAGATATTCATTGATTAGAGATCTGGAGTTGATAAGTAAAACTCAAAAAACATGTTTGTTTCGAAAGGAAATACATATACACACGTGTTCAGTTGTTGAACAACTGCTGAAATAAAGACAACAAAAATTCAACAAACCATCTGTTTATATAAAATAGCCTGACATTTTCACTTAATTTAGAATATTTTTATGACTATTGCAACTGTTTCTTGCTTTTCATTTTCAAGGCAGGTTTTATACAGTGTAGTTTTTCCCCAAACATATAATAAATTAATTTGAAATTGAACAGTATTTAAACATTTTTTGAGTATTAAAATCCAATCAAACATACCAGATGATGTTTTTCATGCTGCATTAATTCTTACTGTGATAGATTTTACCTTGACACTGTCCAAAAATTTGAAAACAAAGATGAAGGATGGTTCGTTGGATGTTTAAGATGGGCAATATTGTCATGAATCTCTGCAAGACTGGAACTTTTTTTGTGTTATTTTATTTTATTTTCAAATACCTGAGTCATGCAGCCTATCAAATGTGGATGAGCCATTTTTGTGTACATTTATGTTATCCAACACTGTTAGCGTTGGCTTTGTCATAGCTGCCACCCAATCAGATATACTACATGGAAAATGGAAAATGGAAAAGCATTTATATAGCCACTAATCTCTGCAAAATACACCAATAATTATAAAAGTAAGCATTGTACAAGACTGGAAACTGGAAAGTATGAAGGTTAAATGTTTTTGTCAGTCCAGGAACAAGCAAGGGAGCTGAAGGTAGTTGAACCTTTATATATATTTAATATGAAATGCATTTTTTTTAATGTGTTTATAAGATGCAAATATGTATGTATGGGTATACATATGGTACGCACACATCTTGATATACGTTTAGCCCATGCTTATATTTAATTCTGGTGAATATGATGGTGATGGTAGTTATGTTGATGATAGTAATATTTTAACTGATAGTTGATTGTATTATTAATTTGTATTAATAGTTTTAAATCATATCAATTTAATAATAAGTACTGTTCTTTTAATCTAAAAGACATTGTCAAAGAGTTGAAAAGCCTGCTGTTCCCATTTCCATCTTGAAGATACTGTACAATTTAATCTAAATTGTTGCTGACCATTTTCATTTGTTGTTTTTTGTGTATCTTTGTCAGTATGAAATATTTCATGGAAAATTATTTTAGATGCCACACTTTTAGAACCATGTAGTGATTTATTGGCAAAATCAATGAAAAGTTTTCTTGTACCACTTAGCTGCCTTTCTGCAATTACAAACTGTCTCGCCATATTAAATTCAAGTCAATATAATTTCTGTCTCTCTTTGTCTGTATTTCAAACCTTCTGTTTAGCTGCCTCTGAAAAAAAATAAAATAAAAAAACTACAAGTTTCATTTTGGCAACTATATCTGCACAGGGTTAAGAAGGAACACTGACAGTCTCACCTGTTCAATATTTCTTACCCATATGCAGAGGATCAGCTGCCCCCTGGTTTCCCCACCATAGACATGGGCCCACAGTTAAAAGTGGTGGAACGAACACGCACTGCCACCATGCTCTGTGCCGCCAGTGGCAACCCTGACCCTGACATTTCCTGGTTCAAAGACTTCCTCCCGGTCAACACCACAAACAACAATGGCCGCATTAAACAGCTCAGATCAGGTAGGTTACCCCAACTGAAAACTTCAAAGTAGGGATTTTCCTTTCTTGTTTCCTTGAAAAAGACCTGTTTCCTGTGTTGTCTCCACTGTTCTCTCATCCTCTTCTTCCTCCTATAATTTAATATCTCATTTGGCTTTTTTTTTTTTCTTTTTTAGGTAATTGTATAGTTCCTAGTATTTCCTGTCTCCTAATCTCTGTACACCCTGTATGTGTGTGTTACTTTGTCTTTCAGTGTTGTCATTGGCTGTTGGGATTATCTCCCTTCTTTGTTTGCTGGCTTCTGCCCTAACTTATGCGTCATTGTTCACTGCTGTGACTCTCTAAATGATGAATTCCTTTGCTATTTTACATTTATTTTCTCTTCCACTGCATTGGTGCAGTACTTCCTTTTGTGTGTAGATCCATTTTCATCCTCTCCTGAGTCTTTTTCTTAATATACATAAGAAAAACAGGTTCACTGAGAACCTGAAAATCACTTAACCATTTGTTATTTATAGGACACAGAAACAGCAATTGACAATTTATTAATTGTGCTATTTTTGCAATTTTACTCTGGAAAGAGGGACACTTCAGTCTCTTGATAAGCATTGCATTTGACCTTGATTACATTTTAAAATATCTTATCAAAATCACACTCTCAACACTAAGCCACGGTAGTGTGTAGAATTGCAAATAGCAGCTTTCCTCTAACCACCTGTTTTTAACTCTACTGCCCCGACATTGCTGGGTAAATGCAAGCTTTGATTTTGTTTCCCTAAGCTACACCAATATTTTTTTCATGTATGACATATAAAAAGGGGTTGTTTTTTTAAATGGTCCAGAAACTACATTTTAAATTTGTAGTCTTGTATGTTCAACCACCTGTCTTCACAGATTTCACAATTGTCCTTTGTTAAACCGTCTTGTTAACCTTACTCCCTGGCTTCCATGTTTTCAAGAGAACTTTGTCACTTTAAATCTTATTTCTAATGTGCCACTTTGATTCACATAGAACTTAATAACAAATCATTGTTAATTTCACTTACATCAAGAATATAATCATATTCTTACGCTGTCTTTCTTCTCTTTATATTTTTAAATCTACAGAATCCTTTGGTAAGTGCTTAGCTCCAAAGCACACATCACCCCCCACTAATTTCCATGTGTCCAACAACTATTAAAATGCATGGCATGCATTTTACTAACAGATTAGTTCCAGGGTTACTGCGAGAGGCACACACACTTTTCTCTCACCCCACAATGTTCCAGGTTCCATGGTACCACTGCCAGTTTAGTCTCACCTTATCTGATGATTTTAAATGACCTAAACTAAGCACAGTACTGCCATATACTGACCTGGGTAATAACCTCTCCTCACATGTTTGTTACTTACTCACTGACCCATCACTTACTCACTTTTAAATTGGTTTTATTTATTCATTTATTTATTCAATGAAAAACAGCTACGACATTTTCAGGAAGTTTAGGGAGGTAAGCAATTCAAGTCAAGCAAAGGAATTTCAGGTTTCTTAAACAAGTCTGTCCTTGCTTTCACACAAAGTCCTCAGTCTTTCCTTTCAATAGAGGGTCTTCAGAAGCCATGGGCATTTCCAAATGCCACCTCCCTGTGGTTTATCGTTGTAGAATTGCTTCCATCTGACCTATGATTTTTCTATGATGAATCCTGTCTTTTTGCCAGTAGAGTTCAGAAAGTTCTTATTTTCTTTCTCTCTCTCTCACTCTCTCTCTCTCTCTCCCTCTCTCTCTCTCTCTCTCTCTCTTACTCTCTCTCTCTCTCGCTCTCTCTCTCTCTCTTTCCTCTAGTACCTTTATTTACATACCCTGTTAAATCTAATTTGATTCTTCTTCCAAAGCCCCCAGCCTCTATCTACTGGTACTAATGCTTCTTCTTTCTAATCTTATTTGCATTCATATTATCCACCCAGGTGGTACACCAATAAGAGGTAAGAGTGCTGAACTGACGTTCACAGAATGAAAATAATACAAATTCATTCTTGCTGTCAACTCATCCATTCAACTGAATCACTTCCATTTTTGTCCTGTTTATCAAGTCCGAACCCATTACATTCACATGGACCTTCCTTCTTATTTGTCCTGTTTTGTTTACTAAATCTGTATTCCATCTTTTTTTTCATGTTTTTATTTTGTTGACTTATTTTAATTACTTATTTAGTTATTTATTTATTTATGTATGTATCCATTTATTTAGTCTATGCTTTATTTACTTTTGTATTCTGGTTTCAAGAGCCTATTTAGCTCAGTTGTGATATGCTTGCCCTGGCTCAAATAAGCATATCCAATGAAAATTATTTTTTAAACTATATTTTTCTGTTCATTTTTGTTTTCGTTTTGGCCATAGCAAATCATGCGTCCCTCTTTTTGTCCAACTAAAACAACCAAGCATTTTTCCCCCTTAGCTGTTCTTGTTCAGCACTAAAAGTATGACAGATGCTGTGGAGTCAAGCAGGCGTGCTGAAGACAACACTGCCTCTCCTTTATTTTTATTTTTTCTCCCAAAGAGTTCTTTCTATCTTTGAAAACTATTTTTTTTCCCATTTCTTCTATTTGCTTTCCTCTCCTGTACCTCTACAAAAAAGCCCCAACAACCACTTTTTTGATAAAGTTTCTACGGTGCTTTTTTCTCTTTCACCTATTTTTCTTACTTTTCTTGGGTTTGAAGAGTATTTTACTTTTTGACTTTTTTTTTTTTCTTCAGGGTTTGGGGAATGCAAACACTAGAGTCTGGCTGGGACCTGATTGGCTCATTTTTGCCTTGTGACACGGAGCTGGAGAGTTGTTGATTCATAAAACCATTTTTCCCTGGTTATGTGACACCACACTGCTGATCCCATTGGTGGATTTTAATGGGTGTCTTTTGTAGCTTTCAAAAGCTAAAGCAGTGGTTGGTTATCTTCTTGTTGGCTTCGGCCGTGATTTTGAATTTTGTCTTCTAATAAAAATGCATTTTATTTTTCAGCTAAGGGTTGTCAGAAGGTTGTAAGTTGTGCTGACATACATTTCTTGCCAAGATTTGCATGTCAAAACTTTTGTTACAGAGGGTTATATGTTGGATTTGCTTTACATTATTATTCAACTAATATTTTTCCACATAAGAGCAGCAATTTTCATTTTTTTTCTATGTGCTGCACTTTTTGAACTTCACCAGGGTGAAGTAACAAATTGCTCTATACAAAGGATATTACACTTGTGATTGAATATGCTAAAAGTGACACCTAAAATTTCTTTCTTTCAATTGTCCTCCCTTGTTATGCTGCTTTCTTATACTGTAAACCTCTTTTGTTTGATCCATGTTTCCCTGAAGCAGTATCACTCATCCTCATATTGACCAGTCCAGTGACATGTTGTATATTTAGGGTCTTGCCCCATTCCTTTTAGTGATACATATATACAGTATATGTACACACACACACACACACACGTATCTATAATATATAAGATCAGGTTGTTTTTTTACATTGGCGCTAGGATGAGTGTCCTTTTAAACGCTATGACTTTTTTTTTTTCCAAAATCGATATGATAGTTCTTAGATAATATTTCCTTATGGTTGACATTGTGTTTTTTTCATTTCCCTTATTGTTACTTTAGGCCTGTTAACAGAAACATTGTATTTTTAATAAAATGTCTCGCATGATTATCATTTTGCAGCAGTCCCAACCTGTTGTATAGTAGGGAAAAATGTCTCCATTTTGCCTCAGCAGTGGATAAGACTCATCCGTTTTATTCAAAATCCCTTAATTTTCCAGACGACTTTCCTATAACTGTCCAATTACTGAGGCTTTTGAAGACATTGCAGGGCATTGGTCTCTCTGAGGTTTTATTTCTATTGTGTACCTGATGCATATTGCAGCATCTTAACCAAACCTACCCCACTGCCTCATCTGTTATTCCTAACCAGGCGCCCTCCAAATAGAACAGAGTGAGGAGTCTGACCAGGGCAAGTATGAATGTGTGGCAACCAACAACGATGGAACCCGCTACTCTGCCCCAGCCAATCTGTATGTCAGAGGTAGGAAACATGCCAGCAACAAAAGCCAGATTCAAATGTTAAAATTCCTCACAAACCTTTAAATCAGTACTGAAGTCTGCAAGTGCCCTATCATATTACAGATTTGTAAGTATACTTGTAGTCTTTATTTATTTATTGTCCTTTTTTACTTGACATACCTGCACTGATTTGATCCTATGTATTTTTTTTGTTATGCATTTCTGATCCTCTTTTGACTTTCCTTATTTGAACCCAAATTACTTGACTGCTTGCTGTGTTTATCTACTAATTGCCTTTCAAACCTGACCGTTGGAGGGGTAGAGGGTAAATAGCCCTCCCCAACCAGCCCTGACATTTTCCCTTCCAGTGTAAAGAACCTATTTCTCCCTATTAATCAACATTGGAAGGACAAATTAAAGCTCAGTTTTATTTTGCAATAAAATTATAATTTGAGGATTTACACCTGCAATGTGAACAAAAACAACTTATCAGTCTTCACTTTTCCTTGTAATGAACCATTACAGGTTAAAAATGTTGAAATATTCAGTTTAACGACTTAACACGATCACTATGATAAGCATCGTGTACTTAGAATCAGCTCAGACAAATAACTTGTAAATGTGGCTTTTACTCTAAATAGGTGTTAAGTCTCCATGTGTGATTTGACAACCGTATACATCATTAATATCATAACATCATGAAATATCCCTTAAAATAACAGAAACGTATATATGTGGTACATCATTCTTTATGTGTGTATTTACAGAAATCTGTGGGTCAGTCCTATGGTTAGCTTCTGTAAGTTTAAATCATAAGTGCAGTTTAAAAAAAATGCAAAAAAATGTTTTTGTTTATTTATTAATATATCTATTTATCTATTTATTGAAATTGCTGACCACATGACTGAGACGGACTTTCAGTTCAAAGACATTTTAAAATGTTTGAGCTTTGTAAGCAGGGTGGCAGGGATGCAAGGGGCTCCCTGTACTGCTGACAGAAAGTCCTTCAAATTGTTTTGGTCGCATCTGAACACCTGAGTCATGGCCTTTTTACTCTCTGTGTTTCCCTTGTTTTTTTCTCCTTTCCTTATTTAATTTTATTCTGCATCAATATCCCTACATTCCTCAGAGCTGCGAGAAGGTTGGTCTGTTTTTGATTCTGAAAAAGGGTTAATTTCTTTGCAATGAAAAAAAACATATGAAAGATATTCTACATTAAATACTGTTGCATATCCAGGACCCTCTTAAAATGTTAAATTTTTTGGTGTCATAGATATATTATCTTTCTTTCCTAAATATTCATTGTACTAGTCCGGTCTCTATCGTAATGCTAGACTGTTCAAATGGCGGTGCATGTTTGCATATATAAAGTGATTTGTTTGGGACAATATCTGCATATGTCTTACAAATCTGCTTGCATGGTCATCTCTAAATGCTTGTGTCCATCATGCCCTTTGTCCCTTTCCTTAACCCTGCCCCTCCCCTGTCAATGTCCCTGCTTGGCTTTTCTCACACTTAATGGCACAGCAGGTCAGCAAGGTGTCATTTACAAGATAAGTTGTGTTCTTGATCCAACATGTTCAAACAATTCAATAAAATTCAAGTGAACACAGAGGCAGAGAACTTGTTTTAATGAGCTCCTGGAACAAATAACTCTAACGCTGAGATTGTTTCATGTTTGCACTCCACTGTGAAGTTCATCCATGGTGCTCTCTCCTTGTAGTTTCTCACAGTCAATCTAATGCTGTTTGTTGTACTCAAGACCAGTATTAAGATATGAGAATAACCCTTTTCCAAGAGAACACTCTTCCTCTGATGAGGATGTTTCTGCACAGGAAGTCTTACAAGAATGATGTATTTAGAGAGTTATCCACAAGACTTCACAAATGTAATGATATTCAAATGAGCAGGATAATATTATATCTGTGGGGAGCATGATCCAATTGGCTATTAATTACATTTTGAGTGAGAGAACCATTATATTTAATAATGCAAGCAGTTTCCCTAGATTTCCTCTCTGGAGAGCTGCAGTTTGCTCAATTGAATGGGCTTTTTGAATATAGCAGGAAACTCATGACTGTTTTGCACTCAATTCAACCAAAATCTGCACAGACAAATACTTTCGAGATGCAGGAACTTTGATTGGAGCTTCAATTACTCAGTCAGTGGATGCAATCGATGGGCATCAGAGATGTCTTAAATATTCAAAAGTTGTTTTTTTTTTTGTAATCTCAAGAGAATTCCTGAAAAATGTAAAAAGGTCTGTAAACTAAACTTAAAAGAAATACTGACTCTTACAACTTGACATGCCAGTCACAATCTGGTTTCCTTATGCTTACCTATCCACATGCAATAATAAAGGGCACTGTTACTTTAATTCCAAAACCTTGCTTCACTGGTAAGTCATGAAACACAATTCAAATAGCAATGTACACAATACACAACATATCACACATATTTTCTTCTGACCTTGTTGCCACCTATTTGTTTGCACCTGTTTTTGCATCCCTCTTCCCTTGACTCCCTGAAATGGTTTCCTTGCTAAGTTACACATTGTTCTTGTACGCAATATCCTCCAATTGCCCGTGATGCTTTCCATGTTTATAACAAATGTCATACATATAAAGTCTCTTAAAGTACTCTTGCTAATTGCAACTTACTTGTAAATAACTTTCTATGTATGAAGAAAAATCTAACTTTTGTCATCTGCTGTCGTCAAATGATATCTCTTGCTTGAAGTTTGGCAAATCACTGTTTTACTCATGGTACAAAACAAACATACAAAAGTATATAGAATAGCACTTAGATCCAAATTCTAATGTACTTGTTTTTTTCAACAGTACATTATTTACAATAATATGTAGATGATACTTTGCCCCCCCTAACTCAAATCATTGAGAGTGTGTTGTTATGTCCTCGTTACTCGTGACTCATTCTTATCAGACATATCTTTCCCAGGAAATCCTAGATAAAGCACACTTTTCAGGAAGCTTAAATGTAAGTTTGCATTCAAGTTTTTACCAATTTGAGAAGGTTGCTAGCTCATTATCTTTAATGCTTCTTTGAAGCCTAAATCCTTGCATTGATGAATATGACTTTGCATCAATTTATGTTGCACATATCACCATCATGCAATGTGGTCTTGTAGTAGTAGTTACCTAGCACTTTTAAGCTCCAATATAATTTTTGTCAAAGACCTTTGTCAAGTTGTATAAAAACAAAACAATTTTCTTATCCTCTAGACTAGTTAGAAATTCTACCTCTCTTGCATCTGCATGGCATTATTTGAAATTACAGGCTGGTAAATAGAACAGTCACCAAGTATTAATGTACATAAAACTTAGGGCGCAAGTCTTAGTGCTCTTATCTTTTGGCACCCATGTAGTAGCCATAGGGCTAAAAGGAAAACACGTCCTATGTGATTTGTGGAAAATCAATACATTTTTAAATGCCAAACATTGCATTTGGCAGTTAAAGGGTCTTTGGTCACAGCCTTAAAAGTACAAGAGCATAGAGAAATAAAGAATACAATAACCCTCCTCCACTGTTATGTATGCACTGTCTTGTGTGTCTACTGTATATCTTTCTAATGTGACTATGTGATGCGACATTCTCTCACTTCAGCTGGAAGTGCACTGTGATATCTTTTCACAACTCCGAAGTGCTGATGACTTCCCATTACTTTGCGCGCTTCAGTTTGCTTGTAGGCTATGTTTTGTGCATGGTTGTTGTGTTGAGGTTAACCCATTCATCATTGAAATCTCTCAGATCAAATGTTTGCAGAAGTGATTTGTCAACTTTCTTTCAAACATTGTAGTTTGTTTCAGTGATTGTGATATTGTTTAAATATGTTCATGCTGAATATCCTGAAATATATGATCCTGGATTTTTTGCCAGTATGCTATTGAGTTTTCACACTGTTTTTTATCTTTTTACAGTACGCCGGGTGCCACCACGATTCTCCATTCCTCCTACAGACAATGAGATCATGCCAGGTGGTAGTGTCAATATCACATGTGTGGCAGTGGGTTCTCCAATGCCATATGTCAAATGGATGCTGGGTGCTGAAGACCTTACACCTGAGGACGACATGCCGATTGGACGGAATGTCTTAGAGCTGACAGACGTCCGTCAGTCAGCTAACTACACTTGTGTGGCCATGTCTACGTTAGGGGTGATAGAGGCTGTGGCACAGATAACAGTTAAAGGTAAGACTGCTCATTCATCCAATTAATCTGGCATATATATTGTTCATACATAATATAGCATATGAACCAAATAATAGTAATAAAAATAATAACATAAAAAAAGGTTTAATCAGCAACTTACATTAAGGGATGTATAGTCACTATTAAGTACTTCTTTATTGTCTCGCATACCTGAATTATTGACAAGCGAGAGTCAAAAAGCTAAGCAAATTGAATATCTCAGATGGGTTATAAATACAATCTATTGCCTCGATATCTGTTGCTACTTGCCACCGCATAGAAAATTAAAGTTGTAGTTTTCCTGTTAAATTTTGAAGGTGATAGGAGCAAGTAAACCCATGATTAATGATCATGGCATTTCAAGCTGCTGATTATAGGCATTGTAAATAGAAAAAGGGCAACTTTATTCTCACTGTAAAGTGTAATACAACAAAATTAAGCTTTTAGCTGTTAAAGTCATAATTTCATTCATGTCAAGATATGTACTTAAGTAGATAATTATAAATAAGATAGCCTCTAAATTTTACATGCATTGTTTTATATTTATATACTTTGTTCTCCAAATATAAACAGTCAAATTTAAGTAGGGTTTTCAGTGTTTGAACTTGAATAAAGTCAATATATCTTCAATGAATTGCAAGTGAAAAAACTGGAAAGGGTATGGTTGCTACAAAATGAAGTGTGTAATTTTCATTTGAGTGTTATGTGTATCCAATAATTATCACAGCATTGCCCAAGGCTCCTGGTATTCCTGTGGTAACAGAGCGCACAGCAACCAGCATAACATTAACATGGGACTCTGGAAATCCTGAGCCTGTGTCCTACTACATCATCCAGCACAAGTCCAAGTACTCAGAGGACTCGTATAAGGAGATTGATGGTGTGGCCACCACGCGATACAGTGTGGGAGGCCTCAGCCCGTACTCAGACTATGAGTTTCGGGTGGTGGCAGTCAACAACATTGGAAGAGGGCCACCCAGTGAGAGCATTGAGGCCAAAACAGCTGAGCAGGCACCCAGTACGGCACCACGACAGGTCAGAGGTCATATGCTGAGCGCCACAACAGCAATCATTCACTGGGATGAACCTGAGGAAGCAAATGGCCAGATTATGGGCTACAGAGTTTATTACACTACAGACTCCACCCAGTATGTCAACCTGTGGGAGAAGCAGATTGTCCGGGGATCTAATTTTGTCACCATCCAGGGCCTCATCCCTAATAAAACCTACTATATCAAGGTTTTGGCTTATACCTCAGTTGGGGACGGGCCCCTTTCTCCAGCCCTTCAGATAATTGCAAAGACAGGAGGTGAGCTTGCTTTTATCACCTCAACCAAGGATGTTGTGTGATTGGTTAAGTTGTTTTATGATGTTTTTCTGTCTCTCTGTCTTTAGGATTAAGCATGATCAGTGGTCATTGGTGCATGAAATTAATGAAAACGTTTACCCCTTAAGAAAAAAGTAAACAAAAAACAAATGTGATAGCTTATGCTGAAATGTATACACATTACAATGGGATTTTTTGTTGAGGCCATGTTCAGGATTAAAAAATTACACCCTCATCTCCAAGTTCAACAAATGTAGACTTGCAGATAGGTATACTGACAGACGAGTTATCCGAAAAGAATTGTTGCTTGTCTGCATGCAGCTGTTCTACTTTGGATGCCATGTGGCTCCTGAAGCCTTGAAGTATGACTGTACTGAAGTATGCCTTTCTTGGTAATGAGTAGAAGGATCAGTGACAAATCAATTCATCTTTACTTTCTAATTTTAGTTCCCTCCCAGCCCACTGACTTCAAAGGAGAAGCCAAATCAGAAACCAGTATTTTACTTTCATGGATTACACCAGCACAGACTGGACAAGAAAATCAAATTACTGGATATGAGCTAATGTACAAGAAGCGGGATGACAAAGAAGAGGTAATTATTTTTCAAAATCATGCCACATTAGCAGCAGCTTGAATATGTGTAATGGCATTGATATACAACAATTAATTCTTATCATTCTTACCTCAAGGAATTGGAAAATCTGCAAACACAGTGTAACATATCTTACTGGATTGTGCAATGGTAGCATAGATAGGTTTTCATTCTCACTGACTATAGATATTGGGCATTGAATCAAGTCCTGAAAATTTGAATGTTATAAAAATAAATAGTTTACCAAATACTGACGGAAGGAATTAATGCACCATGTAAGGCTTAATAAAAAGCTTCTTGAAATTTAATTATTAGTGTTATAATTACTATGTCATTATTATTATGATCAATATAGGGGATAACAGCATGCTTTTGATAGAGAAGAACAAAAGACTATGGCAGTGGAGGTTCTCAGTTATCCACATCAAGCTGCTCTCATCATAGCAACTCTACTTGCACAGGTGTTTCTTTGAAGACTTTTTGCTTCCAGTTCACAAGTTCATAAGGACTAAAGAAGCCTCTTAGATGAAGAGCCCAATGAAATATAACAAACAAACTGAGCATGTATCTTTGCCATGATAAAATTGCACTAAGATGACCATTTTATATACATATGCATTATATTTAAGAAAACATTCATAAATATTTGGACAACATATTAACAAGGAATAATATTGTGATTTGACTGCAAATACGTATTTGCTGTATTATACTGATAATGAAAAAAGTTTTACATTTTCATTTTAACTCCCACTTGTCTCATGCTTTTTTTGCAAATTGCAGCCTTTCATTACCTTATTTTCAGGAGAGGTTTTGACAATATGAATCATTTTTCACAGAAACGTATCAGCTTTGAGCCCACGACAACATACCTACTGAAGGAGTTGAAGCCATTCACTACTTATACTTTCCGACTGGCTGCCCGTAGTAAACACGGAGTCGGGGCTTACACGAATGAGATCTCCGCAGAAACCCCACAAACACGTAGGTCTTCTTCCTTATCTCAGCGTGTTTTAATAACTTAAACATAAATATTTTCAAATGCATTCCAGAATTTATGTTTTCTATAATTTCAAGAAGATTATTCCTGAGCTCAGATACCTGAGTGTCATTTAACTTTAAATGGCTGATGCATTTGAAAATAGTAAAGATGTAAGCATCTGATCCTAATAAGTGTTTCAATCTACTTAACCATGCAATATCCACTTTGAAAATGTTGCCTGTTCAGTTTAATCTAGGCTTTCCTGTGAAGTCTAGGGACAAGGTTACTTTGGTTTGCAACATTACTGACTCTATGATGGAACTTAAGGCTGTTCAAACATTCAAATATTAATTCTGATGCCTCATCTGCTTCATTAAACAACTGTGATGCATAATGTCAGGGCACCATTGTTCTTTATGAAGCCTTGTCTCTTGACATTGCATGTCAGCCAAGAATAAGGTAACAAAAATTCATTTATTTTTAGATTGAGCTTTCTGTGGAGCACTATGCTTAGAATCACTTTTCTGTACTCTCAATACATTTTTAAAAAATGATACTGGCATATTAACTCCCAAGTCAAATTGCAATTATTAAAGTTGTGGACATCATAGAAAGCTCAAAGTAACTATTGTCTTTGTAATTCTCAGAACCAGAGGACCTCATATTTATGGAATACGTCAAAATAGGTTCTACAAAATTACAACTTAATTCGATCTTGCTTTGTTTATCAGTTTGAAAATATATAAATAAATCCCCCAGAGCCTGGGTTTGGCATTGAACTGTGGACAGCTAACATAAATCTGAGGTCTCTGAAAGACAAAAGCAGTGATAAGGTAGGTATAAAAGTCCACTCACTGCCCAGATGAATGTCCTGATTTAATTTATGGAGTAAAAGAAGTGCATGCCAATGTTATCAGAATCTAATAAATCAGTCGTGTCTCCTTGGGAAGTTCTCTGTTGTACAATCAGGCTTTTACCACAAACCAACAGGCTTCGGAAAGGTTGGTGACAAATACAACTTTTTGTTTTTATTTTGTGTTTTTTTTCTTTTGTTTTTTCAAACTAGTTAAAGCATCAACCTTTATGTTTTTGGATTGATGGTAACTGCTTGCCAAATTTTTAATTAAAAGTTATTAGTAAATCTTAAATGGCTTAGTTTATGTACAAGTTCACTTCAGAATGTTTAAAAATTCAAGTTTGTCTGTTCAGGTATTGCATATTGTAAAGATGTTCTACATTAGGGTGTGTGACTTATTTTTTTCGCTTTTGTTTATATTGTTTGTTTCAATGCTAAGGTAGGTTACCAGTTGCAAAAGCTGTCCATTTTCCAACAAACAAACCCGCCCCCCCATTCATAATTGCTGTATACACTTGTGTTTGTTTTCATTTTTGGTTTTCTTTGTGTTTTCTCATTTGTTTTAAATGCCATGTATTCACCCACATATGTCCTTGTGCACTGTCCTCATTTTATGTTGTTTTATTTTCCTTTTCTCCTTTGTTTGGACATTTCTACAATCATCCGCCCAATGAAAACTAAAAATACACTTGAAAATGCCTGAACAAAAAACAAACAAACAAACAAATAAACAAAAACCTGCTCTAAATACAACCTACCGACCAGAACCCTCAGGCCCACCACAGGAAGTCAAGTGTAATAGCCACAGCTCCACCAACATCCTGGTAAGTTGGAAGCCACCCCTAATGGAATTACAAAATGGGATCATTATACAATACACCATCCAATATGCTGCAACCGAAGGAGAAGATACCACTACACATCAAATTTCAAGCATCCCTCCTGAAAGTTCAGAGTACCTTTTGGAAAACTTGGAAAAATGGACAGAGTACCATGTGACAGTTACTGCTCATACAGATGTTGGAGCAGGACCAGAGAGCCTGCCACAGCTCATCCGCACAGAGGAGGATGGTATGTGTTCGCTAAACAAAGCTCCAGCTGCTCTTAACCCACCCTCTTAAATACTAACCAGCTCGCCTTAATCTACAAGCCCCCTCTTATTTTTCATCCCCCTCTGCCTGCCTCTAATAAGACTCGCGCCACATGACACTTTCAGCCCAGCTGTGGACCAAATTTTTTTGGCTACACAAACTGGGACCCACTTTGTGAAAGCACTTTTTGAGGCTTTTTTTGCCTTACGCTGCTCAATTTCAACATATGGTATGGCATTTTCAGTAGCAGGCCTCCAACTTCCACCTGTCATTTTTGAAGTCTTGTAACAAGCTTTGCAGTGTTTTTGAAAGGCAGCCTTTTAGGAACTTGGCAAACGGACAAGTTCTGGACCTTGGGACTAACAAATGGTGGAAATTGTTTTTGTTTTTGATTTTTTTTAAGGCCATTTCTTCTTTGGACTTTCTTTCATGTGATAGAATCATTTTTATTCATTCCCCCCTTGCTTATAGCCAAAATTCTTGTTAAGCTTCAAGCATTTGAAAAGCTTGAAGTCCCCTTTTGGCTCCACTTTTCTATTTTGGCAAAGCACATTTTTATTCCATGTTTTTAAAATCCACTCTTCCCATTTTTAATGTATCAAGATTAGGTCAGGTAACAGACCTGTTCTTGCTGTTGTTTTTTAATCCCTTACCATTGTTGAAATATTGATGTCATGCAGTGCTTGTTGCAGTTTGCTGCACTTTTGTGAATTTTTTTTGTCTTTTTTTGTGACCGCAGTATTTTGCAAAGCAGCTCTGGACACCATTTTTAGGTAGAATAACAGAGTTCTCTATAATTTTGACCCTTTTTCTTTTATCCCATGGTGTTCCTCCAGTTCCTAGTGGGCCACCTCGTAAAGTTGAGGTGGAGGCTGTCAACTCTTCATCAATTAAAGTGATCTGGCGCTCACCGATGCCCACCAAGCAGCACGGTCAGATCCGAGGGTACCAGGTGCACTATGTCAAGATGGTTAATGGGGAGCCCACAGGACAGCCAGTCATCAAGGACATCCTGATTGATGTTGGCCAGGTACAACACTTCCTCAGCCATCTACCCCTTTCTTGCTGCCATTATATTGCCCTCAGTCTCTTTCACATTTGTTTCTGCAAATAGAAAATACTGAGCTCCTTTTTGAACATATACATTGCTATGTTCTTTGTTTTTATTTTTTGTTTTCCTTTTGTCTGTTTCGTAATTTCCATGTTCAAAATAAACAAGCAACAACATTTTCAGAGAAAGTAAAATTAAGATGAATCCATGTGTCAGAAATGTAGCTGCTAGCTCAAAATAATTTGTATCAAATTATTATTATCATTAAATTATCAAAGTATTATAATGTTTTAACTTGATCCTATATTCTGTCTCTTTTTTCATATTCTTGCATGACAATTAGTGGGAATATGATGATTCAACTGAACATGTGAGTAGTTCATTTGCTTCCAATCTTTCTTCCCTACTGGTAACATCTTGTATGAATGGCATTGCATTGCACTCTTTATGGAATGAAGGACCTTAGTTAAAGACAGTTTGAGTTCTTATGTTGTTTACTTTAAAAAAAGCAATTCATTTACTAAATGGAAAATACAAACTTTACAATTTTGAGATCTGCTGTTACAGAGTATGCCCTTCTGTCAGTGAGTATGCTCTTTGCCAGGTAGTTAATTCAACAAATTATTCAGACTAATTTTCAAGGCTGCAATGCTAGCAAGCTTATCAACACTATCTATGTTCAGTGATGCATGCCATAATTTTATGTACAGTGTTTGCCAAGAGAGAATATCTGTTTTGACCTTCATGGTGATTATGCTGACATCCCATTCCACTTTTTACTGTACTTGCTTCAATCAAAATATCAGTGAGTGAGTGTCCTGCATTTTAAGTCTAGCATTTTTGCAGGAAATGATCATCAGAGAGTTGCAAGCTGAGACCACCTACTCAGTTACTGTCACAGCATACACAACAAAGGGCGATGGTGCACGCAGCAAGCCTAAATTGATCACCACCACTGGTGCAGGTAATTTAATTTTAATACCATTACATAATTATATAAAGCAACAACTCTGGTTATTAGCGGTGTATTTATAGTATCCCTGTACAGATGTAGGTAAGACATGAATTAGTACTGCATTCCTACTTGAATATTTGAAGCATGGTTTTCTTTTCTTAAATCTTTTTAGTTCCTGATAAACCTCGGCTGATGGTTAGTACAACCAACATGGGCACAGCCCTTCTCCAGTGGCATCCCCCAGCACTAACCCATGGGCCACTTCAAGGCTATCGTCTGCGTTTTGGCCGTAAAGACCTTGACCCACTAACTGTCATTGAGTTCCCTGAGCGGGAGAACCATTACACTACCAAAGAGATTCATAAGGGAGCCTCATACACCTTTCGCCTTTCTGCGCGCAACAAGGTGGGCTTTGGGGAAGAGACAGTCAAAGAGGTCACCACAAACGAGGATGTCCCGAGTGGCTTCCCTCAGAGTATTACAGCAGAAGGTGCCACAACCTCCACTATTCAGGTTAGCTGGCAACCAGTTCTGCTGGCGGAGCGGAATGGCCAAATAGTAAAATATGCTCTTCAATATAAAGACATCAACAGCCCACGTAGTCCCTCGGAACTTTTCATCACAGCCCCAGAATCAACTGTCATCTTGGATGGCCTTAAGGCAGATACCACTTATGATATTAAAATGTGTGCCTTCACCAGCAAGGGTTCTGGCCCCTATAGCCCAAGTGTCCAGTTCAGGACACAGCCTTTGGATCAAGGTAGGACCAGTCCCTGAATTCTCATACCCTTACCTTTTTAAAACCAATCTTTCCACTTGCAACTGTTGTGGCTTCGTCGAGGCTCAAATGGAATCAACCAGAAGACTTTTGTTTTAATGGTGTGCAGCCCATATTCTTCCTAACCTAAGAATGATTTAATAACTCGCATAAAGTAAGTATGTATGTTTTGTGTTGTGTAAGTCAAGAAAAGTTCAGTCATTCATTTAAGGTTGGTGTTGGTGATAAGGTAAGAGGACAGCATTTAGTTCAGTGTAGTGCTGATTTCAGCCTGGTTTTGTAGGGGGCATTTTCAGGTAAGCACTGATCTGGGACTACTTCTAGTGCTATTTTAAAAAGGATATTGTGTGTCTAAACCACCTGCCCCCCCTGTCTTTTAGCAGTGTTTGCAAAAAATTTTCATGTGAGAGCAGCCATGAAGACATCAGTGTTGCTGACTTGGGAAATCCCAGACACCTACAACCCAGCTCAACCTTTCACTGTGAGTGGAATTTAGAGAAAAAATATCTTTTGTGGATGCATTGCTGAAGTCTAAGCACCCAAAGGCATAAGACGATCAAACAACCTAACACCCCAGCTAAATGTCTTACATGCAGATCCTGTATGATAATGGACAGAGTGTGGAGGTGGATGGAAAGCTAACACAGAAGCTCATCACTGGCCTTCAGCCTGAGACACAATACTCCTTTCTCTTGACCAACCGGGGCAACAGTGCTGGAGGTCTACAGCATAGGGTATCAACCATGACAGCCCCAGACATCCTTCGCACAAAACCTTACTTAATAGGCAAGACCAACTCTGATGGTATGGTGACTGTAGAGCTTCCATCAGTGCAGACATCTGAAAGAGTAAGGTATGTAAAGATTCACCAATGCAACCCCATTTTTGATTGCTCGTAACTGAAAACCCTGACTTGGGTGATGTTATTCAATATCATTTAAAGAGTAACATAGTAGATTTATGAATTGTAAAAACTGCACCCTAACAGTCAGACTCTCTAGGCATTACTTGAGTTCATACTGCCGGAAATAAACAAGTTAAGTTGATCTTGACCTTGTCAAAAGTAATTCTTCTGCAACACAATAATTTATATTCATCCCAACAATTTGTGTATTATCCTCTCTCATTATAAACTGAAGCAGCCCAGTACATTTAAGCCAGGCCCACTAAGCCCCATAAAGTGTCATTGCCTTTCAGCAGAGCTGAGGATTGTCAGAAGGCCAAGAAGCACATCCGATTGTAGTAATATGCTTCAAACCCTTTCTTGGGTTTTCTGATCTTGCTGGATGCACTTGGCCTACTGTGTCCAATGCCAGCGCTTAAGCTAATTAGTTTCCCATTAGACTGCAACACTGTCTTCCTTGCTAACCCAAGCTAGTGCATTGCCCAACCAAGATCTCTAGAAGGCTCCAGCAGATGCTATAATCTCTCTTGCCATGTGGAATAAAGGATGGAGGTCTCTTTAATTCTGTATCTTTTCTGCAGTCAGACTTCATTTCAAGTGGTCACACATTATTTGCAATTGGCTTGTTCTTTGTGTTTGTTTTTTCTTTTTTTCAATTTAAAGATGGAACTACTGCACTCACTCATTATTGATGGGCACTATTTTATTTGATAATGACACACAGGTTTTTTGGGGGGGGGTTGAAAAAGTGACCACTGTCTTTCAAAAGGCATGCTTAACTTGTGTTTTGAAACTTAGGTATGTTTTAATATCTCCGTGTTGTAAAGTGCTCTACTTTCCCTTTCATTTTGTAGGGGATATTTCATTGTGGTAGTTCCGATGAAAAAGCAACGTTCTGGCAAGTTTGTAAAACCCTGGGACAACCCAGATGAGATGAATTTAGAGGAGGTAGGTCGTAATGATGAGATGGTTTAAATGACTAAGTACTATGAAATTCTATGTGTTAATTTTCTTCCCTTGTTAGTTACTTTAACTGCATACATACCATTTTTTTTTCTTTTCTCAAAGTGTAAAAAAGTTGAAGCAGTTTGGAAGCCAGAGGGAACAAGAGATGAGTCTCACTGATTGACGCAAATAGCTGTAGAGAGCACTGTTCATATGGAAATGAGAACATGAAGTAGCCTTCAAGTGCACTGCAAACTCAAACCACATTCCCCACCTCCTCCTCCTCCTCTTAGCGTCTGTGGTAATTACCTGAAGAGCTGTATCAAGCCTTCATCCCTCTTCTCATATCATGTAAAGCTACTGCATACGGGCAAAACACTTAAGTTATATTTAGTCTGCTGGGTTATTCAGGAGCTCCAGTATATGGCGGGTATGACTTAATTTATGACAAGATAAAAAGACCAAGATGGCATCACTTTTAAGTTATTTATTTTAGTGCAATATCAAACATTCTTTTTCTCCATCTGTTTCCTCCTCAAGTATTCTCAAGAAATTGTAGAATCCTAAAGATGTTTCTAAAAGTCATCCATGAACATCCATGTTCCTGTTTTTCTGATCATTGTTCATTCATTCATGGACTATACCACTTATCCTGTGGTGAGGCTTGAGCCAATTGCAGCTGACACTGAGCACGAGGTGGTCAATCCTAGGTCCACATAGAGATATGCAACCATTTACTCTCATTTACACACTTGGGCAAATTAAGAGTCTTCAATTAACTTAGCTAATGCATGTTTTTTTTTTAATTTTGTGTGGAATCTGGAAAAAAAAACATTCAGACAAAGGGAGAACAGGCCAGTGTCAGAATGGCAACAGGGACCTCCTTGCTGTTACTTCCTCTTATTATTATTATTTTTATATGATTATTAAATCATATTTCCAGAAAAATGACAAAAAAGAAAAAAAAAACACTTTCATCTGGCTTTGGCTTTTCAGCTCTTGCCTAGAGGCCAATGTCTATAGCCTTGACCGATTACCCAAAAGTCGCCCCACTGTCAGAATTTATTTGTTTGTCAATATTTGCACTCACCTTTTCACAACTTTTCCCAAGGGCAGCTAGATTTAGCCGTGTTGACAGGAGAGATGATTGAAGACATTATCGGGCAGCACCAACAGCCCCGCAGCCATAACAGAACACACAGAAGAGTGTACACACACTGATATGAATGACAGGCTTGTGTGCGTGCATACACACGCATTCATACTCACAAGCACATAAAGCCAAAGCTATGAAGCCAGACTCTGCACAACTTGCTATGAATGATTAGCATAATGAGGATCCCCACTTTGTGCTGGTATACAAAAGCCAAAGCATACAGACTTGGATACAGGGGAACATGCGTATTTCTTTCAGCCTTCCTCTGATTATCATCATTGGTTGGGAAAGAAGTGTGGTGATTTTGCTTCAACAGTAATTGCCCATTTAAGAACATCCTACGGTTAAAATTGTATTTGAAACCATGGTCAAATGGTACTGAAAACTAAAAATGTTGAATTGGCATTTTGAAGCCACTTTCCATTCAACTTGACAAAAAAACTTTATGCAATTTGTTGTTATAACCCACAGTCTGTTATGAACAGGAAACAGAAAAATTTTAAAAAAAAAAAAACCTTTCTTTTTGCAAATCTCTGAATCCAACTTACATTTTTGTCTAGCTATTTTTAGCAAACATTTTTCTAGATTGTATCATGAAGAAAAATAAAAACAGGTTACACAAAATGTGAAAAAAAACGATGAAAGTGATCCATTCTCTTATTTTCCCATCGTTTTAAGCTATCTGTCTATCCACAACGGTTTTATATCCTGGCAATCTGCACAATCCACAAATCATCACGCAAAGCCCGATGAAGATCTTTTACAGTAATGTGGTGACTTCTAAAAGGGGATTCCAGAACACCAATCAGAGACAATAATCTTGATAGGCAGGCTTGTTTGTGTGGATATTCTTTCCTATGTGTGCTGGAACATGTCCCTTTGCATTATCAACTGTATGTGGCTCTCTCTTCACTCTAGCTGCTGAGGGAGATAAATCGAACAAGCAGAGGCCTTCGATTTAACAGGCAGGCGGAACCCAAAGCCTATATCGCTGCCTATTTCAAAGACCTTCCAAAAGACTTTAACCTAGGAGACGGCAAGATCTACGGAGAATTTGAAAACAAGCAGCTCCAGAATGGCCAGGAGTACATCTTGTTTGTGCTTGCTGCCTTGGAGATGTCTGAAAATGTAAGTCTCCACAAGTGTTTGTGTAAATCTTATACTCAAGTTTTGTTTCTGTCTTGAGCTGGTTTACATCTAATATAGTCCTTGCTCGTGATTTCATGGTCTTTGAGCTTGACAGGGCTGCTTAATAGACAGAAAGGGGAAAGGCAACCGGATGTTTGTCGAAAATGAATGCCTGTAAGACTGAGACTTTAAAACTGAAAAGTAGAAAAAACATGAATCTGACCCTTGACGAAAAATACCTTGATGGCAGTGCATCTCTTTAATTGCATCTTATGCCCTGCCCACCTTATCTCCATATTTGCTAGTGCGTGCATATGGTTGTTTGGATGAAAAACCAAAAGCTACCTGATTAGCCAGCTGTAGGGTAGGTAATGCTTTGGTGAGGGGCAAGATCCATCGTGATCCACAGTGCTGGCTCTCAATCTCTCAACCTACCCCATGTTCAGGTTTAGCAAAGATGATAAAGAGTGGTGGATGAGGAAAAGCTGTATTTTCTTCTTAAGCATGTATTTTTACTTGAAAGGCATTTCTTAGTTGTCCAGAATGTGAACCAGTTGATTAAAAACCCTTGAGCAGAAAAAGTCAGTGTGTGCTGATATCTGTACCAGTGATACATTTGATCTCCCTCCCCCTACAGAATCATACATTTTGCAAATCTACAATTGCAAACATATGCCAATGTACATGTACAAGCGAGACTGATCTCTGCTGGTTGTATACGTATTTATTTCTTAGCTTTTTTCCACCCCAATTTGGCTGTAACTACATAACTTGCATTGTTCCAAAGGAACTAAAAAACAAGGATCCAATAAGTGGTTTTTAAATAAGATGGTGCAACAAATAGAACCCGGGTTTGGTACCAAAACCCTGTGAAGGTTTTTTTTTTTTTTTCTTACACTTTAATTTCCCTTCACAGCCTCAGCATATAGTCATATTGTTAATACTTTAGATGAGTGACAACAATTGAAAGTGTTTTCTACCAAATGTTCTAATATTCGTTAGGCTTGTTGACCAATTAGTAAGCTTGAAAAAACTGCTCAATATTTAAAGAAAAAAAAATGTGATTGGTAATTTTAATTCCTCATTGATTTGAGAGAAAAAAAGTTAAAACTATGGCTTTAAAGAGGGATTGTTTTTAACTTTCATTCTGCAAGTATCCTGAGGATAATTAAAAGCATAGTGAGTTTTGATATATCACACCAAATCAATGAAAGCAAGTAATGTCCACATTTTCAGGAAACTCAGTATTTTGTTTCTCTCTGGACCAGATCATGTACGCCACAAGTCCCTACTCCGACCCAGTTGTCTCGGCTGACATTGATCCCCAACCAATCATCGATGAGGAAGAAGGACTCATATGGGTAGTGGGACCTGTGCTCGCTGTTGTCTTCATCATATGCATCGTAATTGCCATCCTCCTGTACAAGAGGTGAAAATCTGAAATGTCCAAACTTGCTTGATCTTTCCACAGAGCCTCACATACAAACTTACGCACGCACACAAACACACACAACAAACTTATATTAATATTGTAAAATACCATTACTATTACTGACTGCAAGCAAGTGGTGCAAGACATTGATACATAATACAAATCTACTGTATTTGTGCAGATAAAAACAAATGTATTATTGACATACATTGAAAATGATATATAATCCATAACAAAAGAATCAGGCACAAGGCTTTCATTATCACATTCAGATATAGGATATATGTAAAGGATTTCGTAGAAACACTGATATCCCTACAATCCATAACCATCTCCATCAGCAGCATTTTTACTTCAAGTTTGTATCATAGGTTTTGTTTCCATGCACTGCTCCTCAAGCATAAAAGCCATCAAATACAGGCACCTACAATCCTTCATACAGACACGTGTGTTGACCGAAACTTAATCAGAAACATCCATCTACCCTGTGAACACACAAACAACGACTCACAAACACATGCACAACAGTAGAAAACATGATGAGTGGTGCACCAAATCAAAGCAGCCTTTTTTAAAATGTGTTAAACCCCCTGGTGTTAGCCAGACGTTGTGCAGTCACTGTGCATCAGTCAAGTGTAGGAGTTGAGCGCTTTGACTATCTGCTGCATGTCAGTGCATGAATGCCCAAGGCCTCTCTGGAACTGCATAACCATCCCAGTCACTTAGACCCCTCCCATCTTATTGCTACGGTTTCCACAATGGAACCCAGCTCTGCACTAAAACTAGAGTCTGATCTTTTGCAGCTCTACATGACACTTATAAGATATGAAATATACATTGATTTTACCACTCTCTCTTTAATCCTGTCATTTCTCATCTTTTACTTAATTGCACTCATCCTAAGTGTCCAGGTAACTGAAGGAAGGTCGTTTAAAGCTACAATTAGTACCATTAATTTAGATGGGAAAAATAAAATCAATATTATCCACCTAAGAGTGTAAGAGGTGTATAATTGGAGCATATTCTGATTCTCCCAACCTATTATCCTTGGTATCCATTTGTATCAAGATTTAGTTGTGACAGAAGAAATATATATATATATATATATATATATATATATATATATTTATCATATACTGTGTGAAGAAACATCAATGTTCCCATTTGTGTCAGGAAAATTTACTCATTGATTACATAGAGACTGTCATTGCCATATTAGGGAGCATTCGGTTCCCTGGGCGATCAATGTTCACATTGCTGAATGTTCCCTTGTGCCAAACAAAAGGGCAACAACCACCTTATATTGATCTCTGGGAACAGGTTTCAGATTGATATTGTACTGCTTCATCAGAATACAGAAATTAGTCAATTATACCACCTGAACAAATATGAAAAGAACAATAAGATGCATGAATTGAAACAAAGTCTGAAACATCAACAGATACTATAATAATGGAGAGGCTGATTTTATACACTACTTAAACAACAGGATCACAATAAATAGTGCATTTATATTGCCACATATAAAATTCTTGTAATTCTGAAATTTAACTTAAGAATCAAATTAAATGTAACTGTCACAGCGATTAGCAGTGTAGTCTTGACTTTTATGCCCCAACGATTTGCAATGAGATGCACCTGCATGAAAAAGCAGAGATACAATATATAAATTCCATTTACACTGGCAAACTGCAGAATTTCAAACACAGCCCTGAGCTGCAAAACTGAGCATAACATCTGAAGTGGAGCATTACTAATCTTGCACAAAAAGCTAATGACTGGTAACGTTGGTCTCCTGTGCCAGACATTCACGTGTTCCAAAGAAAATTATCTTGATTAATTTAATTCTCAATTTATCAAGCCAAAGGTTTTATTAATGTTGTGTCGATATTTCTTCCCTTGCTAACCAATGGAGCAGCAAACCAGACAGGTAAGAATGACAACAAAGTGGAGACACACTAATGATAGGACCTATTTTGAAGATTTTGTATGAACTAATATTTATCAAATACCACAGTTAGTTTAATTAAACAAACAGTGTTACATAGTGTATTTCTCAAAATCAACACAGAAAGCATGCTTTGTTCAATGACAGCAATTACTTTTAAATGATTGTAAATGCTGAGATATCTATTATCTTAGCTTTTGTCATAATTCTTAAAATTGTTTAATAAAATGTTTATTTCGAAATTAACTGAGACATGCATAGTGCCTCTACGATGGTAACTTTCACTATTGTATCATTATGTACTGTAAGTAGTCCAATCAGGTGCTTAATTTCAGATCAGCCCTCATCATTTAAAAAACTGATTTGATACTGTAAGTAGATTTTGGAATAGAAAACAGAAAGTAAATATTGCGATGAGAATAATGACCTTGCCTTTTTGTTCTTTAGGAAAAGGGCAGAATCTGAAGCTAGAAAAGGCAGTCTCCCGAACAGCAAGGAAATGCCATTGCATCACCCCACTGACCCGGTAGAACTTCGCCGTCTCAACTTTCAAACACCTGGTAAGTGTGCCACATCAAGCCAATGATGATCAAATCATTTTTTTGTTTACTGTTTAATATGAAAACTTGTAGGGTTGTTCATTGACAGAAAATTTATCAAACAATCACAGGCAATGACTTGATTTGGAACCACAGCTGACAGCAAACCACTCTAACAACTTCTTAAAAATCCCCAATCGCTACAACGGAGAAGGGCACTTTGCAGGTAGACCGTGGACAAGTAGTCGGGAATGTGTGCGGAATCAAATTGATAATGTTGTACCTGGAGACAATTCTCTGTGGAAACTGAAGTCCATAAAATGCAAGCCTAACAACTTGACAGCTGTCAACGTCATCCTAACCTGGGTTATTCAGGTCATCAAGGCTTGTGCTTACTCAGAAATTTGTATTTTGGATGCCCTAATGCTCATAGCACTGTGGAAGGTTAAAGACAAACTGTTCCACAGCTCTGACTTGTATGCGAGCCAATCGAAAGCAGGAAAAATAAAATAAAACAACTGGTGACAAGCTGTAAATGTGTGCTTACTTGTTCTGACCCAATGTGATCAGGTGAGTGGTTGCTAGTGGGGCAGTGGTCACACTTTGACTCAAATTTGGCTGTATCTTGCCTGGAGAAACAAAGTGGAATCACAGTCCATTTATCACCTGGAAAACCGTTTGCATCTTTGGAATTATCCTGACCCAAAGAAGCCCACTTAACTGATATTTGAGTTACTCTTGCACCAATTGCATTGGGGCAGGTGTTCAGAGACCACCAATAATGTTGTAATATCAAAGCCATATGTTTCAGGTCAGTTACTGTGAATGGAGGATGAATTATCCCTGCAGGCTCATTCCTGAAAAAAGATTATACATATTTATGAAAGCGCTTCAATGATGTTAGGACCATTACTGGCTGTTTCAGTTTTAGGGGGCTATTTTTCATTTTGGTTCTCACTGATCTTAAATACCCTCTGACTATTTCAGTCTCCTCTTAAGCCATCAGCTCCAACCACCGCATGCGCATGCACACACACAAACACACACTCCATCAGCCAATATCTTGGCTCGCTTCCTATTTAAAAAGACTAAACATTTTTTCCTACTACAAGACCACTTTCTCTGACATCGAGAAACACTTTCACATTAGCCCTTCTCTCTCCCTCTCTACCCTCCTTTTCACCTCTTTACCCCTTAATGGACATTTTCATCTTAAGGACGCTTGAAGTTTGAGTGACAGTGTGTTGGAAATGGCACTTTCATTGTCCCCCCAGTGGCGGAAATGGATTTTGAGTGCTGGGTTGCAATAGAAACACCCATTGCCGTCATTCAAAGAGATGTGAGAGTGGGTGGGAAAATGAGGCCCTGGTTCCATTAGCTAATATCCACTTGTGCTAGCAACCAAAATGAAACATCAGTTCAGTGCTTGGCATGAGACCGACACATTGCACCAGCACTCTCAAGTTGCAGAACTTGGACCATAGGCTGGTGCAAAGTGGTTTCCAAGTGAACATTATTGTTAAACCCACAAAATGCTTGCTAACATATGAACCGCGACTACCTTCTGTTACTGAGCAATGTCAGCTTCACCTTGTCAAAGTCAAGCAAACTTGACTGCATGCTGAAACTTTATGCAGCACACTATGCAAGCGGTATATCACCCTGTCAGAATCCTTATGATAAAATGAATGTTAGGTCACACTCTGTAGATACTCGACTTTCATCTGTGCTGCTAGGATTTTTAATGTTTCTACTCTCATGTCCATGAAAAAAACATGGAGGCGGACAAAATCTTATTGCATGATGCATATGCAACAATGAATGGGCCATTTAGAATACACAAATCATCAAGTGTTACAATCAAGTTTCTAACTTTTGGTTTTGAAGTAACTACTTGTCACCTTGCTATCATGTCTGCCATGGATATAATTACTCCGCCGTTTCCTCCACAGGTACAGGTGTGCCCAGTCACCCCAGTAACCTCCATTTGTCAAGTTAGTTCGTCTCGATTATACATTTGACATGATTTATTTAAGCTTTTATTCCCTTCTTCCCTGCCTAGTCCTATACTTTCATCCCTCATCTAATTCACCAATGCTGCTACATCAAAGGAGGCGGAGTTTGAAATGACAGCCTGAAAACATGTCATCACTCAAAGCAGACTTCAACATCTGGCCTAACATTTTCAATGTCTTTTTTTCTATTTTTGTGGGGGATCTGTATGTGTGTCTGTGTCTCATGCTAACTTTCCACCGCAGCTTTATGTGTGAATAACATTCTTCTCTCTCAATAGGGAGAGTGCCAGTGGGGCGAGTTATGCTCTATGACTTCTCATTGGCTTCTGTGTCCACATCCTCTTTGAGCATGGCCAGTGCTTTGAGTGAACAAACTAGCCTAACACAATCCACTCCTTCATTCCCCTATGAAACACACATGCTGCTTATCAAAAGTTTTAATGTTGACTTGTGTCCTGGTGATACTATCACGCAAAACAGGTGACTGACCTACAGTTCTGTCTGGCTGACAGGTATGGCTAGTCACCCTCCAATCCCCGTCATGGACCTGGCAGATCACTTAGAGCGCCTGAAAGCAAATGACAACCTCAAATTTTCCCAAGAATATGAGGTAATTCATTTTTCAAACCCCCTCTGCCGTATGTTGGAAAATACGAAAAAGCAACTGTTTAATGAGCAATATTTTACTGCAATGAGCACCAAATACTCTCCGGTGGAGTCCCTTTTGTTTAGAATGGAATTCAACTTTAACCTCCAAGGCCCTACGGTTGTACCAGCTCAGTAATATGACATTACTTCAAACACCATTAGTGTTTTAGTTTGACTGTTATTGCAGTGAATACAAGTCAAATTAATCTACGAAAAAAGACATTTGACCAACCAGTAAGAAATGATGTCTGAAAAGACCTATAGTCAAAAATAGGAATAACGCTAGTCTTTATTGATAAATATTAGAGCAAAGGAAACAGTGTATATCAATTACTATTTCGCGAAGGGACCATAGGTTATCGTCTTAGCAACAAATAACAGCGTCCACAATCGTAAGAACCCCTACGAGCTCACAGGAGCTCGAGAGTTCACTTAACCCCATTAAAAACCTTTATAATTGATATATTTGAATAAATGAGGATTTTATATCGTTTATGGTTCAGAAGTCAAACACTTAATTGCTTAAATTCTCAGTTATAAAACTAGCAAAGCCAACAACATACTGACAACAAACAGTTAATCAACTCTAGACTTTGTCGCTGCATTATTACTCCGTACGAATTCAATGCCGACAAGAAAATTAGCCTCAAGGTGAAATTAAAGATGTATTTTTGAATGCTATTATTGGCTGAAATAAAAGCGTTTTAAATATTACTGTAGTATGTTAAGGTCGAAATAAATAAAGTCCTTAATTGTTGCCATACATTGTACTTGAAGATGTCTGAACAAAAGAAAAACAAGAAGTTCTTTCAGTGGCAGTGTACAAAACAGAAACAGTCATCTGCCCATTTCTCTGTCGGTCCTCTAAGTTCTGTAAAATCTGAGGTCGTAATAGGGTTACTTGGCAAGCTGCCCAATAATAATTGCAGCTGAAATACATTGAATTTAATTGTCAGTTTATAATTGAGAACAGTTGAAAGCAATTTTCTCTGCACAATAAAATGTGTTATCATAAGTAATGTCTATGTTGATGTATTTCAACTCATATTGTACAATATATTGGACTATGCCAATGATATTTCAATTTCTTATTACTGGTCTCGGTGATATCTACATGGAAAGAAATTCAGTTACATTTCATATGGCTGTCTTATGATGTTGCAACAGAGTTTTGTAGGTGTTACATGGAATTGAGTTGATTTGTCCTTTTATACAGTAGTAGATACACACTTTCATAAAGCAATAATATACTGCAGCTCTCAGAGCACTTTTTTTAAATTCAGCATTCATTTTTAAAACAAATTTATAAAATAGTGGCCTCAATATTTGTTTAATAGTATCTCCATACCAAAGGAGTTAACTGCATTTCTAGTCAAAGGGGTAAATGGATTGTCCTCAAACTGAGAAGGCAGCATTGTCCCTCAATATTTCCTTTAGGACCTTTGATCCTTACATTTTCTGAAGTGCATCCGAGATTTTGAGTAAGTAATATGAAAATCATTAGAGTATGCAAGCCAAGCAAGTGTCCTGTCTATGTGTCTATTGGAAAATAACAAAGCATGATTCATAAAACAGATAACGAGTTCAAAAGCTGCACATTGGCTGTTTTTTTAATGTGAAACTGCATTAAAATTTCAGACCTGCCATGCCATCTTTAAGTTGCCAGAAAATAAAAAGAAAGATTTTGATGTTTTCTCATAAATAATGTGAGATAAATTTTCTTTTATTTCTCAAGAAATATTTTAGATAACGTTTGAAAGTACCAAACCTATATGACAATATAACCTTGAGAGGAAAGTCTATTCAGGCAAAAGGAGAAAAACAAAAACCTCCTGGTTAAGAACATGTACTCTTAGGGAGTGTGTATGTAATACTGGAAATCAATCAAGTACATAAATCATCTGCTTCATACATGATCAGTGCAGTTGTGAAAACTGATATGATCTGTTGCACCTTAGACACAATTTCAGGCTTGAATAACCAACAATACATGTTGTATTTATTGAAAATATTGGTTGACTCTTTTCCTCCTTTTCAGTCCATTGACCCCGGTCAGCAGTTTACTTGGGAGCACTCTAACTTGGAGGTCAACAAACCAAAGAACAGATATGCCAATGTGATTGCCTATGACCACTCAAGAGTCTTGCTCTCTGCCATCGATGGTATGCCACCCCCCCTTTGTGGATCTGCAGACAGCCCATACAGGGATATCTGTTAGACTTCAGGAGCAAAATCACACTGTACTTTTGAATTGTATTTCAACTGCATGTCAGACTACTTATTTGCTTTCGTGCCTCAGGTGCTTGCAAGGAAATAAATGGCTTTTGAAAAAGGCAATTTTCCCTTGCAGTGCTGAGCTCAACATTCGAGTCAGACTAAACAATCACTTGAATTTCCTGGAAATGCATTAGTTTGCCTTGATGCCAGGTGGATCTTTTGTGTTTAACTTTTAAATTTTGAATGAAGTGATGGCTTGCCTCTTTACCCTAATTCACATCATGAAACCAAACTTAAATATGAGAAAAGAACGCAAGTTGAAAAAAAACTATGATTTACAATTCATATTACATTAGTAAAAGCATTTGTTGAGAAAGAAAACAAGAAAAAAATGGTCATTTTAAAGAATGACGCAAATCATTTATAGCAACACAGAATGCTAAATGTGTTCATGGGCTCGATTTGATTCAGTATTGCTGAATTTTTTCACTTTCTTCCTTTTTCATTATTCTAGCATCAATTGAACATTAAACTGACATGTAGAGTTCAGCTTCTGAGAAACCAAAGGCCATTTTGAAAAGTCTATTTAAGTGCCCTTTCCTTCACCGCTTTGTTGGCTAAAAATGAATGCATACAGACATACAAAGGTATTAATTAACTATTTTCCCTGAGGAGCTCCCATAGAGGAGAGAGGAAAATAAAGTCAAATGAGTATTATGACAGAAAAAGGCAGATAGAAACTTGAGACTTTCATGTTCACTCAGAAAATTAAATACTTTTGGTGTTTATAGAACGTCATTCGCTGAGAGTACAAACACAATTGCAAGACTGTGCTAGAGTAAGTGTTTCTCAGCCAGGGGACTCTCAGCCTGGGACATAAAGGATTCTCTCTTTTCCATCTAAATCCTGACAAAATCCTTTGGCAAGCAATACTTTTATTTTTTACTATGATTGAGCTCTTTGAATAAAAAAGGATTTGATATCAGAATTAGAAAAATGGGTAATTTCAGTATTTATTGATGTGGCGATCAGCAGAATCTTTGACGTTAGGGTGATCCAATGCTGTAAATTTGGAGACTTAAACTGTAATGACATACCTGATTATGTCAACCTCTGACAGCTGATAAAGTTCTTCTTGTTTAGTCGCCTGATCACAGAAAACATGCATTTATCCAGATTAAATTCATATAAATTGACCTTTTCGGTTTCTATCATCCTTCAAATAGGGGATATCATCCTTCTTTATCATTTATTTTTAAGTATGGGTTTAAGCTAACATTATTCCCCCAAATCCCACCAACATAATTTTCATGACGGAAAATGATGGTGCAGAACAAGGCAGTGTTGAGCATGTTTTGCTTTGAGAATTTTCAACAAAGTATGATTGAAAAAGTTTTAAAATCTTACAGACAAGAACATCTATACAAGTAGTAATTTTGCCAATACATTATATCCTAAAGTCAGCACTGTACTGCTACAAAAGCTGCTACTAATAACAAGGTCAGTCTTTGCCATTGGTATAATAAGTGCCTGACAAGCTTTCTCTTAAGACTGACTGTCATAAGGAATTGTTCTGAATAATTTGCTATTTTCATTTCCATATATGTATATTTACAGCATAATATGTAGAATTTATACACATCCTGAATGACAAAAGCGGCAAGACAAATCTATTGCTGAATGAGCATTAAACAGTTTGCCCACCTCTCTACATCACAGTGATGTTTTTTTTTTAAAACCTTTTTTTTTTTCATTTTATTTCTTTTGATGGTTTCCTTCAAATATTGAAAACACATTGGGCATTAATTGCTTTATCCTTGTCCATCATGGAAATCTAATGGTGTCTGGCAGTGTGGACAAATAAACAGGCATAAAGACAGGATGACATTCGGGGGTAAGAAAGTGTGGATGGATTTTTGAATGTGTCCACTCTCTATTTTAATTTTCTTTTTCTGTTGAGTAAGTTACCTGGGAGTAAAAGGAAGCCTTGGGGAGAGGAGGCAGTTGGAGTGAGGGGATTCTCTGAGAC
Organism: Fistularia tabacaria; assembly: GCA_901007705.1. Lineage (NCBI taxonomy): Eukaryota > Metazoa > Chordata > Actinopteri > Syngnathiformes > Fistulariidae > Fistularia > Fistularia tabacaria. Next base: position 108,275 of record CAAKHD010013832.1, on the reverse strand, counting down.
GTGGCATCCATGCAGATGAGACTTATCTTGGTCGACCATGTGTGCACGGAGCCCCTAAACTGCCAGTCCTAAAGCATTGACTAGCTGTCAGCTCTGTCTCTTTCCCCAAGATTCAAAAAGGCTGCTGTGCCTTTCATTTAATATAAGCAAAGGAAAAGAGGAGAGAGAAGGGGAGGGAAAATTGTATGGCTCGTATTTTGTTTGTTTGTTTTTCTCCATGGGAGATGATAGACTTGCAGACTGAGCTTTATCTGCTAGTCAGCTACAGATATGGGAAAGAGACACAAAAACTGCAGATTTAAATGTGTTCTTGATCGAAAATACCAATCTTTATGGCCTGTAGCACTGGTCCCAACTGTGACGGCTTTATCGAAATAAACACAAATGTGGATTCAACTTTGCTGATTTAAGGAAATGGGGCAAACTGGCACTGAGGCTTCCATGTAATGGAAAAAAATAATAGTCATGGCTATTTTGTTGAATATTGAAGTTGACATTACGTACACAAATAATTAGGAACTTTGGAAGTATCGCACTTATTTTAATGAGATCTTGGTATATTTGCCTCCATGTATTTCAAAGTACAGTGAAATAATAATTTCTCAATTTAACTTTAATTATCCGCTAACAATATATACATATATAATTACTATATTTGTATGAACACCACAACAGTGTCATCTGACTATGTTGTGGGGAAGAATGACTAATAAAACTGGACAAACAAAGACCAATGGATAAAAAGGCTTTTCTGCTTAATTTGAATCAACTCTTTTTGTACAGTAATAATCATGATTCACTGTCACAAACATTTATGTAGCTATCCCTGATGATCATTCCTAGGTTCATTGCGCTTCTTTTTCTACCCACTTTTTCATCATATCTTGTCGCACCTTTTTTCAGGAATCCCCGGCAGTGACTATATGAATGCCAACTACATTGACGGCTACAGAAAGCAGAATGCATACATTGCCACCCAAGGGTCTCTGCCAGAGACATTTGGTGAATTCTGGAGAATGATCTGGGAGCAAAGGAGTGCCATCATTGTCATGATGACGAAGCTGGAGGAAAGATCAAGGGTAAGCGTAATAAATACAGATATGAAAGAAAAGGCATGAGCATAATCTTGTGACACATTTGACCTTGATTCAGACCTTCCCCAGTGTTGTAAAAATATTTAAATGTAATGTAGGGTGTGCATATTTGTTTATCAATATTATTTTGAATATAATTCTAAAACCATCAATTTCAATGGCTGTTTTCCATCTCAGTTCAAAACTGAACAATTGCTGTATAAGAGTGTCCGCAAATGTCTCTCTTCTATAATTTTCCCACTATATCCTTAATTCGAGTCACACAGTATCGTGGCATCTCTTCATGCATTCATGATAGGTAGTCTGTCTTCTGTTATGCAGTTGTTGGATGATGAATGGCATAACTTCATTAACCTAAATGATTCTACATGAGCATATTAATTTGTCACAAGGAATTTCTACTTATTTTGTAGCATGTCTACCAGCCTTTGAATGCATGAAATTTTACACTGGCCATGTGAGTTCGTGACCTTCAGACTTCCTCAGAGTCTAGCACATTGATAACAGGCTGAAACTTACTTCCAAGACATATTTTCACCCAAAACCCTCACAATCTGTAAACCTCTTGTTTTTATTTTTTCCTCAATAACTCCATTGTTCTGGGCTGCAACAGATGGAGTACACATATTTTTAAAATGTTTAAAATTTAATTGAGTGAAAGATGTTTTCTAAACAACACCAAGGTGACTAAGCACAAAAAAGGGTTGTCTGCTCAGTTAAAAATTGAGGTGTTTTATAGGCAGTCACCAAGATACAAAGCTTTACACTTGAACAACAATAAAGCTGAGATTGTAATTTAATTGGAGCAGGTTACCTTTGTAATTATAGACTATAGCATCACAATTAATAGCATTGCTGGTTCTATAAAAATGTTTGTGGACATTTAATTGATTATGAAATCAAATCTAGTCAGCAAGAATGAGGGAGCTTTGTGGATTTACCTCAACATTATTTGATAGTCGATTTTCTTGTCGTGAAGCAGACTATAGTACTTAATATACTCACTCCTGAATATGGTTAAGAATATATTAATCATTATCCATTTCTTTCTAAATCTTTTCAATTGAATTATTTACTACTATTGTTTTATGCACATCTTTATAGGTGAAATGTGACCAGTACTGGCCTACAAGAGGGACAGAGACATACGGACTCATTCAAGTGACCCTGCTGGATACAGTAGAGCTGGCCACCTACTGTGTCAGGACATTTGCACTTTTTAAAGTAAGGGTCATACTGTATGTATGTAATTTTTTTGGGAGTTGGCCCTTGGACCTGTCAACAACTGTCAACTATGTCAGATAGCTGTCACTGACCTTTTCACAATCCCCATATTCAGAATGGTTCCAGTGAGAAGAGAGAGGTCAGGCAGTTCCAGTTCACAGCTTGGCCAGACCATGGGGTACCAGAGCACCCCACGCCGTTCCTGGCTTTCCTGAGACGGGTGAAAGCTTGCAATCCTCCAGATGCAGGCCCCATGGTGGTTCACTGCAGGTACAAAAAGACATGGTCTCACTCTGTAGCAGTGTCGACACTAAGAATATCTTGAAGCATGAAATTGATTTTTTTCCCCTCTCTCCATTTGTTGTACTGAATATATGAATACATTTTACAGAAAATAGTATAGTCATAGTTATTTTTAACTTCATTTGTGATTCATATATATAATGCTAAGAGAAGGACCTGGGAAATTTGAAGCAGAATTGAGCACATTTGACAGGTAGTAAACTGTGGCCCACTATAAGCCCAAACAAATTAGCCCACCAGTTTTCAAAGAAGCCACTTTAAATCTTAAGGTGCTTTCAGCATAACAGAACAAACAGTACTTATGTCATTGCCCTTAGCAAACTCAAACATCTCCTCCCACACACTGACACAAAAAACCCAGACAGACCTATCGTTTTCCTTGCCACACCAATAAAATGTCGCATATCAGCAGCCCACAAGTCCTCAGCTTATCCCCTGGGTTGGTGCATCTTAACAAATAACTTCCATGCCAACTTTCTTCCCTTGGCTCCATCAGTTGCCCAACTTCTACCACAGGAAAGATATAGCATGGACTTCTGGTTCCTCTCAAATTCAGAGTCAACAGTGCCCCCATGTAGAGACCAAATGACAGGAAAAAAAAGTCTGAAAAAGGGAGGAAACAGTGACATGGTATAATAGATACAAACTTGTGTCAGAAAGTGACAAAAAGGACAGAGGATTACTGAAGATTTAGAATTACTACATGCCATAGTTAATTAGAGCTAGTTGCAGAATTGCTTCCAATTGAATATCCTAAGTTTTGAGAAAGCAGCAGAATACAGGATTTAGTGTCACTCTGCAGATGAGTCTTTAATTCCTCCGACTCTATCAGATCGGATAATGTTGAGTCCCCCTAGTCCTTAAATAGGAACTTTAATTTCTAGCCATAGTCCCCCCCCACTTCCTTTTCTCTCAGTCGCTCTCTAACACACACACAAAATGTTTGAGAAAAGTTTATCTACAGATAATAACAAAATCTGTTCTGCTCAACCTGTTTTTCCACAGAAAAACTGAAATAAAACTCAACAGCATATTATAGTCAAATTAATTTGGTGTCAAAAAATGAAGGTGGTTAATGACGAAAAGGTGCGTGTATGTTTGCGTATACATATACGTCTTGATATATGATATACAAATAAAATCCCATAAGTCTTTTAAAATACTTAAGGTCATTTGTCATTAACGAGTTAAGGTCTGTGCATTCTTCGAAAGAATGCTAGAAATTGGTTCCTCTCTCAGGGCAGTGAAAACAAAATTATGTCATTCTGTTCTCATACTCCTTGCTCTGTGCCTATCCTTGGCACATCATCCAGGCAGAAGTTTTTTTTTTTGTGTGATGTCCAAAAACTATTGTGTGGTAGGTCAGAAACGTAAAGTGGTTATGGTTAATGATAAAAGCTGAAATTCTGCCTGTCTCGCCCGCTGCGGAAGGTTGTGCAGTGATGGGTAATTTGGAGAATGAAAGTATGAAAAAAAACGTATCTATTCAGGTAAAAGACACAAATGGTCTGTAATTCTTGAGGTACAGGAACATTTTGTGCACAGAAGAATGTTTGTCAAGACAAATGGTGACCCCCAAGGGGAGAAAATCAATCCCAGCAATGTACACTTCGTTACAGTTGCTCCATGGTCCCACTCAACATTGTGAAACGACCAGTAACATGACGGTTTCAGTTTCTCCAATTGTTGTCTGTGCTGTCACTGTATTGTCGTCTTTTAGAGCAAATTAGATATATGCTGCAGTTGGCAGGGCCTTTAATGAAATTTCCAGTTCTGAACGTGAATTCTCACTAAATATGTAATGTCATTGCCTCGCTGAGCCGTTCCCAAGGCTGGATAAATGCAGAGGGTTGCATCAGGAAAAGCATCAGGCGTAAAACTTGTGCCAAAACCAAATATACAAATTAAACCCACAATCCCATGCCGGATCGGTCGAGGCCCTGGTTAACAACGATCACCATTGGTGCCAATCACCTACAGGGTACTAGTTGAAATTGAGCTACTGTGGGTCAAAGGAGGAGAGGAGGAAGGCGTGCTCTGAAGTAGAGAGGAAAGGCAAGAGTCTGGGACTTTGAACATTGGGATGATGGCAGGAAAAGGTAGAGAGTTGGTTGACATGATGCAGAGAAGGTAGGTGGATATACGATGTGTCCAGGAGACCAGGTGGAAAGGTGGGTAAGGGGAGAAGCTTAAGAGCAGGTTTTAAGTTGTACTATCATGGTACGGACAGACGTTTGAGTGTGATCAGGGAGACGGGTAGGAGAGTACTTTGTGTGTCATCTGGATGGAAAGTATTGGAGACTTGGTGCCCGAATGAAGTGCAGGAGTATATACAGAGAAAGCAGTTAGCAAAGAAGAAGTGGGACACTGCGGGGACTGAAAAAAAACAGGAGTACAGCATACAGATGCAGCGTAAGGTAGAGGTAGCAAAGGTAAATCAAAGGCCGCATGATGACTTGTATGCGCAGTCAGACAGTAAGGAGGGAAAGAATGATTTATACAGGTTGGGAAAACAGGGAGACCCAAAGGATGTACAGCAGGTCCGGGTGATTAAGAATAGAGGGAATGTATTGACCGATCCTAGAAGAGTGATGGGAAGATGGAAATAGTACTTTGAAGAGCTGATGAATGACGAAAATGAAAGAGGGAAGGGTAGACCACAAATTAGCAGAGATTGTTTAAAGGTGAAGTGAGGAAGGCATTGAAGAGGATGAAGAGTGGTAAGGCAGTTGGCCCTGATGATACACTTGTGGATGGAAGGAAGTGTCTAGAAGAGGCAGCAGGAGAGTTTCTTGCTGGTGTTCACAGGTGTTACAGTCCCTTGTGCCAAGATCCTAAGAAAATACGTCAAGGAGCCCAATTCAGGCTGTAGAGAAGCCATCTATACTAAACAACCAGCACACTACTACCCTATCACCACTTATCTACATAAGCCAACAGCAGCCTGAAGCATATCATATGGATTTTCAAGTGGGCACCTTCCATCATCGGTGTTTCGTAGAGTTAGGCCCACGACACCTCTAGAAGGCTTGACAGTGAACTCCAGCGTCCTGGAAACAGCCCCCTCCATGCTACATAGCTGCTCCCCTCGCAAACAACTTTTGCTGAACAAAGTCCCCAGGTACCATGCTTCCTCCTAAGCCACAACCATTCACTAGCTCGCTCTGCCGCCCGAGACGCGTTACTGACCGCAAGTTTCAGGCTCTGTCCACGAATGCCAAACTCAGTCACTAGACCAATGACAGACTTTGCCACAAGCCCACGACAGCCCACGTCTACAGGCCGCACCCGAGCCTTCCAACCTTGCTGCTCTACCTCTGCTACCATCTCAGCATACCTAGCTTTTTTGCGCTCACTTGCCTCTTCAACTCAGTTCTCCCAGGGGACTGTAAGCTCAGTAAAATACACTACCCCAGACCACAGCAACATAGCTGGCCAAAGCCTGGTGCTAACTATATATGCTGGGACAAATCTGCTGATTCAAATCAGTAATCAGCGCCCAGGCCCCGCCTATACTTAGCTGCCCTGCGTGGTGCCTGGTCTTAAATGGTGTAACCTTTTCTCCCTCGCATACAAATTTTATGTGCCGAATGTGCCTGATTAGCATCTACAGAATTTATTTCAAATCGCTTTTCTTCAGCTGCTGCTGCCAAACATTTCAACACCTGGTTATGACACTAAGTGTATTGGCCCTGGGAAAGACTAACCTTACATCCTGATAATATATGTCTCAGTGTGCCCACCCCAGAACACAATGGGCAGGCAGCGTCCTCGCCCAACCATTGCTTTTAAGTTCTGGGGAGATGGTAGCACATCATACGTAGCCGCTATTATGAATCTAATTCTACTAGCCTCCATGCTCCACAACTCTCTCAACTTCAACGTTCTTCATTCAAGATTTTCCCAATTTCTCCCACTGTCCTTGCTTTGCCTGCGACACTGCTCCAGTATGCCTTTATACCTCCTCTTGCCTATGTATTACATCTACTATCAATTTCCTCTTTTCTACAACTGATGCCTTGCTCCACACCGGTTTTCCTACACACAAACCCTCAGCCTCCACGCCCATAATACACCCGACCTATAATATCTCTATGACTAAGGGCTGCCTGCGCTTGCTGCACTGCCTCCTTTGGGTTCCACTTCCTCCCTGACCCAACCATGGGTGCCACACTCCTAACCACTGAGTCCTTTGACTGGGTGAGTGTCATTTATAATCTAACCTTAGCACACTTGTACTCTTCTGACAGACTAGAAACTGGCAACTCCAATATTCCTTTTCCATACAAGGCTGTGCTGCTTAGGCAGCGTGGGACTCCGGCCATTTCCTAATAACGGAATTTAATGTTCTTTCTAGCTTCTCTACCTTTGACAAGCGAACCTCATGCACTGTTAAAGGCCACATCAACAGAACAAGCAGCAGCAGCACATCAACAGAAGCAGCTGCAAGCACCACAACTTCAGCTTCCCTGGGAGCCCTGACCGATCTATACTTAAGATACCTTGACTCAATTCCTGCCTCAACTGCTCAAATTGTCCCTTATCACTAAGTCTTGCATCAAACCATCTACCCAAGCTCTTCACCAGTTTCTCTAGCCTCGTCAGCACTACCCCACCATTTAACAGAAACTTCTTATCTACTACCTTCCCTTTAATAATTGAAATACTCCGAGCCGTTACTTGGCTTAATTAAAGCTGGTTGAGAAATTGTGCACCCCCCCATAATGCCCATCTCCAGCTGCTGTAGTATACAATATCTTAGTAAAATAGAGCTGAATATCCGCAAATTATGCTTTCACTAAACTCTTTATACTGCCTGGCACTCTAAAAAAAATCAAAAGCCTCCCATAAAAGCCTATGTGGCATTGACCCGAAAGCATTAGCCAGGTCGAGAAACACTACATGCAAATTCCTCTTCTCACGCCTAGCTGACTGGATTTGGTGCCGAATCATGCTGGTGTGCTCTAAGCACCTGGAGAAGCCGGGGGCTCCAGCCTTTTGCACCGAAGTATCAATTAGTCTATTCTTTACTAAGTAACTGGACAGCCTCTGTGCTACCACACTAAAGAAAATCTTCCCTTCAACATTGAGCAAGCTAATTGGTCTAAACTGACCTATCTCTACCGAATCCCTCTCCTTTGGAATGAAGATTCCCCCTGCTCTCCGCCAAGCCTTGGGAATAACCAGCTTCTTCCAAACTACCTTCATCAATTTCCACAGAAACCTCAACACATTTGGTGCACTTTTGTACAGCCAGTAGGGCACCCCATTCGGACCCAGAACTGAAGAGGTCCTTTCCCGCTTCACTACTTCCTGAACCTCCTTCCACCTTCTATCATACTATCAGACTATCATAACACAAACTCTCTATCTCCCCAATTGGTAGAATATCAGAGGGAAGTGGCATCTCACTATATCTTTCCCCATCTTTATGCACCCCCTGCAAATACCCCTCAAGCTTCTGCTTCTCTACCTTAAGAGTACCACTCTTCTCCTTACTAAGCAACAACTTAACAAATCTAAATGGGTCCCTAAAAAGGCTACTCTAGCTCGTTCTTTCCTTTTCCTATTTTTCCTAACATTGTCTGCTCTTCTCAGCACTACCAATCGCCTCTTCAAATCTGCCTGCAGACAACCAATTCCAACCTTCTCAACCTCTGTCGCTTTCCTCCACTGCCTCTTAAGCTGTCTTCTCTCTTGAATAAGTCTATCGATTTGTTGTTGAAGACCTGATCTAACTACTCCATCCTGTGGCTTCTTCCTTTCCTCAGTGACACCAAACCTTTCTCTACCATACTCATAAATGAGGTCTCCTATCTTCTCCAATTTGCTCTCAGCGGTCCCTTTAGGCCTTTCTAATGGCCTAACCAACTTACTATTAACATCTTCCCGATGCCTACTTTCTGCTGCACCTGGCAAACCAAACTCTGGGTTTCTGAGCACTAATCCTCTCCGTTTTTGGCTGTCTGGCCTCTCTGCTTGTCTCAGTGCTCGGACCTGCCCCAACGTCAGGGGTGTTGATGTCCTGCAAACTGTGGGTTACTTGCTGTCACTGGACTTCCCTAACTGACTTGATGTACTTCTTAAGAAATATTTATCATTGCAGGGTCCCTGTGTTCCCTCTACCAAGCACCTCTTCCTCCCTTGATGGATTCTAAGGCCCTTTAAAGTTGTTACTTTCTGCCAGCCATACAAACAAACCTGCTGCTTCTTCCCAGCTACACCTCAATTACTGGCTCCCACTGACATGTTTCCCTACTCGAAGTCAAATCCCTTCCTTGGTCAAAAGCCATGTCAATCAAAGTTGAGTCATCTTCCACCCCCTCTCTCGAAGACTCTAGGGGTGTTTTTCTGTCTTTGAACTTTGTAGCTTAATAGGGTGTAACCAGCAGCCTATTGGCCCTGTTTACTGCCACCTTGAGGTGCTAACCAACCGCAGCCCCGTTGGGGTCTATTCCCTCCTGTCAGCTGTATTTCCATGCTGTTACAAGGTATGTCTCTAGTTGTCAGGTGCACTATTCACAACGGTCACTAGCCTAAGCTAGCTATAGCATTAATTGCTACACAGGACAAGGTGTAACAGTCGCTTGTGCCAAGATCTTAGCATCCTCGCCCGAACATTGCTTTAAGTTCTGAGTATTCAACAGGATCTTAGAGAGTGAGAAGATGGCTGAGGAATGAAGAAGAAGTGTGATGGGGACCATTTTTTAAAATAAGGGGGATGTGCAGAATTGCGGTAACTATAGTGGGATAAAGTTGATCAGCCATACAATGAAGTTATGGGCATTTGTGAGCAGCTGTATGGCTTCATGCCTAGAGAGAGTATTTGCTTTGAGAATGCGAATAGAGAAGTTCAGAGAAGATCAGAGGGAGCTGCATTGTACTTTTGTAGACCAAGAAAAAGCATATGTCAGGGTGCCGAGAGAGGAACTCTGGTATTGTATGAGGAATACTGGAATGGCAGAGAGAAGTATGTAGACAGATGCTGGATTTGGAGCTGTGAGCCAGGGGAGCTAGATGAAGGCCAAAGAGAAGATTTATGGATGTTGTGAGAGAGAATAGAGAGAAAAATTAATCAGTGTGAGAGAAAAGGGTACAGAGGAAAGGGTTAAAAGAAGAAGGTAAGTTCACTGTGGTGACCCCTGAAGGGAAAAGCCAAAAGGAAAAGAAGATCATATGTAATGTAATTGACAAAACTTTGTGTTTGCCACCTCGAGAAAAAGAACAAATCTTCTGGAATATGTATGGCCTTAGGCATGATCATTGCAGGTTGAAGCCTGCTAGATTCAGATAAGCATATCAGAATGTTTCTTTCCTCTTTAATGGGACACTTGATATTTTGTCAATGTAATTTGGGTCGTTTGGTTGTCAGCTGTTGACATTCACTTCAGGTTTTAAGTGACTCATAGTTAAAGGACTGCTTTGTGTTTAGAACTGGTCAAAAGATTGTACTGAAAGCCATGAAGATTCCTGGTCTATACCAGCTTATTTCCTTGGGGTTGACTGTCAGCGATGTCCATTGTTGAGGTCAAAGGTTTAGGAATTAGACATTTAAACTTCAAAACAATTTCAACAAGGAGACTTTTTATATCACTACAATTGACAATACCTCCACAGCACCACTGAGCCTAAGATAGGCCCTAACAAAAGGAGTCAGAAGGAAAGGGCCCACTTCAGAATATTAATACCAGACTGAGCTTATAGCGGCCTTGTTTTCAGTAAAGGCAGTTGTCTTATTAGTGTTAGTTATCAAGAAATCTGCAGTCAACACCGTCCAGTGGTTTATTAAGGATTGGAGGTAAACAAAGAGAGCCTGAATACAGGCTTACTCAGTTTGACAGGACATAAGGCCAATACCTTCGGTTGGGAACTAATTGACTTTTTTCCTCCTCTTTAAGGAACACCTTCACATAGATGACGAATCATTATTGACTTCATTAACAGCCATGGAATGATACTGGTGTTTATATGTGTATGTATACATGTTCATAAAGCAGAGGAAATGATGACAAGTTTGCTGACAGCAAGAGATTTGCTAACAATACATATGCAATAGCTTTCATTGCTCCTCTTTCTTTATCTTCTCTAGGCGTATTGCAGCAGTATTTTAAACTGCACTTTCTTTGACTTCTCCAATCCCTTAAACTTCTGGAAAGCACATTAGCCAGGCACTTAATATCTGTCGACGTCGAAAGCAGCTGGCCTTGACTGGCTGAAAAATCAGTTTCAGGTCATTAGTACAGTGATTCTGCCAGCTCTCCTTTAACTGCCGTATGCACTGATGGCTTGCCCCTTACAACTCTGGTTGTTCTGTGTATAACTTTTAGAAAATGAATTTGAGACTGACATAATGTGATGACAAGTGGCAACATCTCTCCTGTTCTCAGCTCTTTCCTCATCCTTCTGTGTCTCTGACTATGTAAACTCAGTTCTGTCATTCTGTCACTTCCGCTCTCATAGGCCATCACTTTGCCACAGTCAGGTCCACAGTGTAACATCTTTTCAAATGAAAAAGCTGGGTTAAAAAGGGGAAGAAAAAGAGTACAAAATTCTACATCGTACACCCAAGGGCTGGCATGTTCCCAGGCCTGTGGGGGAGTCTTTATTATTCAGATACTTCTACTTTACATTGCAATCTGATTCTTTCTCTTTTGAATATGTGAAGGCTTTTATTAAAATAGAAATAAAAGGAAAATGCACTTTTAAATAAAATAAATTTGGTGTGATTCAACCAAATGTTAGCCTTTTTCCAAGTGATCATCACATCATTTGTTAAAGCCGATGATTTTCATACGTGCCCGTTTTCCATTTGCTGCACAGTTCTAATGCATCATGGCACATTAAGCAGACTTGGCCCCCAGGGACTAACTTTATTCCCTCTTGAGTCTTCATTCTCAACCCCTTCTGTGTTCCTTAGAGCAAATGAAAAACAAATACTCTATCAGAGTCAAGAAACACAAGAGCAAGGCTCACACCTCATAGGCATGTCAGCTTAATGGATTGAATGACCTACTTACTTTTGAGTGCCAAGTACAAGGACTCTTCCTGTCAGACCTGTGCTTTGCAGGAGGATAGTTAACAACAAGATTTAACACTATCCTTTCACCCTATTACAAATTGTGTGTCAGCAGAAAAGATTTTAGGTATAGAGGTATGTGCTATTAATACATAAAATCCACAGGACCAAGACATTTTCTGTCCGTAAGTGGGCCAGACCGATGCAGTATGTCTCAAGCTAGCCAAAGACAAACTAAAATAAAACAGTCATTGGAAGAGTCCTTTATTCGCTCCTGTATGTTTATATTAATGTTTGATGTGTCCGTATGATTTTTTTAACAAATAGACCTCCCTTTCAGTTTCTCTGGTAAAGCCCTTATGACATTTTGGTGCACTGTGTTTATCAATTCACACTGATGAAGGCTACCTGCATTTCGCAGGACCATTTTAACAAAACATTCAAAATATCACACACTCAACATAGTCTCCTTGTATCGAAAATTTGTTTATATGGTTGCACTTTTCAAATCTATGAGTTGATGGTTAAATGTCGCTGTTACATAAGTGATAAGTCCTGATGGAATGGACGGCTCATGTGGGGTCCAAAGGAGTAAGACTAGATTGCAAAGCCAGCAATGAGCTCCCTTAAGACTGTCACTGCCAAACCCTTCACTCCTAACAGTGTCACTTCAGGTTTAATTAAGCTCAAACCAAAATGCCCAGTCCAATAATGGCAAAAACTCATCACTGGGATCAAGGGAACGTTAAAGCTCATGTTTAGCAAGAGTACCCATCCTTCCCTCCAATTAAACTCTGCGGTGAACTCTGCATCTTTATTTTACAAACCAAACAGATTTGAAATCCAAACTGAACACATATTGCTCACAAGAAATATGTTGAAAATCCAAAGGTTCTTTTGCAGCGAATCTGGTTTGTATTTATTTTTTTGTTTTGAAATCGAAATGCTCTCCTTCCTCTTCCTTGTACTAAAGATGAGAGAAATAAGATGTTGATGGACGAACTACTTTTTGACATTTTTGACACAAGTTCTGGACAATCAAATAAAGAATGGTCAAATGTGCTTTTAATGGGTAATTGACCATTCTAAGCATATTGAACAAAATCCTATTTTTCTTGAAGGTATTGAGGGAGTTCTTCTGAAAATGTGTGAGATAGATACACAGCTCAAGCTCACCTTAGAATAACATAATTTTCTTTTCTTTACTTTGTGTCTGTTTACAGTGCTGGAGTGGGACGCACAGGTTGCTTCATTGTGATTGATGCCATGCTGGAACGTATCAAGCACGAGAAGACTGTCGATATCTATGGGCATGTAACGCTAATGCGTGCCCAGCGCAACTATATGGTGCAGACAGAGGACCAGTATGTATTCATACACGATGCTCTCCAGGAGGCTGTCAACTGCGGCACCACCGAAGTGCCCGCCAGAAATCTATTTGCTTACATCCAGAAACTGACACAGATAGAGGGTGGAGAAAATGTCACTGGCATGGAACTAGAGTTTAAGGTACAAATGTCTGAAAAAAAAATCACAATCAATTTCAGTTCAATGTTTAACCACAGAATGTGCACCATACCTGCAGACATCAATATTCACACAAAAGTGTCATGTCAAAAGCTTTCACAGCAGACTTCACAATTTCTATGCGTCCCAATGTCCCAAATCAAGACAAGTTCCAGTGTCATTAGCTGGCCAATGTCAGCCAAACTCCCAACACTTTTCCAGCTCATTTTCGGCCCACAAGACAATGTGGGGCCTGCGGTTTCCTCTCTATTCCAGCTAGTTGACTCAACTGGACATTTCAGCAAGGGAAAATTCTCCCTCTGGGTTCCCCTTCCAGTGCCCCTGGGATAAGTAGTGCCTCGGTTTACATGAAAAAGCCAAACACAGGTTTCCCCCGCTGCACAGAACAGTTGACGGAGCGCTTGGGCAATATATTCTGCATTTATAATGAGAGCCTGAGCCAGCCATCTGCACTCTTGCTGTATTACTTGACATTGCCTTGCTTATCACGCATCTACTTTCTTGCACCCACTCAAAGATGATAAACAGATTAGATTACACCATACTACTGTCATCATAGCTGGCTCTCATTTTCTTTATATTTTTTAAAGCAATGATAGAAATTGCTATGATTTGTATTCAATTTCATGTTTCCATTAAAGTGCATATATTCCAACAGCATACAATGAGCCATTAAATTGTAGATTTTTTTTCAGCAGATTTGTGCAATATATAATGCTATGGATTTTTTCCTAATTCCAATAGCAAGCATGCAATAACATTACTCATTTCTTTATCTTGTAAAACCCCCTTCAGTCACTGGGGAAATAAATGAGGACCATCATGTCACTGCTTTGTCCCAGGTAGCGAAATGCTCACTGATCTCTTTCTCTTCCCAATGCAGCGTTTAGCAAACACAAAAGCCCACACGTCACGATTCATTAGTGCCAATCTCCCCTGCAACAAGTTCAAGAACCGCCTTGTTAACATAATGCCATATGAGTCCACACGAGTGTGTCTTCAGCCCATCCGAGGAGTTGAGGGCTCTGACTACATCAATGCCAGTTTCATTGATGGGTACAGGTAGGCACATTAAATCATATCACATATTCATTATAAGGAGCTATATGCTTGGAATATTTAAAGATCCCCATTTGCTTGAGGTTAACCATGATGACTGTTATCACCTACCAAACCTTGTTTGGTCAATACTTTTCCACAGACAACAAAAAGCCTACATTGCCACACAGGGACCACTGGCAGAAACCACAGAGGACTTCTGGCGAATGCTCTGGGAGCACAACTCAACTATTGTTGTTATGCTCACCAAGCTTAGAGAAATGGGCAGGGTATGTGTACTCTTGAATCTTGAATATTATTCTATTTCTATATATACTATATCTCCATGAAACACCATGTATTGTGCCAAAAGTGAGCCGTCAAACTTTTGGCAAAGCCAAATACAGATCAACTCAGTGAAACGTACAGGGGTAGACACAATGAACCTGTGCAAGAAAAAATATATGGGATCATGATGATGTTCTTTTTTCCCCCCAGGAAAAATGCCACCAGTACTGGCCAGCAGAGAGGTCAGCCAGATACCAGTACTTTGTGGTAGACCCCATGGCTGAGTATAACATGCCTCAGTATATCCTGAGAGAGTTCAAAGTGACTGATGCCAGGGTAAGCAAAGACTACTATATGCACTTAGATTTACAGTTCAAGTTTTAGACTCTGGGAACGGCACTGAACACTCTTGTGAATTGTTTTTTCAATATTTAGTCGTGTGGGGGAGAAGAGGAGGAGGGTTCACTGAATGAAACATTGAGTTGTTAGCTATTAAATTGCAGTAATGTCTATGGAGGTTCTCAGTCATCCAGGTCATGATTAATCATCATCCAGATGAGAGGTGAAACATCTTCAAGAGAACAAATCAAGTCCAGTTGCCGCAATAAGATTTTGACAAGAAATTACAATAACCTTTGCACAATAAGCCAGAATAAATTTTTCTCTGTAGATCTACCTGGAAACAGCATTATTATAATTTCATAGTTGTCAAATAGCTAAAGGAAAATTACGATTTTATCAAATAGCTTTATTTAGTGACTTCAAAATATTTTCAATGAGGCAAATTCATACTTTGGCTCCTTTGGCTATGGACCAAGTTTTTAATCAGTGTATAACATCTGGTTGTGAACACCCTCCAACAAGATTTAACATAACATTACTCATTAACTTCAAATTTTTCATTGTAAAAATATTTGTATACACCAAGCTATGGCCCTGAGTGTAATAGAATCCTTTATATTTCTGGTAATAACGCCACATGCCAATGTGTATGAGCAAATGTGGTACTGGCTGAACTGAGCTGCCAGAGTTTTTTAATTCCATCAAAGGCTTAAAGATAATTGTGCAGGATCCCTACTTTGTACGGCATGTTACACTGTCTCGTTATAGGATTGCTTCCTTATCAGGGGGATACAATATCACTTAAGTAATACAGACCCTCTGTCAATGATCAAGGCACCCTGTCGAGGGGAGCACATCAAAGGATTTAGCATTTTCAGCATCCATGTTAAACATATTCAGGTAAAATGACAGTCATCTTTAGTCACAAAAATGTTCTCAAGGTACTTCAACTAGGGGCCTGCACTCCAAATTTTCTAAATTTTATTGTAATTTTTTTCATGAATATCATCTTTTACTCAAATTTTCAAAGGCTCAGCTCATTAATATGAAGATGAACATGGAAGAAACTGGCATAATACCTCAGACTACTTTGCTACTTTATTTGTTGTCAATTTCCCATATTTTTCTTCCATTCAAAAAAGCAGGATCTGTACCTTATGCCTCAGTCACCATGTTCTCTTTCCAGGATGGACAGTCACGAACAGTAAGGCAGTTCCAGTTCACAGACTGGCCTGAGCAGGGAGTACCAAAATCAGGAGAGGGCTTCATAGATTTTATTGGTCAAGTGCATAAAACAAAAGAACAGTTTGGGCAAGACGGACCAATCTCAGTCCACTGTAGGTAAGTGACAAACCACCAAGGATTACCAGACCATACTATCATCTTTAGTCCTGCTCAGCATACAAAAAAAATTAACATCTTGATTTGTTGTTGGAAAGATTTTCATCTGAATTTGGTTTCTCTGATCTATCATTTGCGCAGTGCAGGTGTTGGTAGAACTGGAGTTTTCATCACCCTCAGTATCGTCTTGGAAAGAATGAGATATGAGGGCGTAGTAGACATCTTTCAGACGGTGAAAATGTTACGGACTCAGAGACCAGCTATGGTGCAGACAGAGGTAAGAAGTTCACCTCCCCCCTGTTCTTCTCCCTCTACTTTTCCTCTTGGCTTGCAAAAGAAAATATTAGTCACACATTGCACTGCAGCTAACACTGCAATGTTACTGCTGTTTTGTGGCACAGGTGGCTGCACTTAGCAATATGACATTACCTCATTTGAATGTGTGCTTCAAATGCCTGATAAAAGAACCCATGAGATTCTAAGTTTCCCCTGAAGTCCAACAATTGACTTAAGAAAGCCCCTACATACACAGTCCTCATACTGTGATTAATCTAGTAGCTGAACCAATCTGATCAATCTAAATATTTTATTTATTGATTTGTTTATTTATTTATTTTTTCTAAATAATTCAGTAGCTCAACTAATCTAGAGTTGTCCTGTCAGCTCCTCTACAATTTCACCTTATCTTTTCTGAATTGGGTAGCGTTCATTATTACTTCATGATTTGGAAATGCATTTTGGTTTCCAACAGTACAGAAAGAAAATATTCTACTTGACACTTTTACAAAACGAATGGAAAGCTGATAAACAAAGAGACTGCATTTTCCATGTAACTTTAAAAATTTTGTTTTTTGGCAATTATAAACAAAGAAAAGTGCTTCACCAGTAATACACCCACATTGTCTAATCTAAAGTCTTCTTTTCTTTGTTTCCAGGATCAATACCAGTTCTGTTACAGGGCTGGGTTGGAGTACCTGGGAAGCTTTGATCACTATGCAACGTAAAACACCGAGTCGTGGAAGAAAAAAGTAGAGGGCCGTTTTGAAAGAAACCCCAGTGCGCCTCTCTTCTGAGCCATAAAGTACTGTTTGAGAAAGTACTCCTCCTCTCCTTGCTAACAACTCATTATTTGTTGGACGTGAGATATGACTTGTCAAAAAATGAAAAAGATGATTCCCAGAGGACCAAGTATTTCCTGACCCAAATAAAAACTAGCTGTGGCACAAAGTGAGGGAATCCTGACTGCTGAAGCATCATGTGGAATTACCTTTTTTTTTCCTTTTGCTTCAAGGATTCATTCATGTGGAGGTCATAAACTGAATGAAAGCAACACAAAAAAAGTAAATGAACTATATTGGCATCGTCAGAAATGCATCAGTAATTACGAACCATCATGAGAGGCATTGGAGGCACAAAGAAATGGTTTTGGGGAAAAAAATAACTTGATGCACATTGTAAAAAAAAAAAAAAGAAGAAAAAAACCTGTTTCCCAATCGAATTACACACAGAAATTCCATCAGAAAATGAGACAATTCTTGGTCCATGACAGCAGGACAAACTTAAATTACGAAATAAAAAAAAATACCCCTTTTCCTGTCAATGTTCATCAACAGATTTTGAGGGAAGGTCAAAGTGATATATGAAATAAATAGAAATTATTGATTTAGTTTTTTAGTACTTTATTATACAGCGGATGTCCTTTTATTGAACTGTGTGAATTTCCTTTTTTACACAAATTTATCGCTTGAAAAACAACGATAAGAATTTTATTTACATAAATGTTTGTTTTTCTTCTTTTTTTTAAATGATGTAGAACTGTTCTCATACATGTGCTTTTTGCAGAGAGTCTCTTTGCCTTTTTATTTAACTTTCCCCTCAGTTTATTGCATCAAATGCTACCCACTCTACCAAAACTTAACAGCAAAAGTTATTTTTTGTGCTCTTTCTTTTAATTTCATGTTTCGGTTAAATACATGGTAAATTTATTTCCCCATAACATAAACTGGGGCTTTGTGGAATCAACAGGGATGAGCAAAGTATGAAGTTGCTGCTACCGATTATCTTAGTTCTTCCATATTAGAGCGATATGATAGAACGTTATGATTTGGACATGATGTATTAATAAATATGTGGTACAGATTTATCGAATATGTATTGAATATATATTAAAGTATAAACATTCTAAATATATTGATAAAGTATATAATTTATCAGGAAAAGTATTAGAAATGGAGAATGTCTGTGAAAGCTCCCAAATTGAGAGTTGTGTGCCATTGGGGAAATGAAGTGACTTTTCACTGGAATGCACATCAGTAAGACAAAATTGTATTCTGATTCAGTGCATCTTTTCTTGTGCAATAAATGTTTTAGATAGGGTTTTATGTGGATATATTGTTCACTCATGACATTGGTTCTCCCCCAGCAAGTTAAGTGTGGGAGCTGGAATGTCAGGTGCCAGTTTAAGCATCATTGGTGCATTTTCAAGCTCTCGCACGGTCAACAATTCGAGGGTCACACAGCCACACTCACCGCTCCACACAATAGGGCAAGGTACAAAGACATCTTCTTGTGGTTCTTTAATGCATTCAATGATGAGTTTTTATTTTTTCATTTTGCATTTAGAGTGCCTTATATTTATGCCTGTTTTTATAATGTTTCATTTAACGTATTAAAGTATTATTTTGGTAGCCTAGACAGTAATTGTATGTTTTATTTACTTTTAGTATTCATTGTGTCACATGAAGAGATTATATATGCAAATAAGGACATTTCAAAGCTCATATTTTTCATTTGCAGTGGCCTTATTGTGGCTGAGTGAACTACAAAATAACAGTTCACTCAAAGGCGCAAACACATACAGATACAAACGTATGTATCTGTATGTGCGTGTGTAAATCGTATGTAAAGCTACAAAAAAAAAATCAAGACACAAATAGGGAGACATTTTAAGTGTTCTGAACTTGAGTCATGAACATGTACAGTTAAATTATGAGCTTTTTACCTGATTGTCACCTTAATCATGTTTTACAAGTGCAGTATATTCACACAAATTTGGTCAAAATTCAATCTCAATGCACAGGTCATCACCAAAAGGGTAACTTCTCCTTGCCTTAGGTTTGAATTGCAGACGTCAACATTACAAAGAGCAGATATAGAGAAAGCAAAATGTTCCATCTTCAGTTATCCCTGACAATCCTGGCAAAAACAGTGCACCGAGCCCCCTTTTTCCATGTACATTTGGCAACTTCAGTTAAATTTCTGCCCTTTTTAAAAAGGTATCTTTAAAAAATACTTTTACTCACCCCCTTTAGTGGCTTTGTAGATGTGCATTCCAGGTCTTTCTTTCCCTTGTTCCCAAGCAGTTATGTATTATTTCATTTTATGTTCATTGCTTGAGTTATAAAAGTGCTAGTACTTCATCATGTTCTTATTTTTTTCCTCATCTCGTTTTTTATGTTAATAATAGTTCATATGCATGGTAAAACATTGCAGAATGGCCAGAGCTGGCCAAGATTTGCACTTTCTCTATCTTTGTACTATGCACTGCCCTATTGATTCTGAACCCAATAATATATTACTTGAACCCATCTATTAAAAAAAAATCTCCTTGAGCGTTCACTTTGTGTGTATGTAAATAACACAAAAAAGGTATCAACTCTAGAAAAAGACAAAAAAAAAGTTTGTGGCTAAAAAAAGAGCATCCATTCTGATGCCATGGTCACTCCAGCAGATGACTTCAGAAAAATCTGTCCCCCAACCATCTGTTCTTGTGGCTTTGCCATTCAAGCTTGGAGTGTCATTAACAGAAATAAACGTTGTGTTCTCTGCTCTCTCTATCTATCTCTCGTCTGGATGCATAGACTGAAAATTAAATAATGAAATTGTAAAAAAAATGGCTTGTTAAAAGTTCATACAATTACCTCTGATTAGTTGTAAGCGTAAAATGTTTCTTTTCTGAATGACAGGAGTGCTTTTTATTTTCTTACTTAGGTTACATTGGTGGCGAAAGAAGTCTGTATGAAAATAAGTTCTATGCTGATTCAAGTTCCATTTGTTATAAATGAATTCTATTAAAAAATGTCCGTGTTATGCACTGGCGTATGACTTGTTTCCCTCCACCTCACTTTGACTTGAGAAGACTGATGAAGCTATTTTACCCCCTACTGGTCTGGGTCCAACATATTACCCAGTTCCCTAATGAAAACTGACTTGTCCAGGCTTTTTCCATTGCTGTAATTCATTCTTGGTGTCTGTAAATTGACAAATGAACTACTATTTACACTCTAATACTCTAAAACACACACACTCAAATTTGACTGCTTTCAGTAATGCGGGAGGACTCATGTCTCTGACACTGTTTATGGGTGCAGTCTTAGCCAAGAATGGACTTATATCTATTTTAAACCAGAGAAACTACTGCACAAATAATTAAATTGTTGCTCTACTGACGCTATTACACCGCCTAAGGTAAAAAAGAGCTGAGGGGCAGGGCAGGGGGTAATAAATATAAAGAAGATTTGGTAAAAATGGACATCCATCCATCCATCCATTGTCTGTCGCTTATCCTGCACTCAGGGTCGTGGGGGATGCCGGAGCCTATCCCAGCTGTCATCAGCCGAGAGGCGGGGTACACCCTGGACTGGGCATGTGGGCTGCATTTTTTTGGACTGTGTGAGGAAACCAGAGAACCCTGAGGAAACCCATGGATGAGGAGAACATGCAAACTCCGCACAGAAAGGTCCCCTTGGCTGGATCGAACCAGGGTCCCTTGTACTGTGAGACAAGGTGCCACTGCACCACCTAACAACATGGATGTTGTGGGACATGGGAAATGGGAAACCTTTTTTTCCCCACCATAAATGCGTACTATACAAGTGGGGTCTTGTTACACATTGATGAGGCACATAAAATCGTGAATTCAGAAAAAAAAAAATTGGAAAGTTTTGATTATGTATATGTGCAGGAAAATGGAAACAACAACAGACTATATCAAAAGGAATTCCATGATGTTCTCTTTGATTGCTGCTATTTAGTTTTTCAAATCCCTGAAAATGTTGTATTATTCAGGGGTTAATATTTCAAATGCTCAGTTTATGACATCAAACCTGCCAGTTCCCGAGCATAAAACAAAAGACACATCAAAGCATATTACGTCCTGACCTGGCCACATAAAATAAAGAACTACAATATTTAGATACAAACTTGCATGCTTGGACTGACAGTCTCTCCTAAATGCCAGAGTACTGCATTACTGCTAGTACAGAACTGCCTGTGACATATGAGAAAATTTTAAGATTTCTGCATGGCAAGAGCAATTATTGCCTCATCTTGTCCCTGACAAGTTGATGGAAGTTGGCAAAAATAAATTTCTACATTTCTTGAGCAGTCATGCCTGGCTGACGGGTGTTTCCCCGCAGACAAGAATTAAACTTGAACTGGCATTATGTGGTTGCTAAGACTGTCTGGTGTCTTTAAGAAGAGACATTGACATAGTTTAACACATGATTGTACAAATATGTTCAGAAAATTGATCTAAGGATTCACCTTGGAATTCGAACAATTCTTTACAACTTTCTATGTTGTTGAAGGCGACAAAGATTAATATAAAAGATTCTCCGAAATGCCTTGCAGTTGCCTTGCAGAAATACTGTATCTTAACTGCAAAAAGTCCAACACCAAACAGTTTACTCTGCTTGAATTTTAATTGAATTTAATTTACAAATTATTTATGCCATGTTTTGTAGCAACAGCTATAAAAGACAACCATACAAAAAAGTAGTATTGAATTAAAAAAAATATGAAATGGCATGAAAGAATTTTGTCATAACAACTGTACTTGTCCAGTGTTTTAGGAGACATTTCACCGCATATTTTGTTCTTACAATGTGGGGAATTCTAGGGGGTTAAACTGTATGTGCTAAGGTTTAGGCTCAGCCCTGGTCTTTGTTGAAAGGGGTTGGGTATGCTTTTGACTACGTTATTGTGCAGCAGCTGGATTGGACAGGTCACTAAATTTGAGTTTGAATTGGGTTGAATGGGATTGTTATGTGAATGTTTACATGGTCATATCAACACACACCTACCTGCAGCACAATATAGCTCCCCTAAAAAAAGGTCAGTGACCCTCATGGGACCCAGAGGAGTCATCTCCAAGTTTTCCACTCAGGTGAAGCAACAGATTTCTTTTTTTCCCAACTATCCAAAATTAGCCCCATGACACCCGGTTAAAATTCCAAAACAGGTGAGCTGCCAAATTATTTTAATGTGTTTCCAAACAACTTAAAGACACAGCAGAAATATGTTGGTTCAAATTGCAGGCTTTCCAGATGCCTTGATGTAATTATTAAGGAATAAGCTGATTGATAGAGAACTCTTAACATTTAAGCCTGTTATACAATATGTTAAAGAAATGCAGCATCAGGATGGCACGGTCTTTTGGTCTCCTAGAGCCGGTCTCGGGGGGCACAGGCCAGTCTCTCCCAGATCAGGTCCCAAGCCTAGATAAATGCAGGGGGTTGCGTCAGGAAGGGTATCTGGTGTAAAACTTTTTGCCAAAACCACATATTCGAATAAAACCTATGAATCTCATACCGGAGTGGTCAAGGCCAGGGTGAAGAACGACCGCCATTAGTGCTGATAACGTACAGGGTACCAATGGAAATTGGGCAGTTGAGAGAGAGAAGAGGAAAGGCAAGAGTCTGGGACTGAGAGTAGGAACTTTGAATGTTGGGACGATGACAGGAAAATGTTGATAGTTGGTTGACATAATCCAGAGAAGGAAGGTGGATATACTGTGTGTCCAGGAGACCATGTGGAAAGGTAGTAAGGCTCGAAGTTTAGGAGCAGATTTTAAGTTGTACTATCAAGGTACTGACAAGTAGAGAAATGGACTAGGAGTTATCTTGAGGGAGGGGATTGTTAAGAATGTTCTGGTTGAGAGAGTGGTAATTGATGCAGACTTTAATGGACATGTTGGGGCAGGAAATAGAGGTGATGAAGAAGTGACTGCCAGGTTTGGTATCCAGGATAGGAACGCAGAGGGACACATGATGGTACACTTTGCAAAAAGGATGGAAATGGCTGTAGTGAACACTGTTTTCCAGAAGAGACAGGAACATAAGAGTGGAGGTAGGATCACACAGGTAGACTACATCTTGTATCAATGAGGTAATCTGAAAGAGATCAGTGACTGCAAAATAGTGGTAGGTGTAGTGTAGCCAGACAGCATAGGATGGTGGTTTGTGGAATTACTCGAGTGACAGGGAAGATCCAGAGGATAATGGCAGAGCAGAGGAAAAGATGGTGGAAGCTGAAAAGGGAGGAGTGTTGGATGGTTTCAGGGAGGAGTTGAGAAAGGCTCTGGGTGGTCTGGGAGAGCTTAAAGATAAATGGACAACTACAGCTAATGTGATCAGGGAGACACGTAGGACAGTACTTGGTGTGTCCTCTGGAAGGAAAGTATTTAAGGAGACTTGGTGGTGGAATGAGGAAGTGCAGGACTATATACAGAGAAAACGGTCAGCGAGGAAGAAGTAGGACACTGAGGGGACTGAAGAGAAAAGACAGGAGTACAGGGAGATGCAGCATAAAGTAAAGATAGAGATACCAAAGGCCAAACAAAGGGTGTACGATGACTTGTGTGCTTGGTTGGGCACAAAGGAGGAAGAGAATGATTAATACACATTGGCAAAATAGAGAGATAGCGAAGAAAATGTATTAACAGATGCTAGAAGAGTGATGGGAAGATGGAAAGAGTACTTTGAGTACTAAAAGTACTGAAAAATTAGGAAAATGAAAGAGAGGAAGGGTAGAAGAGGTGAGCA
>CAAKHD010013832.1:43362-58408 GCA_901007705.1 Fistularia tabacaria | reverse complement strand
CTCTATTCATATCTCTTCAAATTGCAAACAATATCTATTGTATGTACATGAGAGAGTTGGATTGTCTAGAAGAGGCTGGGGAAAAAAAAAAAAAAATCACATTAAAAATCTCATTAAAATCGGGTAATCATGCTTCGCCGCAGGACTGGGAAGGAGGGTTTGAGAGAGGAAATGCTTACAAGTCGAATCAGCCTGGGGAAGTATACATCTGCTTTTCCTGCATGCCCTAATGCTCCAGAGCATTATTAATGTTGAGAGGAAATGGATCCCATGTGGTTTAATAGAAAAAAGGAAAGGGAAAAGAAAAGCATGTTGCCTCTTCTCATTCGGCATTAGGTCATCGACTGATTTACTGGTATCGTAAAAGTACAATGGAGCATTGTATACCCACATGGAATGGCAGGTGGCATGAAGAAATTATGTGTGAAAGTGGTCACTCAGTATGATTCTGACATGTTCTCTAAATATTCAGATGTATAACACTTTTTTATTTTATTTTTTTTTCTCTAATGTTTTGCTGCAACACCCGAATTTCCCCTATGGGGATCAATAAAGTATTATCTTCTCTTCTCTTCTCTTATTTTAAATTTCATACAGCAATCAATTCACAAGCTGTAATTAACATCATTGGTCAAACCTCTAAACTTGAGGAAAGTATAAACTTAAGGAAAGTGTAAGGAAAGTAAAGCCTGACTCGCAGCACTCTTCCTTTCTTTTTGCTTTCACCCATTAATCATAACCTACATTTTATTTTAGTAAAATTCTAAACTTGTTCTGTAGTTTAAACTTGAATAATTTGAAACGTAAAAATATGATTACTTCAATGAAATTATTGGTAGAGCATTTTTGATTTGAAAATTGTACATTATATACAAAAAAATGTTATATGATTTTTAACTGTAGTTGAAGAAATTATTTACATTCTGTGTTCACAACTTATTCATGCCACTTCCCATCATTAATATTGAAGTTCAAACTTAGTAAAATAAACAAGATTTTAAAAAGTGCAATTAAAGCATGTTCAACTTGAAACAGACTCCTTTTTTCCTTTTTCTGGTATTGCAGATATTGAGACTCTCTTTGGCCCCAGTGTTTATGACCACAATCACAAACAAAGCCAAAAGGAGCAGTAAAAGGATCTAAGCAGCTTGGGAACGGAAGGTACTCTGGAGGGTTTCAAGATATAAAGACGTATATCATACAAAAGCTTACATGTCATACTTACTGTATAATCAACAAATATTTCCAAGATCAATTGATTCACAGGTTACTTAAGACTACTTTTTCAGATACAAACTGGTGTCTGGAATTCATTCTTTTTTCCGCTATGCCAATATGCAATGTTGAAAACACTGAAATCTCAGACTTCGATGGTTTATGGACTAACATTGATGATTGTTTTGTTTCTTTTTCTTTTTATTGCGGAGAGAATTTTAGTACTGTGACATACTGTGTGCAATTTTCAATTAATAATCCAATCAGTAATGGGAGGGAAAGAAAAAAACAGGTGATATCCATCACAACTCTCCAGATTCCAAAAGTTCCTTTGCTCAAACCACTGGGAAACATTATCCTCAGCCTCCCTTGAAGTACCTGACAATTGACATTAATTACAGTACTTACACTTCCTTTTAATTATGCCCAATAATGTGTCATATCTAATAATGGTCCAAACATGTCAAATATTGAGAAGATAGTTAGACTGATAGTTGGATGGATCTGAAGAACATCCTACTTAACTTGGCCCAAAATTATCACAGCAATTATACCCATTTCATGGCTCGCAAAGGAAAGGGAAACTTGGATGTCCCTGCCATTATCTTCCAATTGAAAAAACATCAGTATATCGACTTAGCCATCTCCAGCAGAATATGCCACAAGGCTGATGTCAAACTCTGAAGACATTAAGGATGTGGAGACCTAAAAATGTAGATTTTATGTGTGTAGATTTAAATGCTCATTGGTTCAGTGGGCCGACATTGAAGGCTTAATGGATTCCCCCTCGTCATTACTGACCTATTCAAACACTAGCAAAGATTTTTCCCTTCTCGTAATGATGCAAATGGGGAAAAGTAAAAAAGAGAAACAGATCTGATGGAGATGAAAGGCTAGTGCTCACATGGCAATGCAGACATTCAGGTAAAGACAGACTTGCCAATTTAGCTGTGGCTGACTTAGCAACACTAAAATAACCTCCCATCCATGTGAGTTTTCTTGAACCAAGTTCGATCAAAGTCAGAGAGCTGTGACAATGTGGCAGCGAAATGACAGCCTCATTGGTTGTTCAAGGTTGGTCAGAGAAGGCAGAAACACAGAATAAATCAAGGAAAATACTACACAGAGTCAACTGGCAGTCATCAATAAAAAGGAATACATTCTCCTCTGTGAAGTTAAGCGGCTCTGCAACAGTGTGAATCAAATAACAGGGAACCTTCGTTTTTCCTACAGGATTTTTTTTTCCATGAATCACTCTTTCTGGGTGAAAAATAGCTTATATGTAGCCATATATTCTCCAAACACCCGCAGTGATTTTGTAATGGTGTAAAGCCATCAAAATTAATTGTGGGACTGTTAAGTATAGGTTCCGAAATCCCCAAAGAAGGTCATGAATTATATGGAGAAACTCTTGTCACTTGAAAATTGTAATTCATCCTGGTATGTATGAAAATGTACTTTCGGGATTTAGTCTGTTTCCACAGAAAAGCGGTTTTGAATGATGGAAACTGTGAGAAAGAATCTGAATGATGTTGAGAAGAGTGTACTCCCCTTGTTCCACAGAGGTAGGTACACTATCGTAGATATTTTAAAACACGTTGGACATGCAGTTAAGATTAGCATTTTGATATAAAGCCCCTGTGAAGTGAAACACGCAAGCATGCATCACTGACTTCTTACTATTTTACTCCCATGAAAATTTGGAATGGCAAATGTAAAACTAAAGAAAAAAAGTGATTTTATTCTAAAATGTGTTACACATAGTTATTACCATAAGTCACAATTGTCACCTTTTATAAAAAGAGATAGTAAGTTCACTATGAGGAAATAGAATTTTACATACAGATTTATGGAGTAACTTTTATGAACAGGGGTACTGATGTTTCCTATCTCCAAGCTTCGTTGGAAAACAGTTGTAGAATAGCTTTGAGTTACCCGTATTTAGATGTTTTTTTTTATTATTTGTTTTTTTTATCCCTGCCTACCACTTAATTTCATACCACATGAGCATTTAAACTCAGTGTTATCTTTCTTTTGAATTCATTTTTAATGAAATGTTTCAGGTGCAGGCATGAGAAGAGCAAATAAAAGGAGGGAAGGAAGGAGGTGACTATCGAGCCGATAAACTAAAGTAATGAAAATGGGACGTCCAATTTCAGCACCCACTGCAGGACGTTTTTCTTTTTCTCATAAGCGGTGTACCATTTTGGTGTCTATGTCACTCGTGAGCCATAAGAGTCAGTCTTAAGATAGTAAAGATTGAAAATTGGAATTGAGCATATTATGTGAATGAAATCCAACATTTCCTGTGACCAGTCCTGCAGAAGCATTACATCATGTCTGGTGTGCACTTGGGTTTTTGGGGTACTTATGAATTAATTTGTGGATGGTCTAAAATGTGTTAACTTCTGACAGATGAAACATGTTGCAAATTCAGCATGAGGTCATTAGTGATGATAGGTTGAGAGTTAACTTTGAGTGTGTAGCAAAAGTGAATACTTGGCAGGGGTTATATATGGCACGTCATCATTAATTTTTTCACAGAGCGCGCCTCATAAATAAGGAAACACAGGCCCCACAGAACAGCTCTCTAAATGGCGGTTACTGTATAAACAATGTGATTATATTGACATCATTGCACTTCGGTTATATGAGGGACTATAACTGCCTGACCACATGGTCCTCTGAAGTTGCCAGTGGTAAGGCACACTAGTGTAATGGGAAAATCAAAACTGCATCCAGGGCTACTTTGGCATCAAAGTAAGAATGGCTGGATCAGCCATTGCCAGGATGGCACGCCACTGATCAGAATTCATTTTACCTTGAGCTTTTCAGAAGTTGTTCACCATCAAAACTTTTGCAGAAATAAACATGATAAGTAGAACCATTTTATCATATGATTTAGCTTCTTATAATCATTCACAAAATAAAGGAAAACAAAGGGAAATTTAGAAACATCTATATAATAAGGAATAACTATATTAACAGTTCATAATGTTCTTGATGATATAGGGTTATGGAAGAGTACTGAAAATTGTGACACTTTAGCCATTATTAATAGCTATTATTCATTTTAATGTGTCATTGTTCGACTTGCTACAAACACAAAGAGTTGCATGTCAACCATATTTTTATAAACGTCATGGTTAAATAAGTGGAGAGAGGTGACGTGGTCCAGAAAAGTACCATGTCATTTGAAGAGGATTTTGAAACAAACTCAGGTCACACAATGATGTTTAAACTTTTCTCACCCAAAAAATCTGTTGTCATAGTCTTGTAGGGTTTTGGTTTGGAGAATACATTTTCAGATAATTTTTATTTCCTCCATCTAACTTTTGAGGAATAGACATTGCAGAGACTATGCGACTTTCCTTTTAAGTAATGATGAGGCAGGTGTAGTGTTCAGTCAGTAGGACAAGAACGTCAGTGAATATAGTAATCATAATTTATCAATTATTAACTTGGATTCTGTTATTTCTGATGGTACAGTGGCCTTGATCCGTACATGCAGTCAAAGTGACAAGTTCCCCCACTTTTTTTCCTTGGATAAACTTGACTCACCAGCACTCAAGAGATTGCTTGTCAAGCCGTTGCAGAAGTGATATTAAACATTAATGACAACATGAAACAAGAATCAAAATATTGAGGTGTAATGATGTAAATTCCAAGAATTTGTGTCAAATGGCAGTCCAACAGCTGTGAAAAGACAATCTTCTCAGTGGTTGGGGAGCAAGATCCATAATGCAGTGTGTTATGAGTTCACTCGATAAAACTAAAATTCAATATAAGCATTGCAATGTATCACCAACATGTCTTGAGACTGATGCAATTCATCAATCAAAAGCAAATGAGCTGAATCTATTTCCGAATTGTTGTTTTTTATTACCTCAGTGTCAGATATGGGGAATAATCTGTTCCATGTCAAGCATGAAAATAATCTCTTGGATCTGTAGTTACTGGTCTGGGTCTCTGCTCTTTCAAAAGGTTAAAATGTTAGTGGAATACTAAAGTCTTCTTCTCTTACTTTCGGCTTTTTCCTTCAGTGGTTGCCACAGCAAATCAACCTTCTCCATCTAACCCCATTTTTTGTATCCTCATCTCTCATGCCAACTACCTTCATATCCTCTCTCACTATGTCCATAAAGCTTCTCTTCGGTCTTCCTCTAGACCTCCTGCCTGGCATCTCAAATTCCAGCATACATCTACCAATATATTCACTATCCCTCCTTTGTACATGACCGAACCATCTCAGTCTGACTTCTCTGACCTTCTCTCCAAAACATCTCATATGTGCTGTCCCTCTGATGGTCTCATTCCTGATCCTATCCATCCTCGTCACTCCCAAAGAGAACCTCCGGCTCTGCCTCCTGTCTTTTGTTCAGTGCCACTGTCTCCAAACCATACAGTATCGCTGGTCTCACCACTGTCTTGTACACCTTTCCTTTCATTCTGGCATTCTTTTATTTCATAGAACCCCTGAAACTTTTCTCCACCTATTCCATTCTTCATCCTCTTCAATGCCCTCCTCACTTCACTTTTACCAATCTCTGCTACTTTTTCTGCTACAATAGTCACCTCTTCTACCCTTCCCTCTCTTTAATTTTCCTCAGTCATCAGCTCTTCAAAGTACTCTTTCCATCTTCCCATCACTCTTCTAGCATCTGTCAATACATTTCCCTCTCTATCCTGAATCACCCGGACCTGCTGCACATCCTTTCCGTCTCTATCGCTCTGTTTAACCAATGTGTATAAATCATTCTCTCCCTCCTTACTGTCCAACCGAGCGTACAAGTCATTGTATGCCATTTGTTTTGCCTTTGCTACCTCTATCTTCACCTCACGCTGCATCTTCCTGTACTCCTGTCTGTTCTCGTCAATCTCCTCAGTGTCCCGCTTCTTCTTTGCTAACCGCCCTCTATGTATACACTCCTGCCCTTCCTCATTCCACCACCAGATCTCCTTATCTACTTTCCTTCCAGACGACACACCAAGTACTCTCCTACCTCTCTCCCCGATCACATTAGCTGTCGTTGTCCAGTCATCTGGAAGCCCTACCTGATCACCAAGAGCCTTTCTCATCTCCTCCCTGAAAAAGCCATACAACACTCCTCCCCTTACAGCTTCCACCACTTTGTCCTCTGCTCTGCCTTTGTCCTCTTGATCTTCCTTGTCACCAAAGTCATCCTACAAACCACCATCCTATGCTGTCTGGCTTCACTCTCACCTACCACTACTTGGCAGTCACTGATCTCTTTCAGATCACCTCGTCTATACAAGATGTAGTCTACCTGTGTGCGCCTACCTCCACTCTTATAAATTATCCTATGTTCCTGTCTTTTCTGGAAAAAAAGTATTTACTACAGCCACTTCCATCCTTTTTGCAAGTCTACCACCATCTGTCCCTCTACGGTCCTATCCTGGATACAAAACCTGCCCATCACTTCTTCGTCACCTCTATTTCCCGCACCAGCATATCCATTGAAGTCTGCTCCAAATACCACTCTCTCTTTTCTGGGGATATTCTGCATCACTTCATCTGCCTCATTCCAGAACTTCTCCTTCTCCTGGAACTCACATCTTACCTATGAGGCATAGCCACTAATAACATTGAGCATCACACCTTCTCTGCATCATGTCAACCAACTCTCTACCTTTTCCTGTCATCATCCCAATATCCAAAGTCCCTACTCTCAGTCCCAGACTCTAGCCATTCCTCTTCTCTCTCTGCTTCAGAACACGCCTTCCTCCTCTCCTTCTTCGACCCACAGTAGCCCAATTTCCACTGGTACCCTGTAGGTTATCGGCACCAATGGCAGTCAGTGTTAACCTGGGCCTCGACTGATCCTGCATGAAATTCTTAGGTTTGATTCGCATATTTGTTTTTTTGGCAAAAGTTTTACGCCAAATGTCCTTCCCGACGCAACCCTCTGCATTTATCCGGGCTTGGGACCTGCTCAGAGAGACACTGGCCCGTGCCCCCCCCCGTGTCTGGCTCCAGTAGACACTGGCCTGTGCCACCCTGAGGCTGCAAGTAATAAGAAAAAATTACTTGCAATTAAAAAGGGTCACAAAATGTAGTTTGAGGTTTTGGAAGGCTAAATGATCATTCTTTCTTTTCTAAATGCAGGGAAACATATCTGTGTAATAGCGTAAAAGTGTGAACCCCCTTTTCCTGATTAATTTGGAAAAAAACATGACACAAGTTCATTTAAAGTTGCTCTTCACCTAAGTAACCATACATTCCCTTCCCTTTTCAGGATATACATACAAAGCTTTTTATGAACCACAGTTGACATACCTCAGTATCTTAATTTCACAAAAATCCCCATACAACATGCATTTTGTGTATTTTACATAAATGAGCAGTTTATTTTCCCGTTGTTTTCAATATTTCAAATAAATTCAAATACATATTTCACAATAGTCACAACGCCAATCATTAAAACCTTTCCCTAATTCACGTAACATTTGATAAGTAAATGAACAAACAAGGGGTATAATGTGGATCAAGACTCGTTGGCAAAATGTAAATAAATTAACATATTTTTTCCATGACCAAAGCACTGCAAGATTTTTGCACCTCTGCAGGTATCCATTTTTCAACCAATAAAAAAATAGATGGAGCAATTTGTGCTGGATAACGCTGATAAGTGTTGTCAAAGAATTGCACAGTGAATGTGGCCACAGTATTTTCGTACTGTGCGTGCTGTGAGACCACTATCATTTCTTATTTGGCGGCAATATTAAAGAACAGAGCCAACAGACAGCTGTAATATTTCAGAGTGACACCCACAGGGCCCAACTGTTTCATGTCAAAAGCATCCAATTAAATATCGTCAGAAATTATTTATACAGGTTGCGGAATATAGACAATTGGTTATGAGTATCAAGATCAAATGTTTTGTTTAAATAAATGCAGTCACAAATTAAAAAGCACAACCTTGGTTCTAAGTGCTCTAAATTACAGGTTATCACACAACACACACTTTTATGTCACAGTATCATTTTGTGATTACAAAAGATAAAGCTGTCAAGTTAGTATTCTTTAGTTTTTGCATTTTTTGTTCGTAAGGAAATGTCCCAAAAATTAAAAGGAGCTGTTCAGTGGTTGAGTTGCTCTCAATCAAGACAGACTGTAGCCTCTGGACACTAAAGGCAGCTTAATCACTGTTTTTGTATATAAAGTGTGTATCTTTTCAACTAATTTACATCTCTGCCATTTCCGTGAGGTTGGGTGAATCCGCTTAAAGGGGTGCCTTAATTATGTCTAATTTTACACTCCATCTTTTTGAGAAGGACCCAGTTTGGTGTCTGGCCTCCTTAGATTTCTTAACCTGCCATTTACCACTCATCATGACAAAGTAAACATCCCGAACAATAGATAATCAGGCTGGGGTATGATGAGGAGAGCACAGCAGATGCAGTTCTGCATTGCAGATATTTGCTGCCTCTGCTTCAAATCAATCGGCAATTAGCGCCATTCCACCACAGCTGCTATGAAGCGATTTATTTCACTAGAGTGATCCCCTTTTTCTGAGCACACCCGACATAATTGCAGAACCCTCCAAGGTCCCACTGAAAGAAAGAAAGAAGCACTGAGGATGAGGCAAAGAGAGATGGATGGTCGGAGGAATAGTGCATAGGGGGTGAAACTGATGGAGATAGAGTAAGAAGTAATGAGTGAATTATCTGAGTTCAACAGCACAGGAGGCCGCTGCTCCAAATTGTTGTTAACGTATCAACAGCTGAATGTCTAATCAAAGTTCAGTCTTGAAAGTGTCTTTTGAAAGTATGGAAAAATGTTCGCAAATGCCATGCTTCTTCATCCCCTTTCAGACAGTTTAAATTTGGGAGGACAAGCTTTTATGTTCAATGGAACACTGTTCCTCTGAAATACCAGCGGACTTTACTTCAAATTAAACACCAGCCTAGACTGTTTCATAAATAACTCTGCTAATGCCGTGGCTTGCTTTTTGACATTATTGCCGAAATATTATGCATACGCAGTAATACAGAAATCTTTCAAGTCCACACATTGAGTGAACACAGGCATTATTTAATTTGAAACAGAAGACATACATTTTGCATTAAACAATTAATTTCCCTGTGGTTCCCTTTTTAAGTGATATAAAAGGCAGCATGTCTACCCTTTTAAATGTCTTAGTGACAAAGCTAAGTCTAGCCACTGTACTTGTTCATTCAGACATGATAGGAAGCTTTTCATGCTATGAAAATGTGTTTTTCACACTTTGAAAAAGCATTTTTTTAATCATACATTTGGTATTTGGTAACATCCTACCTTCCTTGCTACAATCTAATAAGAACAGGAAATGTTTTTTAAAACATTTATTGCCCAGTGAGTACACAGTCTTCCATAATGATCTGACAATGCTTGATTAGCTGAAATAGATGGATAAAAAAAACTCAGCCTACCCAAACATCAGAAAGATGCATACCAGGTCAAAGTTATGGTCTCAGCCCCTATATGGCTTCAAGCAAGTAGGATCTACCAAAAAGATCCCTTCCTATTTTCCACTCTCTCTTCAACCTTCAACTCACCAAGACCAATTTCAGATGATATAACTTTACAGTCATTGGCCCTCTGCTATGAAGTAACGAAACATTTAAGTCACCATAAACTTCTTTAAGTACCTTCTCCCATTACTCACTGATGGTGTCTCTTTGATTTTGAGGAAAACATAGCCATGACCAGGATAGCATACACTCACAACAATACATTTTCCCCTCACACAGTCAAACTGAAAAATATGGACTCCTTATAGCCATTTAAGCCTGCATTATCACAAATATCTCTTTTAAATCAATTCCACATTCCTCTGATAGAGAGACTTATCTATAGATGTGTGGATGATTCAAAGGATGTAGTTTGGTGTCAATATTTCAAGGTAGCTTGTGAAACAGGCCTTAATGTTATCATTGGTGTCAAAAGCAGAGTCAGTGTGTTTGAAGTCATCTGTAGTTGCTCTTTACACCTCAAGCCATTCTCTCATTAAAGTCTATCATTGGTCTTTACTCTTTGTCCAAAGCATCTTTATTCATTAAGGTTTCAATTATCATTATTTCAATATCCAGCCTAACCTTGGCATAACACCTGGTCCTTACAATACCATTTGGGATCAGGCATGCCCAACTCTACAAACTGTAACCAATTTGTGACATAAGAAAGCACAACGTAATTAGATATCATAATCATCACGAAAACGGACATTTTTACCATCTTCATAACTGAAGATGTCTTCTTTGAAGACCTGGTGGGCAAACGCCATCAGCCTAATACATTTTGAGAGGATTTACCACACCTGCAATATGTGATTAAAATGCATCAACGATTTCTCTGTGGTTTTGCATGTGTGTGTGTATGTATGTGTGTGTATATATACACACACACACACACACACATATATATATATATATATATGTGTGTGTGTGTGTGTGTGTGTGTGTGGGTATATATATATGTGTATATATATATATATATATATATATACATATATATTGTAATCCAAAAAATAAAGGGAACACTCAAACAACAAAATGTAAGTCAACCACACTCCTGTCAACCCAAACTGTCTACATCGGAAGCAACACTGATTGACAATCAATTTCACATGCTGTTGTGCAAATAGAAATAGACAACAGGTGGAAATTATAGGCAAGGATGTGTGTGCAGGCGGTGACCAAAGACCACGTCTCAGTTCCTATGCTTTCTGGCTTGTGTTTTGGTCACTTTTGAATGCTGGTGCTGCTTTCACTCTAGTGGTAGCGTGAAACCGAGTCTACAACCCACACAAGTGGCTCTGGCATTCAGCTCATCCAGGATGGCACATTAATGTGAGCTGTGGCAGGAAGGTTTGCTGTGTTTGTCAGCTTCGTGTCCAGAGCATGGAGACGCTACCAGGAGACAGGCCAGTATATCAGGAGATGTGGAGGAGGCCGTAGGAGGGCAACAACCCAGCAGCAGGACCGCTACCTCTACCTTTGTGCAAGGAGGAACCGGAGGAGCACTGCCAGAGCCCTGCAAAATGACCTCCAGCAGGCCACAAATGTCCATGTGTCTGCTCAGACCGTCACTGAAACAGACTGTATGAGGGCCCGACATCCACAGGTGGGGGTTTTGCTTACAGTCCAATACCATGCAGGACGTTTGGCATTTGCCAGAGAACACCAAGATTGGCAAATTCGCCACTGGCGCCCTGTGCTCTTCACAGATGAAAGCAGGTTCACACTTAGCACATGCGACAGAGTCTGGAGACACTGTGGAGGACGCTCTGCTGCCTGCAACATCCTCCAGCATGATTGGTTTGGCGGTGGGGTGGCATTTCTTTGGGGGCCGCACAGCCCTCCATGTGCTCGCCAGAGGTAGCCTGACTGCCGTTAGGTACCAAGATGAGATCTTCTGACCCCTGGTGAGACCATATGCTGGTGCGGTTGGCCCTGGGTTCCTCCGAGCGCAGGACAATACTCGACCTCATGTGGCTGCAATGTGTCAGCAGTCAAAGACATTGATGCAATGGACTGGCCCGCCCGTTCCCTAGACCTGATTCCAGTTGAGCACATCTGGGACATCAAGCTCCATCCACTAATGCCATATTGCACCACAGACTGTCCAGGAGTTGGCAGACGCTTTAGTCCAGGTCTGGGAGGAGATCCCTGAGGAGACAAGCTGCCACCTCTTCAGGATCATACATAGGTGTTGTCAGGAGGTCGTACAGGCATGTGGAGGCCACACACACTACTGAGTCTCATTTTGACTTGTTTTAAGGACATTACATCAAAGATGGATCAGCCTGCAGTGTGTTTTTACGCTTTAATTTTGAGTGACTCCTGACCTCTGTGGGTTAATAAATTTGACTTCTAATTTTTGTCAGCTTATTCAACTATGTAAAGAACAAAGTATTCAATAAGAATATTACATTCATTCAGATCTCAGATATTTCAGTGTTCCTTTATTTTTTTTTGAGCCCAATATATGTGCATACACATATTGGATTGTCTTGTATCATATTTATTCTTACACAAATAGTTAGAAAATTAGTAAACTGGGAGATTGAACTTGTTTATGGTTCAACATATTAAGTTAGAATTTAGTCAAGAATTTGACTGAATTTATTGTCTAACATTCTCCCAAGTTGTCAGGGTTAAATGTTTCCAGTTATAATACATCCATACAATCACAAGATATTTGGGCTGTAGTTAAGGGAAGGCTATTTCTTTAACATGATAGTGCCTTTGTGCATAAAGTAGAGTTCATTAAGACTTTTGATACCTCAATGAAAAACTTGACACAAGGTAGCTGGAAAGGTTAGTTTTTTTTTTGAAAAATACAAATCATGGCCTGAGTGACCATAAACTTCTATTGTTACAGGCTCAGCCATAAAATCACTAAAGTCTGAAGGGATCTGATAATACAAATGCTTTGTGCAGAAGATATTTTTTGCAGGGCAAAAGACAAGACAAAAATGTGACATGCTATCGCTTAGCTCTTGCTAAGCTCTAAAACCTGTCACATTTTAAGAAATGCAACAGAGATTAAGCAATGCTAATCTTCCACTGCAACTTAAGCTATCAGCATACATAGATTTAAAAATAAAGTCAAGATCCTATGGGACTTCTAGTTCAAGATGGACAAACTGGGCTTGGTAGTGGCAGACTAGCATTATGGGACAGCCACAGTGGTGAATATAAAAACCCCAAGTGACAGCAGCACAAGGGAAGATAAGATAATACTTTAATGATGCCCATAGGGGAAATTCTTTTGTCACAGCGGCACAACAATAAAAATATCAATAGATATGAGTAAAAATAACAGAGACAATTAAAAGATAGTCAAAAGATATATACAAAAAAAGAATAGGCAGCAAGGTGAACAACAATCGGGACAAAACAGACAATGGAATGAAAAGAATAAAACAAATTAAAAAAAAAGCAAGGGTGAGAACAGGCAACCAAAAACGAGAAAAACAAGCGGAAGAATAGAAACAGAGTGACAACAATGACAACAATAAACAGGATGCAATGTAGTGGCGCCAACAGGGATAAATATAGACAATGGAGTAAGGGCACTACATGTGTGAGCAAGTGAGGTAGTGAGGTTGTGGTAGCACAGATGCACCTCCAAACAGTCAGAGATGTGTGCTGTCCAGACTGCTGTTATACAGTCTGATGGCCGTGGGTACAAAGGAGCGTCTGAAGCGTTCGGTTCTGTACCGGGGTGGGATGACCCGTCGACTGAATGAGCTGTCCATCAGCCACAGCTTGTCTTGCAGGGATTGGGAAGGAATGTCCAAGATAGCTCATAGTTTGTCCTTCACCCCCGCCACTGCCACCGATTCAAGGTGGTTCAGGTACAGTCCCACCACCGAGTGGACATTCCTCACTAGCTTGTTGAGCCTGTTGACCTCTCCAGTCCTGGCACCGCCCCATCAGCACACTATAGCCAAGAGGAGCGCGCTGGCTCCCAGCTACCATGGACTGGTCGAAGGTCTAGAGGAGCCCACTACAGACAACAAACAACCTCAGTCTCCTCAGGAATAACTTCCTGCTCTGACCCTTCCTGTAGAGGGCATCTGTGTTGTGTGCCCAGTTCAGTTTATTGTTAATGTGGACCCCAAGGTACTTGTCGGAGTCCACT
This sequence comes from Fistularia tabacaria, assembly GCA_901007705.1. Taxonomy (NCBI): domain Eukaryota; kingdom Metazoa; phylum Chordata; class Actinopteri; order Syngnathiformes; family Fistulariidae; genus Fistularia; species Fistularia tabacaria. The sequence goes on along the minus strand of CAAKHD010013832.1, from coordinate 44,541 downwards.
CTCTCAACCTCCTCACCATGGATGGTGATTGGTATAAGTCTCCGCCTATTCTTTCTGAAGTCCAATACTATCTCCTTGGTCTTGACGATGTTGAGTAGGAGGTGGTTGCTCCACTCAACAAAACTCACAATCAGGTCTCTGTACTCCTTGTTGTCCTTGTTGATGCAATCAACAGTGGAAGAGTCATCAGAGAACTTCTGGAGGTGGCATGAACTGGAGTTGTGCTGGAAGTTCGAGATGGAGAGGGTGAAAATGAACAGAGACAGGACAGTACCTTGGGGCACTCCTGGGCTGCACGCCACGGCCTCAGAAACACAGCCATCCACCCTGACATATTGCGTCTGTCTTGTGAGGTAGTCTAGGATCAAGGCAGTGATGTCGGGGTGAAGTTGCATTCCCAGCAGCTTGTCCTTAAGGAGGGTGGGTTGGATGCTGTTAAAGGCACTGGAGAAGTCAAAGAAAGTGACTCTCACAGTGCTTCCTGCACATTCCAGATGGGACTTGGCCCTGTGTGTGAGGAATATGATTGCATCCTCCACACGCATGTGCTGCCTGTACACAAACGGACCAGGGAAGCTGATAGCCAGTCCCTCAGGTGCTGGAGTACGAGCCTCTCAAATGACTTCATGACATGTGACGTTTGTGCCACCGGCCTGCAGTCATTGAGAGCACTCGGACATCCTTTCTTAGGTACGGGGACAATGCAGGAGATCTTCCAGAGGTCAAGCACTTTCAGCTACCTCAAAGAGAGGTTGAAGAAGTGCTGGAAGACTCTCGCAAGTTGCCCAGCAAACACCTTGAGGACTATGGGGCTGATGTTGTCCAGGCCACTGGCTTTGCTCTGCCTCAACCTGGATAACTCCCTTTGCACCTGGCTGGAGGTTAGGCTGAGGCTGTGGTTGGGGAGAGGGTGGAGGGGAGATGTGTCTGTGTCAGTACTCAGGGGGATGGGCGTGGGGGGGTGGGGAGAGGCTGACCGGGGGAACTGCTGATGGATGGTGGGGAGTAGTGGTTGTGTGTGGGGGCCGGGGCGGGAGCTTTTTGGGGAAGCTTCCAGTGGGCGGGGGTTTGGTGGTGACCATGTCTGTGCTCAGGGGGATGGGATTGTATGGTGGTGGTGGGGGAGGGGTGTCAGCGATAGCTGCTGGTGGGCAGGGAGGGGGATGGGGGAGAGGCGAG
>CAAKHD010013832.1:24394-42646 GCA_901007705.1 Fistularia tabacaria | reverse complement strand
ACATGAATAAAAAAGTCGGAGCAGAGAGTTTGTCTGGGGGCTTTGTGTGGTGGGGGTGTGGGGGGGGGGGGGGGTATTTTCTTGATGTTTCTCTCCTTCCCCATCATCCTATCCGATCATTAAAGAATCTTTGAAACTCACCCCTTATCAGCATTTCCCTGATAAAGTATGAAATGAAGTTCTCACAAGAAATGTTGATAAAATGTCAGCCAGCATGTTACAGATTTTATCTGCTGGGGGAGGAATGAAAAATCAAACACAGATCTACAATATCCTCTTTTGCCCTCTGCTCATAGTGCTTTAAACAATATGCTTCTATCAGGGAATGAAAATGGCTATACTGCTAGGGCATAAACATTGTTCCAAATATAAATGGCTTAAACAAAGGGGTTGGCAGGTCAACTTTGGATGGACTTCATTTTCTTAATACATTTAACCTAACTCATCTCTTGGTACTTAGTACAATCAGGTCATTGTCAAGTCATATTGTATTTACATCGCTCAAAATCACAAAAGAGTTGTCTGACAACCCTTTCCATTTCCAGCAGGTCTAGAAAACAGAGATAGAAAGAGTGTGATAGAGACAGGGATGGTTTGAGGTTTGTAAGGGATAGGCACAAACATCCTCACACTAACAACAGGAGTGCTAACAGCTACAATGTTCTGGTGACATAGCTCATATGCCTGCATATGATTTTACCAACAACCACTGTGCTCAGATGGTGGAAAATGTGAGGTTGCCGATCACCTTGGTGCTAGGCTTAATGAAAATGCTAATCTATATGCACTCGGTGATTTTCCGACAGAATTTTATTGAGCGGCAACTATCAAGTCATTGGTCTGATTATTAGTTCGTCACCACATGAAGTTTTGATATTCTGTTCAATTTTTCACCATTTTGATTCACCAACTGGTATGTAAAATGTTTCATTATCCACAGCCATAGGCAAAGGCTATAGCATTATCATCAACAAACTTTACTATATACTGAATTTATGTGACTTTTAGTATTTGGGTGAGGGTAAAGGACATGAATAGTGGTCTACCACTGCTTTTCATTAATTTTGCCATACATTTCCACACCTACCCCATCCTTCTAGCATTTCTTAGTATATATAATTGTCATCTCATTTCCTCAAATGCACTGGTTTTAATGTTTACCAAGGTGCACTGTGTTTTATGTCAATGCTAAATGTATCCTTAATGTTCTCTGGAGGTCAAGGATGGTTTGATGTCATCTGAGAAAGACATGAAAATAAAATAACACAAAAACATAGAAAAATAGTTTGTTACACTTCTTAAGCTCCAAGAGTACCTCAAAGCTGTTTTCAATTTTAGATCTAGTCACTACCTAAACCTTGATATCCATCTTGCCTGAACGAATGATGGGAGAGGTGCTTTCCAGTCGACTGTGCATTTTAAATGGAATGACCTGCCGACATACTTCCAACTAGTCTTGCTCTCAGTTAGGAGCTCCTATTACTTTTTAAAATTCTATCTATTTTATCATGTATTCCCTTTTTTTGGATGTGGACATTTTTTTGTTTTCAGGTCTCAAAGGATAAAGACTTATTAATTCCGATACATTTGCTAATGCAGCTCAGAAAGTGAAAAAAAAAAAAAGATTCATATTATTAAGATCACAATTATCACTTCTATTTATCGTTACAAGTTCACATTGCACATTCAGTATATGAAAAGCTCCAAACAATGTGTGCCATTCTTATAAAATGATGATATATCTTAAGTTGTAAAAATTTCAATCTCGCACGATATTTGCCATATTTTGTCACAACCTAGCAACTTGCCCCTGTTATGTTTTTGAGAGTCCACTTTAGATGGTAAAAATAGCAGTCTGCGAAGATGTATGTCCTCAAATAATGATCTATGCTATTTGTTTTTCCCCAGCTATTGCTGATGGCACTATTGGAGAAAACTGAAATCAACTGTTTTAGAAAGCTAAGTGCCTGGGTTTTATGACCTATTGCCTTGTCCCCCATCCACTGGGATCAATTAGTCTTCCTTGTGTAATAGCTGAGAGCAGTGACAGGACAAAAATATACACTTTCACCAACGTAATAACAACGTTTGCGCTTCTAAAATAAAGGCAACGCTACACTGGAGCTGTGTGCTTGTCACACCAACATATGAGGCATAAAATAAACATAAGAATGTTTTCTCATCTCAACTCATATTAAAAAGTTCATTTCTGATTTAAAGCTTATTTAATTTTGTGCCATTCATCTCAATGGCAACACAGACTGATTTCATCGTCTATTTTGTCGTGATAGTTGTGATTGACTTCAAGGGGAACTGAGGATGAGGAGATGATGTTTGGTTGACACCATCAAAGCACCAGTGTAATGAATGGAACTGAAGCGGTAAAGATGTATCCTCTTAGTCTGCTCGTCCTCCCCCATGAGAAGTGTTTCCTCTAAATATCACAAGTCCATCTTGTGAGTTAAATAATCAATGGTTTCCCTTCAGGCAGCCTTGAGGCAATCTAGCAGAGGACAGGTCTTGCATGTTTGTATTGTTGAAAAAAATGCAGCGCTTCCTGTCCTTAAGTGAGAATATAGACATCCCCTTCTGTTCCTCCTCCCTAAGGGTGACAACTCAAGTACAGTCAGGAAGTCCAACGTTAATTTACAATGACACCCTGATATGTTTTCTTGAAAAGGGTCATGAATCTGTGAAATTACAGCACTTTGTCATTTATCACATATATATTCCCTTCAGTCTTCAGAGTGGTGGATGTTCAAAGTTTGGAAACCATATGAAATGTACCCATTTGAAAATCTAATATCTAATTTGGACAACATCAATGAATATTTAGCCAAATAAGTTGAAATTAATAAATCTAAAAAATGAATAAAGGTAAAAATCAACCGCATACTTCTTGTTCAATCTGAACAATCAAAACCTCCAAGACAATTGTTAAGTCATAAAATAAAAACATTTAAAAACTAAAAACAAAACATTCTACCACTACTTTTCCCACTGATCCATGCAGCGCTACTCCACTATCCACTAATAGTGCAGTAAATATCCAATGTAAATCCAAGTATTTGACCATAGGATACTGTAATACTTCACTTCCTGCTTCCCAGGCTTCCCATGAAATATTTTGCCTCAAGATTCGTTTACATAAGCACACAATATTAGATTTTCAGAATTTTGTCTTGACATAAGGACATTTTATTGAAAGGATCACAGTTTATCTTGTCTGCATTAACATAACAGCCTCACGTGGTTCCTGAATTAGCGAGTTCTTTCATTTCTATGTTTCACTCTTGTATAGTTATTAGATACAATAAAAGCTTTATAAATCCTCAAAATATTTTTTAATGTTATATGGACTTTTAGCAGTGCACAAAAAGCTCCCATGTCTGCAAGTAAGCATTTATTAACACAGAGTGCTCTTGTGCCCCAATCCATCTTATTGTATGGATGTATTGTATGCTCTCACATCAAAAAGTTCAGAAAAACTTAATTAATGAATAAAACAGTAATGTTCAAATGAAGACAACACAATCAAAGCAGCCCGTGGTTTGGGGACAACTTGAAAAACGAATGGTTCAATCAAACGTCTCCAAAGCTTGCAGGGTAAATGATGCCTTCTTAGCCTCAAGCATATGCTATGATGGCCATCATATTTATTGGGAATGGAATATCCATTTTTATTTCACATTTGCTCTGAAGTCCAGACAAGGCTATCACCTCTCTTCTGCTGTGCCCTGATGTTATTTGAAATTACACTTTCAATTTACCCTTGCACAGACAAAATGTAGCCTGTTTCTTTTCTGCTAATCAGCAAGAATCATTGAAAATACAGTGGTTTTAAGAGGTCAGATTGACTGACAGCGATGATTGGCACCATATACATATGATTGGCACTTTTAGCAGCAGAGGGTTGATAGGAGTATGAAGCAACACTTTTTTATTGTTTTGTTTTTTTGTTTATGTGTTACGAATACTTGTCTTTATTAGCACACTGACTTCTAAAGGGGAAATATTTATTTGATACTGAGAAATATAGACGTTATACTAAATAGGTGTATATTTCCATTCTTCCCATTTGCAAGGTATCTGCTATCCAAAAATAGTTTGATAAGGTTCACTCTAAAGTATACTGTTTTAAATGTCATTCAGTTACATCAATCCAAAAAAAAAACAAGGAGATGGCAGTGGATTTCAGAAGAGAAAAGCGCCCAACCCCTCCCATGCACATTGGAGGAGAAGCCGTGGAAATGGTCTCCAACTACAGATACTTGGGTGTGCACATATCCAACGACCTCACCAGGAGTACCAACAATTCCCGGCTGGTCAGGAAGGCCCATCAGCGCCTCTACTTCCTCAGGAAGCTAGAGAGACCTGAACTTGGGAACCCAGTCCTGAGGAGCTTCGACCACTGTGTGGTGGAGAGCATCCTCTCCAGCTGCATCATGGTGTGGCACAGCAGCTGCACAGCTGCAGAGAAGAAGGGTCTGCAGAGGGTGGTAATGGCCGCACGGAGGACGATGGGGAGCAGCCTTACCACCACCTCAGACCTTTGAGCGATGCAGGGGGAGAGCACTACGCACCATGAAGGACTCCACACATCCCACACATGGACTGCTTCAGCTGCTTCCGTGCGGGAGGCAGCTGAGGAGCATTCAGAGCAGAACCAGCAGGCTAAGAAACAGCTTCTTCCCGGAAGCTGTAAGACTGCTGAACTCGAGCCGCGCTCCATAGACTCTCACGCACCATCTCTGACACACGCACACTCTCTCTCACACACACAGACACACACCCAAACCCCACCACCACACACACACACACTCTCTCACACAGTCTCTCACACTCACACACACTGTCTCTCTCCCTATCGACCTGCACTACCTCAACACTTTAAAACGATGTTTAAGGTGCAATATTTCATATAAGGTGCAATTTTTTTCATATTTCATTATTACAGGTGCAATAAAAAAACAACTACCTCCTTGCTCTTACACGCATTTTGCCACCAACAGTGCTAACTTCTGCCTTAAATCGTTTTGTGATCGATGTTTACATTTGCTCTTGTTTTTTTTTGTTTCCTTGCTGTTATTTATTTGATTTTCATGGCTTGAAACCGGACCTCGGTGCTTATTTCCTACCACATACTGTAAGGTGTGCTGGTATGATAATGAAAATTGCTTGAATCCTTGAAAATAGTTTTGAATGTTTTATCAATGTCTGGGAGATCCCATGCTTAAAAAAAAGTGCATACAATGTATTCTTATGCGAATCCCTCTGTTTTTCCTCTCTTTGCTTTCATAACTTCCTTAACCAACCCTCAAAATAGTTTGTCTATGAGAAGAAAAAAAACAAACACAGCAAGTCAGACAATGAATGAATCTTAAATACAACTTACAGTATTTTGATTATAGTTCCAAAAACCAAACCTTGACTGATTTTTATGTCATTTATTTATCTCCAGGTTATTTTTAATTGATTTTAATGGTGAGAACCAGCCAGATATAATCTTATCAACATACTGTACTCCATCCTTCCGAGAGCCATCTGATATTCCGAATGTCAGATACTAGCAAAGCACACACTTTCTCTTTATTGATAAATGTGTGCAAGCTCTATCTTTGATCCAGACTAATTGACACATCCCTCTTTGGTAATCACATGGTCATGATTATAGATTTTAACATTGGTTTTCAGTTTCAAACACCTGCCAATCAGCCAAAGGCAAATCTCCATTTGGAAGATAGAAATGCTATTATCACAGCATCTATACTGTATCTGAATGCAAAACATTTGGCCTGTTTAGTGAATTTAAGATACTTGTTTATTTGATTAAATGTTACGTGCTGACTTAATTAATTTTGAAATACTCATGTTGGACATACCAGTAGGTATTAAAACAATTAAAGACCCTGACATTAGCTGTGAATAGCTTGCGTTGCTACCACAAGGTTCCATTTGCCAAAGAGGATTCAGCTGAGCAGGTTCCTCTCCTTTGAGAAAAAAAAGGGGGGGGGGGTCCTCTTTTCATGTGCTGTGCCCTAGAATAGAGAGTTTCACAGCTGACTGGGTTCCATCATCATTCCAGCTACCTAATGAGTGATTGTTTGTGGGCTGATAAAATTAAATTGCAAGCCTGGCTGATTCCTGCAACAGGTGTTTTTCTCTCACACAACAACATGAGAGATGGTGGTTTTCACCACCTACTCAGGATAATGTCTTCCGGTAAAGCAATTCTCCTACTTTGTCGTTCTTCTTCCACAAGCCAAAATAGGGGGCATTGGCTGAGTATTTAACCAAAAAGGCTTTACAGAGATTTATTATTAGTAGTGAAAAACTGTCAAAAGGAGGATGAAGGGTGAATTCACATCAAACAATCATGAGAGACAGTGATAATCTGCTGCTAGTTTGAAATGGAATGAAAAACAATTTATGTTTATATCTATGTATGTATTTATATACATAGTTTTAGATAGATTTTAAATATTTTACTATTCATTCATGAAAAATAACAAATAAATAATGGTCGAGATCGCTACTGTATCGGCTAAATAAGAATAAAAGCGTATTGTCCCTTACAACACCCCATCCTCCTTCATTTGATTAGTGTCAATGTCTTATCATTCCGCTGAAATAACGGTACTTTCTGATACTAATTGGGGAGTTGGCATTAGACTTTCATTTCAACTGAATTCAGATTGTTCTTTCAACCAAGTCGTTTTTTAATGAAATTATATCTGCAAGTACTTAATATGATAATCTCAATTATCATCGCTTGTTGGGGTGTGAATATGCCATGACTTCTGTAAACAAAAGTAGATCTGCTGAGTGGCAGGATTCACTTCCAAGCCCTCAGGGAAATAAAATATTTTAACAGCCTCTTTTCCTGTTAATGATATTCCATTGGTTCTGAACACACCATTGCACAGATATTGAAACCATTCATTTCTGTAATAGGGAAAAGGCGCCCACAGAGAACTCAATCTGAATGTTGCATTTCTGACAGTTTTCTCTGATAAAATTTAAAATCCTGCACCATCACATACTCCTTAGATTTACTAATTTCTAAACAGCTTGGTATTTATTTTTATTTGGTCAATTCGTATTTAATGAAATTCATTAAATCGCTTTAAATAGTATGGACAACAATGCTTTAGTCAACACAGAAAAACAAAAACCAAGAAATCACCAAAAGTATTAGATGTAATTTTTAATAGTTTGAGATTTAAAGTAAAAATCTCTCAAGAGAAGCCATGTGCGATTGCTGTGTCCCAAAGCATTTCTATTCAGGAAAAAATGTTAAATAAATTAGTAAATAAAAAGGCCTACATATTGACATTTACCTGCAGCTCAATGCACATGTCTTTATTTCAGCTTTAACCCACCCATAAGAATGATGATGAGGAAGCAGTAATGATAGTGTGAATAGATGTAATAGTCTCAAATTGAGCCTCACCATAATTTTACTTTTGAAAGATATGCAAATTAATTTTAGATTTTTAACCTAAAGTGCACATACCTCTCATTATTTCATGTCAACTGGTTGTAAACAGCAACCAAGTAACAAAATCAGGACAGTTTAATTGTTGCAATAGCTACAAATGGCTGTGGAACTTCTTTTTTTTTTCCAGCAACTGAGTAAATTGCTTTACTTTCTCCTGGTGTCAGAAGAAAATCTATCAGCTATTTGAAAATTTTACCAGTATCTGGCAGGCAATTGGGGGACTAAGCCAATGATTAAGCAATAAGCACAGACAATGGTGGAAAGCAGTATCAAATGGAGGGGCGTGTAAAATAACACTTTTAGCTATGAGGGCTTTGAAAAGACAAAACAAAACAAAAAAAAGGAGTGACAAAATGAGCAAAATGAAATTGTGTAAGAGGTAACAGTGTTGAAGCATTTAAGAAAATGACTGCTAAAACAAGAGCTCTTGATGACATATAACAATAAATATTAAAAACACATCTCGTCCACCTTAAGTCTATGCTGGATATTTATGATTCTGTAATACAGTCTAAACAAAACTGAATGAGTTGTCTCTACCTGTGACTATAAATTACTTGCCGCAATAACAGCAACCATCTGTGCATGAGCCAGGGCTGATTTGCAACTTCACTTCAAATGTATTATTTTACAGGAACAGTCAATATCACATTAAATACTTAGTGAATCCCAGTGCTCACTCTAAATTAACCGTAACCGTTTTGCATTTTACCCCCCCAATATCTTACACTGTAGGCCAGAGATGCCCCTTATTGAATAGCTATTTGATACTCAATACTTGAGTACTCAATACTTGAGTATCAAATAGTGATGTGATTAGATGGGTTATTTTGCAGACTTAAATTGTGTTGATGCATTCTATGTGCTGGCTATTAGCAGCCCGGCTTGACATTTTTTTGGTAGATGATTAATATATGCATTTTGTTTATAAGTATAAACTGTCAATATGTTCCTTATTCTTCTTTACACCATGATAAGTCCTTTGAAGCCAAATGACATCAGATGTTTGTACGCTTACTTACTGCACAGTTATTTATGAATTTGCAACACAGATCACATACAGGCTGTGTGGACTTAGAAAAAAATGAAATGACAGGCAACACTGAAAAATCCTTAATAATAGTAGCTTTAACTAACTACTTCCATCCCTGTGCAACAGTTGAAGTCAGCAGAAGAATCCTATTGAGCAGAGTACTGGGTCCAAAAAGACAGTTAATGCTTAAACAAGCCAAACATTCAAATAGTACCCAAAGGCTTTTATCGAACACATTGTCTGCAGAGTTAAGTAAAAGGCTTTATTCTGATCAATAAACAGGACATTAACCTTAAGCTCTCAACAAAAAACAATCAATACACTCACACAGTTAACCCACTCCACAAAAATGTGGTAATGCTGACAAGATGGGAAAAACTTGGGTGTCTCACTATTTCATTTAACTCTGTCTAACTATGTGCTGGGGTCATGCAGGCATCATAATTTCATTTCCAAGGATTATACAGTGATGTGTTTACTTTACAAATCATTGCAAAAGGACCACAACAGAGAAAAAAAAACCCCCCCCAAAAAAACAGCATTTTAGAAGTAGGAATTAATCAATGTTATAAAGCTTTTCCCACAAAATAAGCCTTGATGACTAATCTGATGACTGTGTGGTATAAATTTCCCCAGGATTTACAGATATACATTTTGTATCTATAGCATGAAATCAAGCTCTCTTGCCACACAGAACTGCAAATAAATAATTTTTGAACAAGTTTCATAAACTTCCTGTAAAACAGCTGCATGACAATATAGTTTTTGCATTTCATTTGGAATTGAGCTTGATTATTTTGATAAGAGGGCTCACACTTCACTTCTTGCATATTTTACTTACTTTCAAGTCCATCACACGGTAAAATGTGTAACGTTTTTGTCAAAACAAAGCCATTGCCTACATTTTTGGCAGTGTAATATTTGATGCAAGTCCCCAGAGTAATGCTGCCAAAGTGTAGGTTTTGTGCCATAAGGAGAGCCAAACATCACTGAACAGCCAAAATTGGCTGCAGCAGGGTAAACAATGGAATCTGGATACAAACGTAATACTCATTCCCTGTTGCACAACAGCAAATGGAAAAACCTTCCAAAATTGCTTTTTCTTTTTTCTTTTTCTTCAAATCGTTGTGAGACAAATAAAATAGGGACTTAACAGCAACATTCATACATTTGTACTTTAAAAGCCAATAGCTGAAAAACTGAAAGACCAACACCCATAGAATTATTTCCATGATTACCTCATACTGTGTATATACAATACAGTACAGTACTCCCATTCTTTAATCTATGCAAAGCAAAGAGAGGTAATGCTATCTGGGGTGTGATGCAGAACATTCACTTCACTCCCCATGTAAAGGGAGCAATCTTGACATGTCATCATGTCACTTAATTTCACACCTCACTTGATACTTTGTGATGTAATGTGCAGCCATATTGCTTGGGTCTTGGGTAGTCTTCCCATTCATATTCACCAAGAAAATTAAGTTGGTGCGTTTGGCGTTTGGCAACGAGTTGCAGGAATTACTCAATGTGCTTTAGAATTTTGAATTGTGGTTAATAGAGGATTAAATTGATAAAGGCACTCTTTTGGCACATTTTTGAGTGGAATGATGAAAAGGGGAACATCCCAAAAACCCCTTTCTTAAAATATCTGTCACATAATTTTGTGACTGAAAGTTAAGCCAATTTTCCTGTGTTGTTGATTTTGAAGAACGTCATGAGAATGTTGCTCACACTTTATGTTTAAAATCTTTATTTCTATACATTTCTTTATTTCTAATTCCTACTTTTCTATGTAGATAGCAAAAACTATATATATATTTTGTGTTTGGGGGGTGGATGGATGGACTGTAATTGATCTAAACAGGGAATTCAAGTTACAATTTTGCAAAATGTTCTTTATCTTCCCCATCTAAATCAAACAAAGGCAGATTAAAAAATAAATGAATTAATTATTAGATAAAGTGGGAAATGATTAACTAACTTTTAAATTAGGCTGTAACAGTTCACTTTCAGCAGTGAATGTCAGAGTTTGTCTCTTTAGGTAAGAGTCAGAGTTGAGATTCTTGTTCTGAGGCAGCTAAAGATAAACTTACTGCAGCATCGAAGGACTAAATGTCATCTTAACACTGAATACATCACATGAGATTTGATATGATGCAAGTATTCCCTCCAATTACAAGCATTTTGATGAATGCATGGAGATAACTGCTGAAATTATATCACTGGAAATACTTTTACATATGGGCTGCATGGTGCTCACAGCACGAAGGATGGTTTGATTCCAACAAGGGGACCTTTCTGTGTGGAGTTTGCAAGTTCTCCCCGTGTCTGCGTGGATTTCCTCCGGTTCTCCGGTTTCCTCCCACAGTCCAAAAACATGGAGCAGGTTGATTGGAAAAATTGGGAAAATTGTATATGTGGCCCTGTGATTGACTGGCGACCAGTCCAGGGTGGACCCCGCCTCTCGCCTGATGACAGCTGGGATAGGCTCCAGTATCCCCCACGACCCTGAGTAGGAATGTTTTTATTTGGATGATGTCACAACGTCTTACAATAGTACAACATTGTAGGACAGTACTACATTGAACAAAAAAACAATTCATGTGGTGGTGCTGGGAGAATGGTTTGTCTAACACACCTGAACCTAACTGGACTGGATTTCCGGGCAGGGTTAGTTTGCTATTAAAGTGTTCATGATTGGATGTGTGTCAGTTCTGTTCTTTAGTCTGAAGTACTTTAATTAGAATGGGACTCAATGCTGTATGGCTTCATTTCATCCTTGTGTCTTCCCAAGAGTACAATAAAAAGGCAGTATGTGAGAGATGTAATAAACATGTTTGATCATAAAATGTGGAATAGAATATATTTTTAATGATGCATGCCAACTCTGTCTAAATAGGATACTATTTCGAAATGTATCACTTCATATGAAAACCTGGTCTTAAAGTAAATATGTTGATCAGAGCGAGCGATGAATGTGGTTCCATTCAAAAATAAAAAATCAAATGTGGAAATGATCATTAGAAATGACTTCCATACTTATGGACCATAAACATGAGAGCAAACTCAGATCAATGAGATTCCATTACCATCCTATCTCATTTCCCAGAGCTGAAGTGGAAATGGGTTAGAGATGGATCGTGTCATTACCAATTCCAGCGGATCCATGGGAGCCATAGATGATTGTGTGAGAGAATGTGTGGGTCCTATCTGCACCCGCTGCCAATGAAAAGGTTTTAGTGACAAGAAGGAAGGTGAGCAGGAGTTCATCCACCATCACCAGAATGATACCTAATATGTTTTCCTCATGAGGCATAAGTGCATTATTCCACTAAAGTTTTTTTTTTTATTTTCCTCTTTTTTTGTGTCAGAAACATATTTTTGATTTGTCTGCCATTCATTTAATTACTCCTGTCATGTCAATTAATTAAAACACAATAAAAACCTAATTTGACCCTCACAAAAGATTAATTAAAACAAAAAATACCTTATTTCAATGAGCTCTTTTAACTTTCTCTTGTTTTCCATAATCCAGCATTTGTGCCATGAGAAGTTCTGCTGGTATTTTCCCCTCAACACACCACTGCTCATTTTTAGAATATAAGAGTCTTTTGATAACAGGAGATCATAAAATAGATCATGCTTACTCAACTTTTATTTATTTAAAGTACTAACCATAATTCACAGCTGTAAACTTTCAGTCCACCCATCTAGCAAATGCAGGCAGTTTAATTTATAAACCACAGTACCTAACAATAGTGGTTTTATTTTATTGAACCACAACATAAAGAATGTGGTCTTTTCCTGTACAGAAACTCCTTTAAGGAAAACATGGAAAATGTCTATACAGAGACAGACTGATTTTTTTTTTTGTTTTTGTGTAACCATCCATAGACATTCTCCACTAATATAAAATTTACTGGCTGGAAAGTAAACTAGTTCATAAAAAAAATCATAACCTGGGCTGGGAAATAAATCATATCCAAATCAACTAATATCTACAAAGATTCTTAGAAATACAAAATAATAAAATAAAATAAAACATCACAAAAAATAAAGATGAGAAAAAAATGTGAATTTAAAACAGTTTTAAGGATGCTGCCTGCATCTGTTGTTCACTTGACCATGTTTAGAAGAATAATTGTAGGTTAAAAAAACTCATTACAATAATGAAGAAAAAAAGATTAATGAGCCAACTGTCTTTGGCTTAAACAAGTTGTTGTTGATTTGGTGATTGACAATTCTAGAAGTGTTTTTACAGCAATTTCAAGCTACAGACATGGGACAGTTGGATACCATTTCTGGACAACTGGTTCTGGCACAGACAAATCTTCTCTTTCAGGTCAAACAGCCAGCTGCTGGTAATATGGACGTGTCTATGAGAGGCTGTGGTCGAGTTTCTGGTTAGATTATTCAACAGGATTTTAGAGGGTGAGAAGATGCCTGAGGAATGGAGTAGAAGTGTGATGGTGCCCGTTTTTGAGAATAAGGGAGATATGCAGAAATGTGGTTATTATAGTGGGATAAAATTGATGAGCCACAAAATGAAGTTAAGAGAAGGGCAACTTAACTGAGAGTAGAAGTCAGTGTTTGTGGGCAGCAGTATGGTTTCATGCCTTGGAAAGAGTACCACAGATGCAGTATTTGCTTTAAGAGTTCTGGTAGAGAAGTACAAAGAAGGTCAGAGGGGAGCTGCATTGTGCCTTGTAGACCTCGAAAAAGCATACGACAGGGTGCCGAGAGATGAACTATGGTATTGTATGAGGAAGTCTAGAGTGGCTAAGAATTTTGTTAGATTAGTGCAGGACATGTATGTGAGATATGCTATAGGTGAGACAGAGAAGTTCAAGGTGGAGGTGGAGGGATTAGCTCTGAGCCCCTTCTTGTTTACAGTGGTGAATGAAAGGTGAGGTTAGACAGGAATCTCCATGCACCTTGACGTTTGCAGATTGCATAGTGATCTGTTGTGAGAGCATAACTTAGATGTTTTGGAGATCAGGTAAGAGAAGCCACACCGAGATTGCAAGGGAATGTGCAGAGGAGGGAAAGTAAGTATATTGGTTGAAGGATATTGGAATTGGAACCGCAAGGCAGGAGGTCGAGAGGAAGACCAAAGAGAAGATGTATGAACATGTTAAAAGAGGATATGAAGTTAGTTGGTGTGAGAGAAAAGGGTTAGTTGGAGGACATTGAATTGCTGTGGAAACCCCTGAAGGGAAAAGCCCAAAGGAAAAGAAGAAGATTGTGATCTGTAGTTAAAGCATTTAGCAGGTGGAGGAAAATCTTTAGAGATGGAGGTATGCTCTAGAAAGGAAAAGGAAGGAAAGGAAAGTTGCAGCAAGAAAAAAATGTGTGTGAATGAGAGGAACCCAAGCGGAGCAGTGCGGCAACAGGGAGTAGAGATAAAGAAGGTGGAGGATTTTAACTACTTAGGGTCATCAGCCAAGAGCAATAGAGAGTTTGGAAAAGAGGAGAAGAAATGGGATCAAGTAGGTTGGAACGGTTGGAGAAAAGTAATGTGTGATAAAAGAGTATCAGCCAGAAAGAAAGGAAAGGTACACAAGACATGGAGGAGGTTGATTCGCTGCAGTGACCCCTGAAGGACGTAGCCGAAAGGAAAAGAAGAGCATATTCTGTTTGAGGTGAAAATAATTTGCTTGAAGACCCAGCAATGGTCACCCTTTCGGTCATGAATCCTGATTGTTGGGAGCAACTTGTAGATAGTATGAACTTGAATCCCTCCAGTGAATTTAGCGAGGATCCTTGCCCAATACATTGCAGTAGATGCAACAAGCACAGCAGAGATATTTTGCTCATGAATTTTATATACGGTAAAACTTCAAAGTTATTGCTATTTAGGCAAGCGTTACCTGCATTTTGACTGCATGGAGATAGAAAAAGAGCATTTATCCACATCAAATAAAATAGGAGCAAGTATATGCCTATTACAAGAATAACAACAAACATGACAGTTATGACAAATTAAATTTCAAGGCCAATTCACCCTATACTGGTAACAAAACTATTTTAACCAAACAAAACAAGCCAAACAGTAATAGGGAGAGAATCCACCTGTAGTAGTATTAGAGTATTATTATTTTGGTAGGATATCAATTATGCGTGAAATTAACATTTCTGGATCAAATATTGTGCAAATGCTTTCCAAATAAAGAAGGTTGTGTATGGGTAGATTTTTAGAAATTTACAACAACTTGCCAAAATGATGGTCAAACATTTGAAATGAACTAATGAAGTCCGATTTGCTTGATATGTAAACTGTCATAACCTGCACAAGTTGAGATTTCAGTTCACAGTTTGCTGGCCGTGTGTACAGGGTTCAAGATACTCTTCAGCAACATGTAATATGTGCAGAGCACAACTAACTAAAAAGCATTTGTGAAACCATTTAGCTTAAGTGACCACAGTGGGTGCATTAGCATTTCACTAGTGGATATGATATTTGTTGTTTTCCTGAAAGGGCATTTCACATAACTGTTGCACTGGAACAGAAAACATACATTCACATAATGCATCACTTACGTAACATAGAGAATATATTTTGAGCAGTGATTGGTGTGTTTTACAAGGAATGAATTCAGATATTTCAACAGAACTGATAATTTAGATTTAGATTCTGTCTCCAGGGAGGCGATAAATCAAGTACAAAAAAAGGAGAAAACAGAACACAAAAAATGTTCTGTTCCTTTTCATGAAGCTACTGAGACAAATTTTACAGAGAGTCAATATCTTACAATGTGCGTATATTTAAGCCGACATGCTTTCATTTTTAATCATGAAACTTGAGTATCGCCTGCCTTTGATTACATTCAGAAGAGGAGATATAATTGCTGATTCCATCAGTGACTTAAATCTGCGAACACAGATTGAGTTGTTAAGCAACCGGTATTATCTGCTGATAAAACTTCTTTGGTAGTTTTGACAAAAAGTTGCTTTAATTTAATAAACCATGAACAAGGATACAGCATTTATTGCCAGAAGAAGAGGCCCCAGCTCAAGGCTTTGTGTTGCCTGAGGTCTTACTTAGCTTTAAAACAGGGGGTCACACGCCTTGCAAGGAAGTGGAAGATGACATCAAACTTTCTGGGGGCAAAACATCCTATATTCAGAGTCTAAAAGTTAATCGGTCAAATATAAGGACAGTGATGGAATCTAAAAGTTTACAATATCCTGCCAATAGCAAATTCAAATACTTCATCTAAATGTATGTCATTATTGTCTATTATACTTAGTCTTTGTTCAAAGAACAGGTTTTGGTACCAGCTGTGATTTGTACACTTGCAGCCCAAGCTACCTCAAACCCAAGATCTTGGTGGGTGGGGGCGGGGTTCAATAATAATGTGACTCTCTATGCTGCAGCGTATGTAGAATATAACCAATCTGTATTTTGGTTTTAGGTACATGTTTATTCAAGTGTGGCATCAAATGTTTCTTTGCCCACCATGATTAAAATCCCAAGCCCTAAAGAGGGGATTAGGCCATCTCACAGGGTGTGGGGAATAACGCTAAACT
This sequence comes from Fistularia tabacaria, assembly GCA_901007705.1. Taxonomy (NCBI): domain Eukaryota; kingdom Metazoa; phylum Chordata; class Actinopteri; order Syngnathiformes; family Fistulariidae; genus Fistularia; species Fistularia tabacaria. The sequence goes on along the minus strand of CAAKHD010013832.1, from coordinate 26,579 downwards.
GAAGCTAGATTATACAAGGCATTTCTTGGGAGCAGCCAGCTATGCTGTGGAGGAGATACACACACACAAACCCGTACACACAAAACCACACAAGCTCACACAAAGTAAGGATGAGAGAATGTGGAGTGAGAAGGTGGAAATCGAATTGTGTTGCAAAACCATCGGACGAGGGGTGAGTTTGGAAAGACCAGATTAGACAAACTACAGACGGTGGTACTTTGATGAGGAGGGCTGCTCATATTTATGATTAAAAATTGCCTGCTTCTCTTGCCAATAAGCCCTTATCTCTTCAGCATGCATATAAGTCTGATAGAGCTTCTAGCCATAGTGAAAGATAACAAAAATAATTAGCTAACATTCAGCTTTGAGCAGACAGACATTTCATACTTAAGGGAAAATATATTCGGGAGGCAGGAGAGGAAGAAGAGCAGCACTTTTACTTACAGTTTAGTCAAATATAAAAATTCCTTGTTTATTTGCCTTTGTTTGTCAAAGTGACATTTTCTGACAGCATGTGCAGGTAATCGCTTTGAGATAAGCAAATGCTAAAAATCTGTTCATGCACCATGCCATTCAAACACTGTCAACCTTCAGTGATGTAAAAATAGATTGCATTTTAGATGGGAACTCAATTTATAAATCTATAGTCAATTATATTCAAACTTGCACTATGTGTACAATACTTAAAATTTAGTCACAGAAGATTCACAGTTAAAAAAAAAAATACCCTGAAGGATTTCAAAATGATTATTGAAAATTGCTGGTGCATTAGCTCCCACTGTGGTTGGATATGTTTTTGTTTTTTTCTTGTTGTTTTTATTGTTTGGTTTTTTTGGTTATTTTGTCAGTAACGTATTGATGAAAACGCAAAAATTAATATATCTTTAAATCAACATTTACTTTTTTTTTAAATATTAGAAAGAAAAAAAAAATCTAAAAAATGTGCACCTGGACTGATGAAACTGAGTCAACTATTAAATTTGCAGTGTTCTCTTGTGCTTCTATTTTACTAGGCATCTTGAACATTTCTCTTTCCTCCCCCAAAATTAAATATGAACAAGCAGACTCTGTATTTTTTTTAAATACACTACCAAGGAATTTTCTTCTCTGATATGTTCATATTTAATATTATAGTCTATTGTATTATATATTGTGCCTGACATCATTATTTGTGAAATTAATGCAACTAGAGAAAGAGGAAGAAATGTAATGGAAGAAATAGCCCAGGCGAAGATGAAGACAAACATACACGAGGCCCAATAAAACAAATGTCTCATCTTGCCTATTCAACAATAAAGAGTCCCAACAGATCGTATCACAAGTCTTTGTAATTTAATAACAGACAGAATCTAATTAACCACAAATGGTAGATGTACATGATAAAGGATGCTCAATACAAAGGTTACAAATTGTATATTGCACTTGATGATTGTGACTGAGTGCTCAAAACATCCGACAGAGCATCTGGAAAAAGAGAAATGTTTCAAAATGCCTAAGATTCATCTACTTGCTTCAAAGCAAAACTCAGTCCAGCCCATTTTTTGGATTCATGCACCATGAAGCAATTGTTCAAAAAATTTAACTCATAATAATTCAGAAGCTTGCCATGACTTCTTTGAGGATGTTCATTCATCTCCACTGTTCCTCTTACTGCTTAAGTGTAAAAGTCAATATGTACAAAAAAAAAAAAAAGCTACTTTAAGGATGAGTGCGAAGAATCACATGGGATAACGTTTCAGACTGCAATTCTCTCTTTCCTGGTGTGGCCGTTGAACTAAGGAAGCCTAAAATCCAATAACATGTATCACAATACTTTTCTAATTTGGGATTTTCAAATTTCTGACAGGATTGAACTCGTTGCCCGAACAACAACCACAAATTTAGAAAGACATTTGATCCATCAGGGAAACTAAATTGTTAGCCTACATTTGCTCAAAAAGAGTGGTGCCAAAATAGCAGTCTAGATTAGAAGTGAACTGGTTCAGAAGGAAGGCAAAGTACACAACGATTCCCTTAGTATAATGTATGGATTCTAGCCAGAGAGCTAACGGTTCAATGTCTATGCTGCAGAAATGTTCCTTTACAATGATGAAGCATGGTGGGGGAGGGGGGGGGGGGGGGAATTTTTTTCACAAAAAAGCAAAAGGTCCTCTTTTTTTTTTACCTTCCTGTTTTGTGATTTTTC
>CAAKHD010013832.1:0-24374 GCA_901007705.1 Fistularia tabacaria | reverse complement strand
AAAAAAAGAAAGGGAGGGGGGGGGGGGGGGGGGGGGGGGGGCATCTTTTGTACATAAAAGCAGCAAGCTCACTATTTTTTTTAGCTTCCTAGTTTTGGATTTATTCCTTTGCCTACCCATCTAAACACAGTTGACGACAGAGATAGTGCCCCAGTATACTGTGTTCCTGTGCTTCTTGAACACAAAACAGAACTCTCAAAGATGTCCCTCCAATGCCTCAATAGCTCATCCATTGTCCAATGATCTTACATAGCCCATTAATCAAAGGGGGTTTATAGATTGAATAATTGTTCTCAGTCACTCCGCTAGCAGAATGAAGCTCTCCACCCTCTATACTGTGCATTCTCTGCATCCATTTTGTGCGTCTAGTTTTTAAACATTTCCATTGTTGTGGTGCTATGATGACCCATCAATTTAACTGTTATTTACTCATCCTTGATGAAAATAATTGCCATCTCACTGTGTGGTGGATTTAAAGACATACATGAAAGTATGAATAAATACATAAAAATGTAATAATGGTTCATCAAAGGACGAAATATCAAAAAACAGGTTAAACTTTCATCATTAGAAACACAAAGTTTTAGTGTAGGTTTCAAGCTCTTGGTTTAAGGGGACAGGACACTGATCAATAGACTGCATATTAGCATCTCCTAAATCAACAGCGATTTGTTTCTTAGTTGATTAATTACAATATTTTTTCGCAAATGATAGGCCCTGTTGTACCACTCGTCTTGACTTTGCTCTTCAAATCGTCACGTCTGATTCAGATGGCCTTACTCGCAAATGTCACAGACATAAACCCAGCTGTGGTCCCACCCGACCTTGACTTTGCAGATGATCTTGCTCTCTTAGAGGACTGAATTGATGCGGCACAAGATATCCTTGGTCAAGTGGAACAAGTATGCCAAAGCATTGTTCCCTTTGGGAATTCATCAAAAACTAAATACACACATATGAAACCCACATCTGTTAGTCATCTAACCTCAGTATCGACCTCGCTCAAGATTTCAAGTACCGGTACTTCGGTACATTCACTGCCATTAACCAGTGTTCAAACAGCCCAAGCTTGGACTGATTGCATTGGAAAAGGTAGGGAAAGTCCATATCAAAATGAAAATCAAGCCCGAAGTTTTCATTGCAACTATGGAACCCATTCTCCGTTACAGCTCTGACTCACGGACACTAAAATTAACCCATATCAGAGGAATCAATGGTACTTACACCTGAATGAGTCGAGCAGCCTACACATGGAATAGACAAACTCCAAATAGGGTTCTCTATGGTTCACTGCCAAAAATTTGCCATACCATCTGGCTTTAGCTGGTCATGTTATAGGACATGAAGAAGCTGCGAGTAAGGTACTCTTGTTATCAAATGTAAGATGTATAGTACAAACAACCTAAATAATCAATTCCATCAAGATACTGGCCTATCTGATTCTTAACTGTTGGTGGCTATGAGGTCTCAACGTGGCACCTGTAAATGGTAATAAAACAACAAATGGCTAAAAAAGTTCGATAGAGGTAGGTAACTTACTTTCAGAGGCATAATATAGGTAGGCTGAAGTGCTATGAAGCTGCTTATTGGAGACACAATGTCTGTTTAATGGCCCAGTAGTACTAAATTACACTATGTTATTCTCAATTTATATTGTACATGTTACTCTCCTTTTCTCTGTTGTAGTGTCGTGCTCATATGTAGTGTAAGAACTTGCAAATTATGTCCTTTCGAATAAATAATTGATATGAATGCATGATTCATACAAATATGTAACTTATTCTGGTGGTGTCAAAGACGTTAAATTACCTGCTTTTAACTGGACTGAATTGATTAAACTGTTGTCCTCTTACTTCATAAGATCCTTCATTGTGCTGTTTCCACAGATTTCTCAAGAAATTAAGTGTGGATGATGAATATCACTGACACTACTCTAGTCTGTGATTAAATAAAGACAAGAGTTAGGATTGGTCATTTCCCTTTATAAATATGACCTAAATCTGTAAAATTGTGCCTTTTGGACACTATGAAGTATGTGGCCTTTCCAGTATGAGTAAACAAATATTGTTTTTCACCATCTGCAACCAAATAAACATCTAGCGGTAGAATCATAGAACTGGGGTTATAATGTCTCGGCTAGAATTATCCATTTAATTTGATCATTTTTTGTCTTCTGTAATTATTTGACAAAATCAACATCACCACCGTGTTCATTTTGTGGCAGGAGTGATATGATATAAACCTTGACCATTGACAGACCTTTAACATCACTTAATTTCTGAATGCAAGTGTGAACATTTGTATCATTAAAATTACAATACTTTTGGATCACATCTTGCATCATTGTATCATAAGTTCATTCCTGAGACGAAAAATAGATTACCAAATTTTTAGAAACTGCCTTCTGGCTCTTATGTGATTGGGTAGTTCAGAGTACAAAACCAAAACCAAAAAGACAAAGCCTCAAGTCATGACTACTACTTGCAATGAATTGGTCATTAAACCAAGTGTAGGAGACGAGATTTTTTTGTCCCTTGACACCTATTGAGTAAATGCAGCCACCAAACAGGATGAAACTACAAAAGGTGATATCAGGCAAGATTCCTTGGGCACAGTGAGACCATAATTGGATTACAAGGCTGCAGACGGAAAAGAAATATTGAGTAAGGAGCTTTTGCCATTTTTTCTTTTTTGTGTGGTTGGAGGTGATTTTGTCTAATCAATGCAGGCAAGTTTCAGAGAGCTGCGAATGAAGCCACATCTTTTCCAGGTACTTACCAATCTGAATCTGCTCATTGTAAACCAGCGTCCCCATTGATTGTAAACGGAATGAACACCTTAAGGGTACATTCTTTTTCGGGGGAGCAACAGGGGCCAAAACTATTGGTTTCAAATTATATTAATTATTGGTCATGTCACTTTCATTTTGTTAAGTAATAATTTGCTTTCGAGTAAAGCTAAGATGTTTTTGTCACAATGTTATGGTTGTGCATTCCTGGGAAATAACCATGTAAGCTATGAAATATCTGTCATTTTGCCCATCTCGCATTGAATCTGTTTTTGATCTCTCAATTTTCATTGATCAATAGAAATGCATTTCTTTATTTCCATCCCCAACAAGAATGTTGATCACAAGAGAAGGATAATTCATAAGGTTAGTATTTAAGATGTGTTGTCTCATTACAAAAGCAAGCGTGGCGCAGGGGGTTACAGTGTTCGTCCTTTGAACTGAAGATTCCTGGTTTGACGATTCCTCCTAGCCCGCCGAAGTGTTTTTGAGCACAACACTCAACCCTAACTGCTCCCCTTACGCTGTTCCTTAGCTTCCTTCTACTCATGATGCCTGCATGATGGGTTAAATGCAGTGGTCAAATTTCGCTGATGTTGTGCTCTATGTATAACTGGATGTGACAAAAAAGGCAATTCTTCCATCTAAACATAATTGCATGATGAAACAAAAGGTGGTAGTGGTTATTTATCCGCAAACAACAAAAGCAATAGCGATCATATCAATGAATCCCCCTAAAAAATGGGTGCAACATATATGGGTGATTATCAAAGAATCAAGAAATTTACCGTGAAATTTACTGTGATATACCGTCATGTGATATACCGTGATATCTGTGGACAGCAACAAATTCAAACCTGTGATTGGTGCTTTACACTACTCCACAACATTTCCTCCCAAGCCTGAAAATACCCACAAATTCAAAACTAAGTAACCCAGCTTTGTTTTGACTGCTCAATTCTGCTTTCATTTGCAACAGTCTGGTAAAAGCGCCTATTTCTCTCTGAATGTGACAGTGTGAGTCTGTACTGAAATCCAATTTGCACGCTAGCATTTCTGTTGCTCACTTTAGCTGTGTGTCTTTTTGTTGACATAATGAGCTGCCTCTTTCTGTCTCTGGCATGATTCCTATTCTCCTAAAATCCGTTGTTGAAGGGGGCAGGGAGTGGACAAGAGACCACTTTTACTAACAGACAACAAAGATGTTCTCCCACTAGGTGATGAAGTGAGAAGAGAAACTTGGGTAGACTCCTCAACATTATACTTCTTGGATCAGCAGACTTTGCCTCTTCATTCATGCCTCTATAACGGAGGCACATGCTATCACCTCCTTATATGCCAAGCTTGATAGTGTATGCTGTTATGCTATGCTAGATTAAATTAAGATTCAGTAAATGCAGGAAAGACATTCTTCAATAGAAGACAACCATCTGAATTTACAGGTCATGTAATCCATAAATCATACATAGAGTTAACGTGTGGGCTGAGAGTTACTGACATTTTATTGCCAATTCCACATTGGGTAAAAAAAAAGAAATTTTCACATTAAACAAGCATTTCCTCAATCACAACGTTGTCTTAAGCATGTGTTATTGGAATTGGCTACATAGTTTTAAAGTTTATAAAGATATTTATTCACATATACAGGTGTAGTGTTTTTTTATTCAGCAAATCACACCTCTCCTATGACTGACTGCAGATGGAAACAGTATGGGCTAGAAGACCGCCGCAAGATTACTTGAAATTGTGCTACAGATAAATATTAATAATAGAAGAAATCTCAGGAGAATATTTGAATGACAACCCAAGACTGCATTTGGTGATGTGAGCTTCCTCGGACATGACGTAATCACAAAAAAAGAGCTATACAAAACCTTGAGATGAGATGCCACATACAGTCAAACAGGTTTCGGAGTAGCTGATTAATATCAGTCCATTACACATTCTGGCCCCTCTAGATGCGAGCAGTGGATAGCCCATTCTTAAGCCGCTAAGATTAATGAACTTTTGATTGAATAAATTCTTCCTGAAAGTATGCTGAAGAATGTTATAAGATTAACAAAAGGAATCACAATGGTCATAAGTCAGTGAATGTCAGCTGAGATTGTTTCCATCTCATTGTTTTCCAGGTATTTTCAGCCCAACACAGTGCTAATAGTACTGTCATACTGCAATGTGATGATGAATTAAACATTGTTGAATAGCCTCAAAACAAATGTACATACAGTACATCTTTTGAGCAGTCTTTTGCTCTCCCATGATGTAAGGAGAAACACTAATCCCAAATTTAAAAAAATAGGGGTTTTCTTTTGTACAGAAAGACTTTGTATTTTTTCATCAAATAGCAAACAAACAGTGCTAATTTTGATGTAAATGGGTAGTGCCAAAAATTGATTTTCATGAGATGCTACACATTCTAGCAATAATATATGTTATATACGCAGTCAGAGCTGCATTTGCAAGCAACCCCCAATGTTTTGCCATTTCAACATACTCAATGACACTATTTTCCAAGCGGTCAGGTGTTGAAAGTACGAGGGCAGCATAGCTTATCCTCTCTCCCCCTCCAGAAACCAAAAATGGCTCTTCTGATAAATGATTAGGTTAATGAGGAATCGTGATCTACATCAAAAACAAGCTAATGTCAGCAATCTGTGTTGTCCATCTGTCTCATTACCCATCTAACCACCTAAGTCAGTTCATACCCAGAGAAAAAGCTGGTTCCTGCAAAAATGCACCTGTGGATAAGTCTCATAAGGCCCAATCTTCAATTATTAAAGATTATTTTAAAGACTCAAATCCATAATTTTAACCTCCCTTCACTTCCATAATAACTGTTTAGTTTATGTATGTATGAACCATCTCACGTTGTTAAACCAAGAGGGGGATTCTAGTCTGAAAGCTTGGAAAGTATGTATAATTTGACACTGGAACCGAAAACCAGATAAAGTCAAAAACCTACGTAGCACTAGAAAAAGAGAATCGGTACCCTGGAAATATACACATTTCACGGGTAGCTGATTTCAATGGAAAGCTATAAAATGTGCAAGTGTGTATAAAGTAAATAGCCATACATGGGCATTCATTGCTCATGTATAGCATGACAAAAAACATATATCAGAAGGCAGATCAGTTAAGATTTTTTATGCTTGGACATGTTATCACTTTTACTAAATTATTTTTTTGGACTTTGTGAAACAAGATCCCACTTCAGTTAACAGTAATCGAAGATGTCCTTGCAAAACCAACTGTATATATTTCAACAAATAATAATTTCACAAGTCTATGAATGCAATACAACAGCACATATCAGGGAAGATATTTTAAGGGCTGCTGATTCCAAGTGCTTCAGTCTATGTATTATTTGGTGCATCTGACTCTAGGTTAGGTCACTTGTCATGATAATCTAACAAGGTTTGTATTCTAAGTGAAATGTATATGCTCTTATTCACAAAAACCTTCAGATGGCAGTAAACAGTATCTCCTGATGTCATTGTTTTCAATGTAGAAGCAGATTTTGCAGAGTTAAAATCAACTTGACGCTGAAACATACCTGATTAAAGGGAACCCTGTCTGAGAGGACGAGTAGGCAAATATATGTTATACTGTTTGTCTGATTCTAGAATTTGTTGTTAAAAAAAGCACGAACAATTGATAATTCTTTTAGAGATCGGGATTTGTAGCGCATGTTTTAAAACAGGGTTGCATGCTGTGTTGAGGATGTGTACAGGTTGCCAGTGATAACTTTGGCTTTCCACTAGTGTAAACTTTCACTCAGTACAGTACGGTATATACCGTAATAATGCCACTTAACAATAATGCCATTGAGCTCCTTTGGTAGTAGTTCCCAGTCCAAGGGAAACAAAGGAACTGATGTTAGTCCACACAGCTTTCCAAGAGACAAGAGAAGACAGGACTGGGAAATTGCTTGTGGACAACTTCCGAAGGATCCGCGGCTGTGTTCCCACCGCTTCTGTCCAGATGCTTATGATGCATTTAGCTGACCTAAGCAGCTAAAAGAGCTCACAAGTACTGCTAGTTTCAAACAGACACTAAAGCCAAATGCCGTACCAACAGTTTTCTTTCACAAGTACACAATAGGTCCTCAAAAAATGAGTCTGGCCCCCTCGAAGAAACACCCCAGACAGGAGATGCTGGATGCATCTTGGTAACTGGGGATCCCTTTAAGATTATGCAATAATGTTCACATGACTGTAAAAGGTCTGATTACTTTCATTCTCATGACACTGGTGGCAAAGGATCAATAGCTTAAGTATAAGCATTGGGAGACATTCACCATGTGGAACACATTCAAAATGTATCGTTCATTTCAAAAAGCTATCTTACACACACAAAAGACAACCCTACTGAGCAAGCGACTCATCCCAAAAGCAACTACTCTTTTCCAATTAGCTTTTATCTTTTGTAGCTTCTGGTTTAGAAGAAATGCTGATACAAATCATACAGAATAATTTGACCCTATTTTTTATGAGAGGCTTCCAAATACAATTTTCAGTATTTCAGTAATTAGGAAAAATAAAGCTTGTCACTGAAAATATAATGAATTTCCCCCATGAGGTTCAATAAAGTATTATCTTATCTTATATCACCTTAAATATATTGGTAAGAGAACCTCAATGTATGTCAGACTTAGGTATCACAAAGCTGTCATGTGACATCACATGTAGGCAATTTTAAGATAATGTTGAGTAATGCAATGAAATGGCTCACAAAATGAAGTCCTGCTCACTTGAGCTTCGCCATACTCTGCACAATCCATTTGAATTATCTACAGTCTGGCAAACACTTTGTGCTCCATATAACATTCATGTAAGTGAGTTCTATATCCTCTGTGCTATCTGTGATAGATGAAGCCAGAGGCTGTCCTTTTAAACTTTTTCACAATACAGAGGTTCCAAACTGTCAAATGTGAATTTTTGCTCTAATCGTCATTTAACCTAATGGTTAAATAAATTGCCGGTGTTTATTTGGCCGTCCCAAACTATTTAGAAAAAGTACACAAAGAGCAATCATTGTCAATCTTATCCTGGCAACTGGACATGGTTGCTGAACTTGTATTTGGATGAATGTCTGTTGAAGTTGTCAAAGCTTTTCATCGCAACTGGACTTGCATAGTGTTTTGCAGGCATTTCACCCCTCATCCAGGTGTTGGTCCAAGCTTTTTATGCAAATGAGTTGTTTGGCAGCAATTGGGTTGAACGGGGCTATCACGTTAAATCTGTGCATCATTTGCGGAACAAAAGTAACAATCCAGGGGACTCACCTGAGTTGGAATCTCAATCAGTAGAGGGCCACAGGCTGGGGGACCAGTTTTGCCACTAAGGAAGCCCACTGGGCAGTCCCAGACCAGTAGTTTGATGTTGCGGTTGATGGCTGGCCACCCAACTACTTCACAGCACTGGTGCTTGAGTTTGACAATTCCCTAGTGCCCCTTGTGTGCCATTGCCAGTTAAAAGGCACGTAGCATGCTACCACAACATTGTCTCTCCCTGGCGTGAAGACAAGGTCATCGTGGTAATGACGGAGGCAGTCAGCCCAGCGATAAAGCAATAACGGCTTTTGGCCTGCACCAGAATGGACAGCATTGTAGCGAGGGACTGATGATCAGTCCTGATACTGAAGTGCCAACCATAGAGGAACATATCTACACAAAGCCAGTGATGTGAGGTGAGGACATTGCTGGTGAGGCACTGTCTCCTCTGACAGGAACATATTTGTCCAAGAAAGAATGTTTCTTTTATAGTTGCAAGAGACAACTACTCAAAAAATAGTATGTGTGTGTAAAACACAATTTTAATTTTGACCCACAATTAAATCTTAGTTGTTTTTAAAATTTTGAATTCTGGTGCTTAAATCAATGTAAATACATGGTGCTCGCTCATCAAGAGGAAAAACTCACTTAAGCTGATGTTTTCAAATACTTTTTTTACTTTATAAAACATAAAACCATTTGTGCTCTTATCTACTTCAGGTGTGGCACAATACTTTACATTTTGTGTTTGGGATACTTCAGGAACATTAAGAGGTTTGGATGTTGCCTACCTCAGCCTGGCCTCTAGCTAGCCAAGGCTGCTGATCATCCATCCATCCATTATCTACCACTTGTCCTACACTTAGGGTTGCAAGGAATGCTGGAGCCTATCCCTGCTGTCATCGGCAAGAAGTGGGGTAGACCCTGGACTGATCGGCAGTGGCATATGGCAGTGCCACATATAAAGACAAACAACCGCTCACGCTCTCATTCAAACAGAAGGGCAATTTTCCCATTTTTCTCCGATTAACATTCTGCAGGTTTTTGGACTGTGAGAGGAAACTGGAGAACCGGGAGGAGACAGGAGGAAACCCATGAAGACAAAGGGAGAACATGCAAAGTCTCCACAAAACCGAATAGAATCGAGTCAGAGTCAAACCAAGTTTCTTGGTGCAGTGAGACGGAAGCGTTAACCACTGTGCCACCCAGCTGCTGATCAATTCCCTCTCAAATGAAAGCAAATTACAAGACATGACATGCCAAGGCAAGTTATGTATGGAGTAGACTTAACCTGAATTTATACCTTAGTAAGTTGAAATAGCACTTTTTCACAAATATAAAAGAACAAATTGTTGTACATTAAAAATTGTTAAAGCTGAAACAGTGAGTGAAATACAGGTAAAAAGCACTGCACAGCTGGTATGGAATTATCATAGTTGCAATTTTTTTTTCCCCCAGAATAGCATTTTTCACATATCAAAATGGAGCTAAAATTCAAACAATTAACAACAAGAACTGTTTTAGGTCAGAATTACATAAATTAATTGTGACCTTAACAGAAGCTGTTTCTGCAGAATAACTCCTGAAAACGTATCTATCGTAAGAGCTATGCACTTTGCAATTCTATGCCTGTGTAACCTACCAACATATATACAGCAATTATGTATCATCATTTTAAATTGAATTTGTCAGAGACTTTTTCAAATTGTGATTATTTGAACAGAATCTTGCAATCTAACATGCTCTACGGTTGAATGGCTGGGTTGTATTGAGAAGGCCAAAATTTTGAGCAGCTTTAGGAGCTTTTTATTTCATAATTAATTGAGCAAATTCAAAAGCGGGGCTGCTTCCCTCTTGATATACTTGTTTAAAATAAGCTTCCATATAGATGAGTCTAAAGCACAGCAATTGGAGCACTTATTTGTGATATAATAAAATGAAAATGATAATGGAAAACTGAGCAGGCAAGAAAAGCAAACAATTCTATCAGTATGAGAGACATAAAGTACCATAGTTTAATGAATAGAGTGACGGATGATGTTAATCACATAAAAAACAAATGTTAACATGATTGTTTTCTTTAGTGTTTGCACAGCATATCACAATCTGCTCAAGTTTGCCGACTGCATTTAGAAGGTTGCTGTGCCTGTGCCTGAGTGCCTTAGCACATACTTGGTTTATATGGTTGTTGGCCCAGCCACAGAGCAATATTGACTGCTAGAAAATACCATATATGGCATCTTTAGTAACACCTCCATTATGACTTGTGATGACAATTTTATCATTATAACTGTAAAGTATTATCATCACAGGATGTCATATAAACAATATTTCTGATAAACAATATTTGTTTGATAACTGCAATGGCTATGCAAACTAAAAAAAACAAAAAACAAGTGTTAATTCACTTCTTGGTTACGTAATTAATTTGAAGATATTAATGATGTGTGGAAAGGGAACACAGCCTATATCTCTAGATGAAGAATGTACTGACAACAGATGACACCTGCAGCAATAAAATACTGATAATTATCAAATATAAGAAAAAAAGGTAATTGTCTGAGCTGGTTTCACAACACGGACACTAGTATGGATGATATCAAGCATATACCTGATATGCAACATAACAGCCAACCTGCTTCCACAATTTGACACCAGTTTAAATTTCATTCAATTTGGGGCTCAAAATGGGTGTGGCATCATCTTGTCCAAAAAACAAACAAACAAAGAAATATTCTTGTTAAAGCAAAAACATTTGTGGACCCAAAAAGCACATACATTTTAACCGAAAAGGTGAAAATAAACTTACATACCCAAGGATACAGAAAAATAATTGCAGGATTTCTACTGAAAAGAATTGGAAGGAGGAACATTATTGGAAGGACTGGATATTTCTACCTAAAAGGAAATGCAAGTAAGACCAAACCAAACATTCTTAATGAAGAATTGATTCAATGTCATTACATGCCAGATATTCAGATCCCTCATTATGAAGCTAATGTGGACTTTAACCACAGTTAAAGTCTTGAAATTGATAGAACCCTGGGAAATTGTCAATAGCCAAGTTGATGAGCTGTATGCACTTAAAACACTATTGGGCTGAGTGAATGATCGTCCACATCAAGAGAACAGTCAAGGACCAGACAAGACAGGCTGCCCTGCTTTAATTGTTAAGACTTGGCATAGGCAAGTTGGAGGAATGAGAAAATATGCAATAAATATCATTTTTATGAAAACTATTGGCGAACTGAAGAGCAACTTCCTTTTTTGGAAGAGCAATACAGATTCTGTTCAAACGTAAAGGAATCTTTCATTGCCAAACCAGATCATATGCAATGCCAAACTTGTTGCTGATGGCTGTGTAAACATAAATATGAGGGGAAATGCAAACATTCAACGCTACTATGGGAGGACAGGCTTTATCCTGAGGATCACAGGACCGCCATTACTTTTTGCTGACACTGACCAACATTTCAAAAGGAAACTGAAGCTTTACGCTGGAATAGATCTATCGTAAAAGGAGAATCTCCTTTACTGAAATGGGTCTGGCCTGTAAAATAGAATTTTAAAAACTGAGGAAGAATAAACAAAAATAGCTTTGCCTGAGGAAACCAAGAAGCTAATGGTTTACCCAAATTCAATAACCAAGCCTTACACCATATTAAAATGTATAAACTTTTTATTCTTTTCTATTGAAGTAGAAATTGGAACTTCAATAAGAGACCAACTCAAAAAAGAATAATTTCTGCAGGCCCAGTATGACAGGTACATTTGAAATCTATGCACAAAATATCAAAATCTTATTTTTTGAGATTCAGATATATATACTACAAAACATCAGTGAAATTTGCCCTCTGCATTTTACCCATCATGGAAGAACCACCAGTGGTGGGCAACCACTAAGCAGAAAACAGGGAGCAGTTGGGGGTTCATTGTCTTGCTAAAGAGCTCAGGAATTGAACCAGGAATATTACGATCCAAGATGATCACGCTTACCACCTAAGCCATGCCACAGTCTAAAATATACCATGCAACTGTTTTTCAAAAGATGAACAAATATTAATATGCACTTGATCTTATACACAGGGAAAACAGGACAAAGTAGCACATAGATATAGCACAAACATCAACAACACTAAACTAAAATGTCATCAGAAAAATTCAAAACGTTGATCTCTCTAATTTTTCAACACAAGTACGGGTAATAATATCAAAATGGTTTAAGATGGAAAAGTATTTTGTAATGAACATTTCTTTGGAGGTTCTCAGTCGTCAAGGTCATGTTGAATTATTGTCGAAATCATCTTGACATGCAACTGGATTTGAATTTCTTCACTTTTTCCCCTCGTCTGAGAGTAATGAACAGAAGAAGCCTCTCGGATGAGGGGTAAAACGTCTTCAAGTGAAGAAATTCAAGTCCAGTTGCCACAACAAGAAGATTTTGTCAAGTAATGAACATTGTTTTTCAGCTACATTTAAGGAATACCGTTTATATATAAAGGAACTGTTTAATTCTGGAGGACGATATTAGAGACTAGTGTGTCAGCCCAATTGGTCAGGGATGCTCATTTGCACCTTTGACCACTGTTTATAAGCAAAGTCAATCTATAGTGATATTCCTAAATTGTGGGCAACTTTTAATAATATGCATTTATCATTAATAATGTCAGTATAGCCCTCCCTCAATGGCTTTCAAGAAGAATGAAATGCACCTTCAGTATTTAATGCCTGAAAGATTTAGAAATAAGGTGAACATTTAAAATGTGTTAGTAAAGTGTAATTCAACCAGTCAGTTATATACTGGTGAGATCTGTAGCAATCCTGTGGCAATGTGGGAGATTACAGATTTATCGGATTCACAGGCTGGCCACGGCTGCTTCAATGAAGAAACATTACCTGGGGGAACGAATCCTGAACGTAAAATCCAGGGGCTATATATTATCCTGATAAGGCATGTCGACCTTAGCCAGTGGACCCATTGTTAAAGACCCACTAACTAATGATGGAAAACTGATAAGTGGGCATACCATGTCATTGGCAATGTAAAACAAAAATAGAGTCAATTAATCTTATGAATTGCTGTTTAAGAAAAAAAGAAAGATGACAGGACAAGTTATAGTAATTCATAGGAGCTTAATGAAGAAAAATGATGAGCAAATTATTAGTGTTTCAGATGAGCAGGATCAGATTTGAGAACCTGCATACATAATGGAGAATGTTGGGCTGTGTTAACCATCCTAGTATAAATATACAGTCTGTTTTCTACTCCACCAAGGCTGTCATATTTTCAACCAGTTGTGATTTCTTAGCAGCTTTTCAGCAGACTTTAATAAGTGTGCCCTGACAGATGCAAGGCCCAATTTGGCTTATCATTATTTTCTCTAAAACAAGTTAAATCCAACAGTTGTACAGCTGATTTCAAATGTAGCTTTGTCTTAGATTCCAGTAAATGCACAAAAAGTCATGAAAATCTCACATGCAAATTCAGTAAGAGTGGGTAAATAATTGACCACAAACCTCAATAAATGAGCCCATGTATCTACACAGCTGGCAAATGTTCAGTGTTCAGGTGTGCCCCTACAAGCAGTGAATAAGTATAGGACTAACAACTAATTTATATCAAAACAACAAAACTGTATTTTTACTTGAATAAATAACCCCTAATCCTGACATTGAATGAAATATCTTGGGTCTAATTTTTTCTTTGTATAGATATGAAGTTCATTTAAACTTTTTTTGCATTTTGTTTTTGTTTTTTTCCACCCAAGCTGATTTGGAAAAACCAAAAGGGATGATGCAAAACTTATGCCGAAAACAAAAGAACAAATAGTTGAGTGAATAACATGAAAAAAACAACAAAAAAGACTGTACACAGCTAAACTCTGAGCATAGATTATTCTGACCAGAGACATATCCATTGCATAGAACATAGATATTGAACCTTCTTCCCAATTGGGGAGGGTACAGTTGACCCACAAATGTGAGAAAAACGAGATGTAGATATCAGTTCACATTGACAAATAGCATCACTCAACAATAGGCACTATGTGTAACATTTTTGCATTCAATATTTGTCAATCCGTACATTTCATTCACTCTCTATAGAGCCTCCTTATCCTGCAGTCATTGCATGGGACATTGCAAACCCAGGAAGAGCAGCATGTTGATCACAAGGCCACATATAGAGACATAGAACCATTTTTACCAATTCACGTGTCAGGTCAATTTAGGATCTCCACTAAACCTACTGCATGTTTTTGGACCGTGGGAAGCGACTGGAGAACCTGGGGGAAAAACCAAACAGACATGCAGAGAGGCCCCTGCTGGAAACTGACTTGCTGTGAGGCGGAAGTGATAACCAATCCGCAACCATGCTGCCTGATGATATTCATGCACAGAATTTCTGCTCTATTTCTGTACTAAAATATCATACTACAATTAGTCTTAATAGTCAAGTTACAATAAGTCTTAATTAATAGATTGCATTTTCTTGGCGGTGGAGGTTCTCAGTCATCCAGGCCATAGTGAATTCTTGTCAAAATCTTTTTATTGTGGCAACTGGACTTGAATTTCTACACTTGGAGACGTTTCACCCCTCATCTTAGAGGCTTCTCCAGTTCATGACTCTCGGATGAGGGGTGAAATGTCTCCAATTGAAGACAATGGTACTGCATATACATGAGATTATAGGAATATAATCCAGCTGAATTTTGTAAAATGTTCATGGACTCAAATTGCCTTTGCCTCTCTTGAGCTTGTCTCATTCTGCATGTCAACAAGCTGTTTTCCAACAGTCAAGTTTCTTTATATGCATCTTCTATGGAGAGCCTTAAACTCTCATCTCCTTTTTTTCTTATCGCGAAACGTTTTACTTTTTAAAATTAAGTTGAGGACCAAATGTAACATGTAGTGCTATGGGACACCGAGTAATTCTGCGTAAAATATTGCTCCAAACGACTGCTTAAACCTATTCTAAAAGTGAGCAAAATAAATGTTAGCACCTTCATTAATGATGGATTGAAAGCAGACAGAATCATCACATTTTAAAAAGCAGTTGCGTACCTGCATCAAAGAAAACCCCCCAAAAAGGATAACAGCTGAAATGTTCCCATTGCTTTATGGGGAGTCAAAACAATTAAGCTGTTGAAAGACTGCAAATTGTAGCTTTGGACTGGTTACATTGAATTCTATGACCAGTGAGTCAATACCTGACAACAGTGTATAAAAATCTGTTATGACATCATATTACAAGCTTGGTAAATTACATGTCCAACCAGACTGACCACTGAAGTCACAGTTCTTCACAGACAAGTCAACAAACCAGTGTTATTCAGCCGCCAATTGTAAATATTTTATCGAGGATAATCTGAGGAGCATATATCAAGCAATGCAATGAAATTGGAAATAATGCTATTTCTTCAAGTTCTCCAAACATTTTACCGGATTCATCACTTTATTTATGAATCCTATTGATTAACCCTTATGTACAATTAAACTTAGATACTCCAATGCCTTTGACGTTCAAACACTACATCATCTTGTTGAAAATCTGCCTTTTTCAAAGTAAATTTCAGACACACAGATGCACATTATGAGAAGTTGTGTGCATACTATCAGCATTACTGTTCAGATTTCAGATACTTTCAAAAAAGTAAACAATGTAACAGGTATATTTACAGCAAAGCACTTATATGTATTGGTGGCATTAAATTCATGATTACAACAGGAAAATGGCTCATCAAATGGTTCTATATGTTATGGATGCATATAGGTATCATGATTCAAATTAAAATTCATGAGCAGAATGCTTTTCCATTTTCAGAGTGTGACAGCATATTTTGACTCATAACTAAAATGAGTAGTAAATAATCCAAACTGTATTTTAATTTTGCTCCTCCCAGACAGCTCATTCTTGACTAAAGCCAAATTATAATTATATATGGTTTGGTTTCTTAAATATTAAAAATACTGACTTGTCATCAAAAATGCATCAGAGAGTGTGAAAGGCACCTTTTCCCTTTGTTATCCACCTTCTTACTTGTTCATTTCACAGGCTGTTAATCATTACTGTGATTATTAATTAATTAATTAATTAATTAATTATAAATTAATAAAATTATCTTGGTTTTTGTTGCCCCAGGTCTACAAAGGCAATGCAGTTACCACAGGCAACAGTGTATATGTAAAAAACAGAGTGTGCGATGGCGGCAGGAGAAACATATTGAGTGACATGAGGAACAACATTGTTGTCCTACTGACAGGCCATGATCTGATTGTAGGAGATCTGCTAATGACGACAAAGTTTCCACTCCATTGATCTGATAAGCTTTGCCTGAGGATGACCCACTGCCATTGTCTTACAAAACAAGTTCATCTGCAAGATGATTACAAGTTTATAGACACATGCACAAAATTTTCAAAGATAATATCTAGGTCAGGCAATTCCCATCAAAATAAACGCTTGATTAAGTTGTCAGTGGCCATGGTGATTATTCTTGGTCTAACTGCAGAGCTTATTTCAATAAGTTAAAAAAAAGAAAAAAAAAAACAAGTTTAGGCTTCAAAATTCATTGAATATTTTTAGAATAAAAGCTAAGCAAAACAATTTAGACAAATATATATATATGTTGTGGCGGATACTAGGGGCGGAGCCTTCACCCTACAGGACTGTTAGCTGGGGACGTAGTTTAGGTCCCTGATGCCTTCTGGTACAAAGTCTTCCTTTGTCAGTTTGGTGAAGGTGTTAAGGAATAAAGTTTGACCTCGCCTTTGTCTCCGTTATCTTTCCTCATCCTGCCACATTGGTGACTTTGTATTGAACGTGTCTGTCTCAGACGAAATGTGTGACCCCAAAGCGCAGCTAATGGTTCATCCACTGTGACATTGTGGCACAAATGTCGGCATCTGTTTTATTTCCACAAGCGCCATTTCGGTTGGGACTTTGTAATAGCCTCCTATTGTTCCTATATTCTGTGTACTTGTTGATGCCACCCGCCGTTTAATTCTTCATTCTTCATTCTGCCACAAAATGCTAGAGCTGAGCGATATATCAATTAAAATATTAAAAAAATGTAATTCTGAATACTTTCCATCCATCCATTATCTACCACTTATCCTTCACGTGGGGTCAAAGGGATGCTGGTGCCTACTTTAGCTGTCATTGGAAGTGTGGGAGGGTAACTTCTTGATCGGTCGCAGGGCCACATATGGAGACAATGAGCCATTCACTCTCTCATTAAATTTTTCCAATTAACCTTCTGCATGTTTTTGGACTTCAGGAGTAAATTGGAGAAACCAGCGCCGACACGGACAGAACTTGTAAACACCACACAGAAAGGTCCCCTGGGAAATCGAACCAGGGTCCATCTTGCTGTGAGGCGGGAGCATTAACCACTGCGAAGCCCACTGGATAAATTTATTCTAAATTTTGTTTATATTTTTGTTTTAATATCACTTTGGTGCCATGTCTGTTATCACTTGTCAGGAAAGTCCAAAAGTATTTTTCACTCATTTTCATACATTTTGAAAATAGTTCATAACATCTTTTTGGGAAAAAAAGGTCAAAAGTAACAGGGACGTCATCAGAAAAGAATGATTTTTTTTTTTTCAAAACTTGATCATTGATCCAATGGTTAGACAGATTTTGCAATGCCATAGATCTTTTTTTATACAAACCCTTATGAAAAGCCTCTGAGTGAAGAGTATTTAATGGCCCTTCTTCATGCAGGGACACAAGCAGTACATCTTGGTATCTGATATGAGATTTTCTTATACTAACTTAATAAAAACGATTCATCCATCCATCCAATAATAATATTTGCTTTCACTTTAAATAAAAAAAAAAGTTACAGGTTATGTAAAATTATAGTGTTGCTCTGCTTTAATACTTAGACTAGTATAACTCAAAAAGTGTGAGCTCATTTCGAGAAGTCCTCTCTGTGTCTTATTGAGCAGATATTGGTATTTGTTCAGAGGAGGTAGGCCCTTCAGGTGTTTGCAGTCCAGTAGCACTGCATTCCTCTCCATTTATTTGTCATAAATATGTATCCATCTCTTGTTGACGATGGCAAACTTGCACCTTCTCTGCCCTGTTGTGCTGCCCCCATTGCCTTGCTTGAATGAAATAAAACCAATTTCATTCACCATGGGAGCCATTTGTTGCAGAAAACACATGTCCATTATAGTAGTCTCAAAACATTGTGTGTTCGAAATGGGACTGAATCATTGCAGGATGTCACACAGGTAGTCTTGTGGCATTACTCTTTGGAGAGAGGAGTGGTGTTAATGCTGACAAACACCAGGGAATGAGGGTCATTTACTGAACATCCATTAGGCAGATGACAATATTCCTCCAGCAGCAGAGGATTGTTTGCATGCCTTTGCAATCTCTTCTCTATTGAATTTGCCAGATTCATGTGATCATATGACGGCAGTCACACTGAAAAGTGAAATGTATTGTATTTTTTAAAATAGTATTGTTGGATAGTTTGTGTGGTACAAGGAGCAAAGTTTACGAAGGGGTTGACCAACTGTGCAGTTTCCGTCTTCTGTTCTACTTTCAAGTTTTAAACAGTCTGGATGGAAGCAGTTTGGTACAGTTTTCCAGCTCAGCACATTTAGCTAAAAACACAACATGAAAAAAAATCATGGGACCTGAAGGATTTTTCAGCTTGGCAGAGGCTTGCAGTCTCTGACTGCTCATTTGCTTTTGTCAAAATGCCCATGCAAACCTCTCAGGACTGCTGCACACATTATTTTCTACAGGGGGCAGAATAATGATCACAGACATTAAATGCTTTTCACAGTTCTTGCTTAAATTTAAAGTTAAAGCTCATTAAAATTCCCAAATCAATAAACATACATGCATATCATTAACATTCAAACTGAATTAGCTTTTTTTTTTAATCTTCTTGATGAGCAAAATACAAACAAAAAAAACAAAAAACACAACCATGTGAACCATCTTGCTCCTGATGGTCAGTACAGAAAAATAAATTTCTTAAGACATGTAATCTGACATAACTTATTTCCCTTTGTAACTGCTGATACTTTCTGAAGGGGCCCGGTTTTTCCTCTAATTAACATAAACACAAAGACAATATCAATTTCAATTCTTTTATTCCCTCCCTAACCAGGTTGGCGATGGAGTCACGGGTTTTTGTAGCAGACCTATGCCTGACAAAGAGAATGATTGCCACTTTTTTAAAGTTGTCATTCTCTTACGGAAATTATGTATTTAATTATTTTCCTCAATGATGCTAAACCTGTATTTTTATGATAGACTGGAAAGGCATCTTATTTCTAACATAAAATATGAATCAGACGAATTGACATTTGCTGACCTACTCCCATGTGAAGAGCACAGTCATATTTGATCAGAAAGCTTGAATGTCATAAATATGACAAAGAAGCACCTATGACCAATTTAAGTCAAGACACAGTATTGAAATAAAACCATCACTGCTAATCTTCATAATCCACGCATCATTTAAATATTGGTTCACAGAATTGGACATAAAGTTCTTTCAACATAGCCAACTTTCACAAATGGTGTGAAGTCAACCAGTGGATAATTTGTTTTATTGTCTAAAAAATTTAAATTCTAAGATGAACTGATTTTTTCAGATGGGGGATATGTGTGTTTGTTTTTTTGTTTGTTGTATTTTGTTCTGCTGAGGGTAGTATAAATAGCAACTTACCCAAATCCCATATGACTCACTCTAACAACTCAAACCATTGGTCAGAAAATTGCATGTCCCATTGATCCCCATTGATCCCCATGACCTATGTTTTCGGGGGCTTTTTGGTAGGGTCCCTGGTAGGGTCACCCAAAGCAAACAGGTCCTGAAAGAGGGAACAGACAAAGCGTGGCTCAAGAAGACCTCAATGAAGGAAAAGACAAATGGACATGGTTTTTCCTTGCCCAGACACGGGTCACCAGGGCCCCACCCTGGAGCCGGGCCCGGGGACAGGGCTTGATGGCAAGCACCTGATGGCTGGGCCAGTTCCCATGGGGCACGGCAGGGCAAGCGTGTGTGCAACGTCCCTTGGGCTCACCACCCATAGGAGAGGCCACGGGGGTTGGACATGGAACGTTACCTCTCTGGAGGGGAAGGAGCCTGATCTAGTGCAAGTGGCTGTGAGGTTCCGGCTAGATATAGACGGACTTACCTCGCATGGCTCTGGCTCTGGAACCAGGCCTTGATAGGGGTTGGACTCTTTTCCACTCTGGTTAGCCCCCAGTGAGAGGGGTGTGACCATTTTGATTGCCCTCCCTGACTCAGCGCCTACATGTTGGGGTTCAACCCAGTGGACGTGAGGGTCGCCTCCTTCCCCTTCTGCTATCCACACGCAGGTGGATGATGGCGCAGAAGAACCCCAATCGTTGTTACACATATGATTATAAAGGTTTCAGGGGCGGTTACAGTTGTCCTTCACGTCTGTATTTGGTGTTGATGATTATTGCCATGGCTGTTGTTATCTTCTACTCAGTCGTTCGCTCCAGACATACGAGACGGTCGGCATGAACTGTCTTCGCTTCTCCTCCTTAGGCAAAACACTCCTTGGCTCATAGGCCAGGCTGGGCACGACCAGATTCCTTCTCCTAAAGGCCATCTTGTTCTTGTGGTTGCTCGTTCTTCTGCTGTGCGCACGTAATTCTACGTAAACACTTCTTCCATTGGCTTACAGGAAATGATAAATACAAGAACACAGCGTCTCATCCTTAAAGATTATTCGAAACTACTTGCTACTATTATGCTATAAGAACACTTCTAAGTTAACATATCCCTTCAGGATGTATCTATGGAAGAAGAAAGAGGAGGAAGGCATGTCCGTAGGCAGGGAGATAAGAGGCAAGGCACGAGTCTAGGACTGAGAGGAAGGACTTTGAAATTTGGGCCTATGGCAGGAAAAGCTGGAGTTGGTTGACATGAGGCACAGTACAAAGGAGGATAGACCGTGTATCTAGGAGACCAGTTTGAAAGTAGCAAGGCGAAAGCTTAGGAGTAAGATTTTAGTTGTTCTGTTGAAAGGGAGTAACTTATCTTGAAGGTAAAGTTTGTTCAAAAGTTATGGGGGTCAAGAGTGTCAGAGTAATGATTCTGATGCTAAAAATTGAAGGTGTGGTGTTCAGTGTTGTTAGTGGTTATGCTCCACAGGTAGGGTGTGAGGTAAAGTAGAAATTCTGAAATGAGTTAGCAGAAGTACTTGGTGTATACTTCAAAGGCAACAAAATGGACCATATCAGCCTACTCCGGAATACTATGAAGACTGTGTCTTCATGTTTGTGGAAACATGGCTAATTGACAGTGCAATGTAACTCAACTAGCTAACATGCTAGAGAGCGGACAGAGCTCTCGTTGAGGGAGGTATGACCTGGGGCGGCAGGCTCTGACATAGTGATGCCTGGTGCCGCAATAATGTTGTGGTCTGCTTACTTTGCTCACCACTGTTGGAGTTCATGGCTGCTGTTAAGTTTGAGATCATTCAGCCTGTAACAAACCCACAGATGAGTTCAAAGATCAGGTGAAGGAAGGAAGGACGACCTTTCCAAGTGCAGTCTGATCAAATAGAATTAAATTCTGTCAGCAAGGATACAGGAGTACCGCAGCTGGGGGTACTCTGCCATCCACACGTAGATGGAAGATGGTGCAGAAGAACACCGATCGTTATTACACATATGATTATAAATGTTTCAGAAGCGGTCACAGTTGTCCTTCACGTATGTGGTTGGTGTTGATGATTATTGCTTTGGCTGTTGTTATCTTCTATCCAGTCACACCTGTTGCGGTCCCTTTGTTTTTGTGGTTGCCTTTTCTTCTGCTGAGCTCACGTACTTTTACGCACACATGCACCATTGGCTTATAGGAAATGATAAACATGACACAGGGACACAAGGACACAGCGTCCCATCCTTAAAGATTATTCTAAACTACTTATTACTGTTATGCAATAAGAACACTTCTAAATTGACATATTTCTTCACTACTATGCTATAAGAACACGTCTAAGCAAACATATTCTTTCACTACAAAGTGCCGGCCATTCTACCTACCAATGGAATTCAGGGCAATACTGCTTGTGGCTGTACTCACCAGCACATCAGTGAGCAGTAGACAGCCCACCCTGATGCCGTCCTTATCTTGGCTCGGGACTTTAATCATGCTGACCCATAGAATGTGTTCCCTAACATATTCCAGCAGATGAACTCTCCCAGCCAAGGAAACAACACTCTGGACCAAGTGTTCACCACCCCAGAGAGGAGCTTACAAGGACCTCCCCTCCCCCACATTGATGTCTCTGATCACAACTTCTCTGTCATGTTAATGCAAGCATACAGACTACTCTTCAAGTCACCAGACCTATTCGTGAGCAGTTAAGGGTGTGTTGAAAGGGTCTTCGGAAGCTCTTCAAGACTGCTTCTACACAACATACTAAGACATGTTCAAGCGGGCTGCCACCTCCAACATCACAGGTCTCCAGGAGTCCACCAACTCTGTAACAGCATACATCACAAAGTGTATGGATGACATCACATAGACCAAGACCATCACCGTCCAGGCCAACCAGAAACTTTGGCTGACAGGGGAGGTCTACAGGCTCCTGAAGGTTCGAGATACTGCCTTCAAAGCTGGTAACTTGGTTGGCCTGAGGACAGCTGGGGCCAACCTGCTCCGGGGCATCAAGAACGCAGTACTCAAAAAGGTCTGCCCACTCTTTCAGCAGCAGCAGACACACTCACAGCTTGTTGCGGGGGGCTACAGACCCCAACAGATCACAAGCCCACACCACAGACTTGTGAAAGCCACACCCTTTACTGAATGAGCTGAACGAATTCTTTGCTAACGTTGAGGCACAGAACAGCCCCCCCGTGCAGAAAGCATCATACCCTCCTGGGGACCAGGTACTAGCAATGTCCCCGGACAGTGTGAGAAGGTCCCCTGGCAGGTTCAATGCACGCAAAGCCCCAGGGTCCTGACAACATACCTGGCTGTGTTCTGAGAGACCTTGCGGAAGAACTCACATATGTCCTCACGGGAATCTTCAACACATCTGCGTCGGGCTGTTGTTCCCACAGGCCTCAAAGGCACCACCATTGTCCATGTCCCGAAGAAGTTGTCCCAATCCTACCACAATGTCTACAACCTGGTTTCACTCACTCCCATTCTAATGAAGTGCTTTGAGCAGCTAGTCATGCAGCACATCAAGCCGCCCCCCCTGCAAAACCATGGCAAGTGAGAGTGTCGTCCTACAGAATAGGATGGTGTTGTGTAGGATGAATGGTGGCAAGAAAGATGAAAAGTAGGAAGGCAGAGAAGACAATGAAGTGGCGGAAGCTGAAAAAGAAAGAGTACTGTGTGGTATTCAGTGAGGAATTGAGAAAGGCCCTGTTTGGGGAGGGGGAGCTTCCAGATGACTAGCCAACTGCAGCTAATGTCATCAGGACATGGAGGGGAGAACTCGGTGATTCATCTGGAAGGAAAGTAGATGAGACTTCGTGGTGGAATGCGAGGACTCAAAAAGGTAGACAGGAGTACAAGGATGCAGTGCAAGGTTAAGGAAGGGGTGGCAAAGGCCAGACAAAGGATATACAACGACCAGTATAATAGGTTTGACAGTAATGTAAGGAGAGATTGATTATAAAGGTTGTTGAAGCAGAAAGATTAAGATGGGAAGGAGATTAGGCAGGTTAGGTTGATTAAGGATAGAAAGGAAAAAGTGTTGACAATTGCCAGAATTGTAATGGGAAGATGACAGAAAGGAAGAGTGGGAGTGTTGTTTGTTGTATAAATATATTTATATCTTAGCTGTCCATTGTGTCCAATGATGACACTTGCTCCGGGTGGAGGGGTGGGGGGGTCAACGTTGACATGGATGCCACTTCACGTGGCTGTGGAGACCAATTTTGGAGCCGCACACTCATCCACAGGTGGAACAAGCATATCCTGATGTTGGGTCTGCCCGCTGGTGTTGTTGTGCACATCTTGTGGTGATCCTTTGAATGAAGATATTGTTGATTTATTCAATTGCTTTGTTGCAGGTAGCTCGCCAGGTTGGTCTGTGAGATGCTCGCGCCTCGAGGTGGCCAGGGTTGATGTTACAGCGCCTCAGGAGTTCTTTTGGTAATTTCTTGTAGCGCCTTTTCTGGACACCAGCAGCCAACTTAGAGTTGTGTAGTTGTCCATAGAAGTGGGAGGCAATAGCCAGGCAAACGAATAGTGTGGCCAACCCATGTAGATGCCTGTTGGCCAGAGCTGCTCCCATGCTGACGGTGCTAGTTGCAGTCAGAATGTCAGTGTGTCATGAGCTGCT
>CAAKHD010013831.1:33353-61323 GCA_901007705.1 Fistularia tabacaria | reverse complement strand
TATGTCATTCCTGTGCATTCCCTCACTGACAAATTGTGTCCGGGTTAATTTAGACAAAAATAGCAGAGGCCAAGATGGAAAGCTTGTTTTAAGAACACCAACAAAGCCTTTTAATTGAACAAGATTGTTAAAACATTAAAAACTGTGAATAATAAATTAGACTTGAATCCTGTCAGTACTGAAATGCTCATGTATTTCATGACAAAACTGACGTACAGTTTAGCATTTCAGGACAATAAAAGTGATATTAACAAATATGATTGATTGATTTCGAGTTTTGTTGACTGGATGAGGTGAGTGATGAGGAGGTGGAGATAGTGGACTCCTACAAGTACTTTGGGGTCCACATTAACAATAAACTGGACCGGACACCCAACACAGGTGCCCTCTCCAGAACAGCTCAGGGCAGGATGATCTTCCTGAGGAGACTGAGGTCACCAGTGTCTGTAGCGGGCTCATCAAGGCCTTCTACCAGTCTATGGTAGCCAGCGCACTCTTCTTTGCGTTAGTTTGCTGGTGGGGCGGTGCCAGGACTGGTGAGGTCAACAGGCTCAACAAGCCAATGAGGAAAGCCTGCTCAGTGGTGGGACCGAGGCTGGATAATTGAATCGCTGGCAGTAGTGAGGGTGAAGGAGAGACTGGGAGCTATCCTGGACAATCCTTCCCAACCCCTGCATGATGAGCTGTGGCTGATGGGAAGCTCATTCAGACAACGGCTCATCCCACCCCGGTGCAGAACCGAGCGCTTCAGATGCTCCTTTGTATACCCGGGGCCATCGGGCTGTATAACAGCAGTCTGGACAACACACAACTCTGACTGGTTGGAGGTGTATCTGTGCTACCACAACCTCATGGCCTCACTCATTCAAACGTGTTGTGCCCTAACTCCATTGTCTGTTCTTATCCCTGTTGGTGTCACTTCATTGCATCCTGTTTATTTTAGTCATTTTTATCGTCACTCTGGTTGTCCAATTTCACCCTTGGTGTTTTTTTTTTTTTCTCATAGTGTTGTCGATTTTGACCCTGTTGTTGTTCACCTTGCTGCCTATTTTTGTCATTGATATCTTTTGACTATCTTTTGATTGTCTATCTTATGTATATTTATACTCATATTTATTGATATTGTTATTGTTGCGCTGCTGTGACAGAATAATTTCCCCTATGGAGATCAATAAAGTATTATCTTATGACGTTTAGCTTGTCAAATCAGAAAATATCTTTTCAAGAGTTGACTTTCAGTACTTTTAGACAAAATAAAGTGTGTTGTGGATTGGGACTGACTGTAAACAAGAGGTAATTCATAATGTGACCAAACACTGAGTGATGAATTTGACTCAAAGACTGCAGGCAGGGATGTGTCAGGTGTTTAATTTTTTTCAATGACTTGTACCAATAAGTTTTTGGAATTATGTCACATTATTTACGTTTTTAAAAATATGTCTGAAATAATTGAAATAGGCTGCTCAATCATAATGATTTTATTACGGGGATTGCATGCTGAGTTCCATGTTGAGGAAGTGCAGTATTACCTGCACTGACGCTGTATGTCCACTGGGTGGCGCTCACCTCCTTGTCCGGAAGTATAATCACTAACACCGGAAGTAACGGAGCGGTGTGAAAACATGGCGTCCTCAGCAGCGACCCGAGCTGCGGCCGCCGCCACGAAAGTTGTCAAACCGATATTTAGTCGGGACCTGGATGAAGCTAAGCGCAGGGTTCGGGAGCTGTATCGGGCCTGGTACCGGGAGGTTCCTCACACAGGTGTGTGGCTCCGCCGTGCAGTTAAAAGGCTTCTAGAAACACCGGGCGTCAAGGTCGTGTGTAGCTGAACACTTAGTATTAGCTTTTATGAAAACTTAAAAACAGCGACCGTATCTTTTTCGCCACTGTCATACAACTGAGCAATGATCTGCCTCTAAACAATCATTTCTATGTGTCAAAAATGCTTTTTATGTCGTTTGCTGATAACGAGCTTACGTTATTACCCAGTGTTGCAATTAATATTGCTGGGATGTTCGTTTGTAAAAACAGCATTAAATTGCAAGATGTTTTTTTAATTTATTTTATCTGCTCTCCCGTTGCATAAATGCTGCACATCCACTTGAAATACATTTCACATCGTGTTGAATTTGCAGAAGTAATGTGGAGAAATACTTGGTAAAACATTTTCTGGCTGCTATATTGGGGCAGCGATCGTATTGCCAAAATTTGATTCAGCTCCGTTGTGGTCTTGCTTTCGCTTTTTTGAGAAATACAAAACATTACAAAGTCCCTCAGCATTTAACCCGATCTTCATTTTGAGGAAACAAAATACTGTTAACACTCAAGTACCTATTTTAAAAGCAAGCATAGGTCTCACTGTTTGATCACAACACAGTTTGATTTTTTGGGTTAAGTAGACTTGACCTGTAACTTAGGTCCTTTGTCCACAGTTTCATTATTTCAGCTGGACATCACAGTACAGCAGGGAAGAGACAAAGTCAGGGAGATGTTCGACAAAAACAAACACGTCTCTGACCCACGCGTGATCGACATGTTAGTCATTAAGGTAAGTCAGCCACTTCAAACGTGATCATTATATCCTGCTAAATCACAAAGTGGAATGGGGACGTGCGTAGTGATGTAAAAGTTGGGGTTTATTGAAACTGAGTCATGAAAATCAAGATTTTGGAGTTGAGAAATTGAAGATTAGAGATGATGAGATGATTTGAAGCAAATGTGTAAGATCGCATCTTGTCAGTATTATTATAGATCTACCTTTCAATAATCATCCAAATCATCCTCTTGCAGTGTCAGCTTTAAATTTGCAGTGAATGTATAAGCTGTAGTGGGAGCAAGGTTTCATTCCTGTTGCTGTTTACACCATTTTTTCTGGCATTTCTACTTCATTTTTTCCTTCTACATTTCATAAATCTTCAGGGGAAGATGGAGCTTCAGGAAACAATCCATGTCTGGAAGCAAAAGACACACATTATGCGCTACTTCCACGAGACTGAGGAACCTCGCCCCGTCGACTTCCTATCCAAATTCTACCATGGTCATGATCCCTGAACTGTTTCCCTACATCCTTAACTTTTTACTTGTACTATTTGACCAGTATTCCCTCTTACTGTAAATACAGATCTACTAAAATACTTATGATTGTCTTTTTTTCCAGTGTCATAGTTGTTTGGTTGTTTTTATCTTCTACTTACATCATTTTATTTGCATTTTAAAAAGTTTCGTGGCATTACTTATCTTTAACAGTCGTTCTCAGTCAGCTAACAGGATGTAATGGTGGATGAATTTAGTTGGAAAAATATTTTTTAATGTTAATGGAAATGTCAAGCTTTTAATTGATGGGTGGTTCATTGTGATTGTGGGCGGGACAGAAAGGAGTCACAAAAGTGCTCTCTTCCATTGGGTCATTTTTTTACTGCGTGAAGCTGTTCTACACAGCAACTTCACAGATATGTGTGCGTGGTTTTTACAAATGTGATCCCCTCTTTATTAAGATGCACACGCATGCCAGTACAGAACAATACAAAACATCCTGAGATGTCCCTCTGTGAGTGTGGACAGCACTAACAATCCCCGGGGCAAGCGCAGGAAAAACACCAAGGGCACACCGATGAACCTCCAGCTTCGGGACGCTCCAACTGTGGATGGACAGAACCAGATAATCTGTGAAGGAGGGGAAAGTGTTTTTCTACTTTTAATCTTTCAAACTCTGAATTCGAATAACCCGTTGATGTGACTCTCAGTGCGACACGTGGAACAAATTCCAAATTAACCTGTATTTATTTGACTTGAGAGGTCAAGTGCCGTTTCAGAAACGACTTTTAGTGTCTGGTCAGACCAGGGATGGGAGTGTACGCCCCTCTTTGCACCAGCCAGCTTCGTGAGTGGGTGTGGTCGGCGGTACCTGACTCCCTCCCCCCCCTCAGTCATCATCGTCATCGTCCTCGGGGACGAAGATGTCGTGTTCCTCCAGCAGCGCGGCGAAGTTCTTGCTGATCCGAGTGCCCACGTACAGGAAGGGGACCACGACCAGGGCGATCCGGACGAGCCCGAAGGGGGTCTGCCCGCCCCCGGCCAGCAGGAAACAACCAAGTCAGTCTGTCACTCACTTTCCGAAAAGGAGCTGAGTGTTTCAAAGCGGTATTTGTTCTCAAAGTGGCCATCACTGTTTTCATGAATGAAGTTGCAATCGCCTTATTATTACAAATATTTTTTTCTTTACCCAAGGTAATGGTCTTGAAAGTTTAAGACTATGAAATAGTTGCAAGACTGGTGACAATCCAAACTATTAAAAATCTGAAAATACCCCCCCACTCCTCTCCACACACCCCAGCTGGATCTCTGTCTTCAGAGAACAGCCCAGAAATGTCCGATTTCCCACCCTGGTTCGTCCCCCATCCTTCTTGCTCTCGGTTCGAGTCCTGCAGGTTACACTCACCTTCCTGGGTTTGGGAAGGATCGCCCCGGAACCGGTGACCACGGCGCTCCTGCATGGAGTCGCCGGCCTCCCCGACCCGCCGGGCCGGACCAGCGGCGAGACTCGGCCGAACCCGAGCGCCGATAACCAGCCCAGACGACCGAGGGCCAACGCCATGTTGATGAACGTTTTTCTCAAGCAGCAATGCGGAAAACGGCTCCCAGCCGGCGGAGCGACGAAGCCCAGGGTTGACAACAGCGCCCCCCAGCGGAACTGGAGCTAAGGTTACTTCCAATGCTGAAATGATTGTCCAGCTAATATTGAACTTTCTGCCTCCATTTACTGAAACATCTAGTCCATAATTATCTTTTGTTAAGATTTGATAGTTATTATATTTTTAATATAAACAAAAAATACATATAAATGTGCGCATCACAACCGACTGTTGACATATTCTGCTTTACCTGACAGATGTTGAAAAGGTCCAATGAGAATTGTATTTTTCAGCAGTGAGTTTGTTGTCCTTCACTTCAGTTATATCTTTCAATGCATTCTTGACCTCAGTGAAGGATGTAAAAAAAAAAAAAAAAAAAAACACGCCAAGAGGTGCAACAAAAGTTCATATTGATCTTGAAGTACTGATAGAAATATTAAATAAAAGACACAAGAGTCACGTTAAACTCATGTTCGTACTTGTAATATATAAAGTTGCAGTTTAGAATGAAATACAATGCTTAGCAGCCATGAATTCTGTGAAAACAAATGATCAATTTTAAAACAATAAAAATATGACAGGATTCAACACAAAATATCAAATAAATACTATACAGCATTAAATATTTACACGACTAAACTAGGTGATGAATAAGTGGCTCTTGTCAATGAGTGTGTGATTTGGGTTGGTGCCACATGAACAAGCTGATCACAAAGGATTGCATGATGGATGAATGTTGTAAACGCATTTTCACATTCTTTATTCAAGGTTATTGTGCTTCACTGCCAGTAATAACAACTTGTTTCTCTCCTCTCGTTGTGTCCAAATAATCATAATTGAAAATAAATCTTGTCCCTAAATGAAAGTTAAAAAAACATCCTTTCTTTAGACCGGATATCAATAAAGGTCACTATCTACAAATAAACATTTTACAGTTATAAAACATCAATTTTTCAAGCAACAAAATAAGTTAACTATGAAACCATCAAGAAGTTTCAAAGAAAATGTTTCCTCAGTGCAGAATGCTCCAAAGCCTCGGACCTTTTACCTTCAAGCAACTCCGTTTTGTTGAAGATCCTCCAGTGATGGGGGCGGCGGGCCACACTGAAAGAAAGAAAATTAAGGAGATTTATTAATGATTATCAAAAACCGTCATGACGTGAATCGTGTAAATCATCCGGTGCTGTTCATGATATGTGCTTATTTCTGGCACCTGAGCACAGTGAGAATTTCATCCATTGTTAAGACGAACTGAGCGGCAGTTCCACAAGGGAGACACTGGCTGCCATGTTCATATAAAATTGAACACCAAGTAGAACCCGCACAAAGAATGGTTGGAACCTCAACACTAGGGCCCAGGAGGATGCTGCGTAATACTTAGTCTGGAACACGTGAACCCCCTCTATGTTCCTCTCTATGTAAAGATGATATATTAGGGTCTTTCTTACCTAATGTTTGAATGTCAGGCAACTGAAGAATTCGTTAACCTCTGACATGTTGGGTTTATCAGCTGCCTTTGTCGTGTTGCGATCCCCTAGTCTAACTATTTGCCCTTTGCTGAGAGCGGCTCGGAGGCTCATGTTCTTGACTATCCGAGCTCCCAGTTCTGAATGAGGTCTTGCCCGCGAGGACACAGTGATGTAAGAGGCGTCTTTCTGATGACCTTGGTAGCTCACTGTCAGAAAGGGAGACGGAAACAGAATGCAAAAAATGGTTATTACATCATATTACATCATGACATCATCTGAAAACCCATTTCTGATATGACACCGTGGGTGTCATGTGATATCGAAGGTTACCCGGCATTATCGCCATCTTGTTTTATGGCAACTCCTTAATAAACAGAATGTTAGTATTCATTCAAGAGTAAAATCTACCTGATGAGGCGACTGTGGTGTCAGTGGTGCTGGAGAGCTCAGCCAGGACTGTGGGATAGACGGGGTGCAACAAATACAGCTTTCTGATGAGTGGGTCAGCTGCAGCAACACCCGGTGCCACCTACACAATTCATATGGATAATGTTTTTCAAAAAACCATTTCATCACAGCTGAGGGAGGAGACAAAAGAAAATTAAGTCAAATCTATTGGGATACAGTTCATATAGGGCTGCGGTTTGTTTGCAGAGAAATATAGTTACTTGTTCTTCTAGCTGACTCACTGTTGCCTTGGTGATATTATTCTGGTCACTGATTGGCTCGCTGGCCCAAAAAACAAAAGCGGATAGGCCAGTGGAGGTGGTGATGGCTGTACTTTCCAAAACAAGACGAGGACAGACAAACTCTGCTGTCCAGAGGAGGTATCCTTTTGCCCCGTCGATAACCTGAGCCTGGAAAAAAGGTCACAGGAAGGCAGTAAAATGGTCGTATCAGAAGAAACTTAAACATCGGTAAATGATCAGGGATAGACAAGATGTAGATTTTCTGAATTGTTGTGCAGTGTGGGAGAGAATTCAAGAGAATTGTTGAATTACTGTCATTGTGCCGTTTGCTGAGTGCTGGATGAAGAGATCAAGGATCCCATCGTCGTTGAAGTGGCCGGGGGCTGGTTGGCTGCAAGACCAAACGAAAACTTTCAGGGAGTTTTGGCTGCAAAAGTTTTCTTGTTGGAATCTATTCTAGATAATGATGTGGCACCAGCCGGTCCAGAGTGTAAATACCAAAGAAAAAAGCTCCTTTTCTTAACATAGATGTTTATCACTGTATTTGTTTCGTGATATAGAATGTCAGATAAGCTGTTTAGATAAATTAAATTAATGTCCCACCATTAAGATGGAGGCTTAATTTCTCTTTATTCAAGCTATTTCTTGCAAAGTAAACAATTTGCTGTTTTTTTTTTTTTTTTTAACTTTATTCGCATATTATGTGCAAAAACATTCAGTTCGTCTGGTAAATTTAAGAGCAGTTATTTTTGCAGCCACTCAGTGCAAGTGAATGCTCTTCATCGTACTCTGAGAAAAGTCTCCTCAAATTCCCACACGTTCCTGCTTTCATCGAATATAGATATGTTGAATTAAATCAAATGTACTTGCACTGTTTAATACCTCCTGTGTTCAGTCCCGTTCTTAATTAACCTGCTGCATGTCTTAAAAAGACTAGAACCCAGGCAGCCACTGAGAGAAGCACATAGAGCAGCCTCCATTGGCTACTGGATTCACACCAGCAGCCTTCTTTCTATGAGGTGAGAGTGCAGTCCCATTTAAGTTGTATTAAGGTTATTTTCAAGATGAAACGTGTGGATCAGTAATTGGATAACAGCACCACCACCACTCCCCCCCCCCGCCCCCCCGATGTGGGAGAGTAATTATTTTTGAATACGTTTTTACTGTCCATTTGTGACTAATTCATGTAGCTAATGAGACCCGTTTGCTGATGACTTGAGATGACCTGCTTCAAGGCAACCCGTCTTGTTAATTCATATCATGGTTAAAAAACAAGTGTACAAATATATAAACCCCTACCCTTAATTTAAAGCTATATTTTTATCATTTCCTTGACCTCTGAAAACTATGATGCACACAGTCTACCAGCTACAGACTAAAAGTTGTTACCTGTGAATGGGGGCTGAGTTAAAGGTCCATTCTTTGTGTATGTCTCTCTGTCTTAGGATGGACAGTTTGCTTAATCCGTACACTAACACCCAGTCACTTCTGGTGGCATTCAGGTTGGAAGCAGTGTCCAAGCTGTTGTAGCTGCTGCTAAAACCAGTGAGAAGGGGAAGCAGGAACTCCACCTGCTCAGATCCCCTGGAACGATGGTACAAAGTTACTTTAATAACTCTTTAAGAAAGCACATGATGGTAGAAAATGGATTAGAAAGAATTGCAACTTCCACGATTGTGGAAGTTGCAATCAAAAAGATGTTATTGATTAAATGCATTCTGTGTTTAAAAGGCTACTTATACGAAGACAAAGGTGTTTTAGAAGTTGTATCTTGGCTAAAACATCTATTAGTTGTTTTTCAATGTCTTTTACTGGATTTACATGTGACATTTTTCCTAAAATAAGTGTATATCTAAAATAAGTAGTGTAAAGCCTTTCCCTAATATATGTCTGTAGTTGTGAATCAAGTAATTCACAATGACATAATCATTTTGATTGATTGTTAAATCTGCAGTGTCACATCAGGTTGAGGGTACTCATTATTATGGCTCTTAAATTTGTTGATGTGGCCAGAAATTTTATTCTGTTTCATTTTTTTGTGTCAAACACTCATTCTTTCTTTTGAAAATGATTAAGAGAGGCAGGTTTGCTTTAGAAACTGCACCAAAACGACACCATTCATTAAAGCTGCCAGCAGTAAGATATTGAATTGTTTTTAACATTCTTTATATCAGTGTAGCTATGTATTTTAAATATGACTATGTGCTAAGGCCCAGAGAAAACGACTGGAATCTAAAATTTTCTATTTAAAGTATATCAATTGAAATGCATTCTTAAATGGTTTTGTACTTTGGTACATAAACTCATTCTTGTGCCTCGGTTATAACAGGCTAAAGGTTACGAACAATCGCAAAAAATGTCCATGTGGCATAAACCCTGACAGAGTACCTGTAAATGTGAATAAATGAGGAGGTATTGTTTTTCTTCAGTCCCTCCCAGCCTGGATCTTTCTGCTGAAGTGCTTGAGTTACGGGCAACTTGCCAGTGGCACTGATATAGAGATCACGTAGAGAGATGGCAGCAACATTACCTGGATTAACACAGTGGAAGTATGCTAATCTGAATCTTGGATAAATTGTACACAACATACTGCAGCCAACATGATTGCTGAAAGTTGTCCATCCACATTGCTAAGGTGTCTCTTTACCCAGTCCAAACAGGATGTAGAACGCCCCTTGTTGTGTTTCGTGCAGTAAAGGACCAATCAGCTTTCCCTGTCCGGTGAGGTTGAAAGCTACAGGCTGTCCAAGCTTTGCTCCGGTCAAACCAGACATTAAGGTCAGGGACAGATCCAAAGCCTAAAGGGTTGGGTAGTCAATGGATGAGGAAAACAAACAATATCCATTATATTCTTCCCTTTTCATGTGATTAAAATTCGCACGTTAAAAATCACAAATTAATTTGTAGTGTTATTTTTCACATCAGTCCAAAAAACATCAAACAAAGCTTTCTAAGCCAAAAGTGATCCTTTTTCAGGAGTTAAGACACACTCCAGTGCAAATAGCTCACACTTAGCTTGCGTATATGTGTGTGTGTGTGTGTGTGTGTAGGAAGAGATGTGTTCTTACCTCGTTAGCTGGAAGGGTTGCGATCAGGAGATCTGGTACTAAATCGCCCTGCACGTCAGGAAGTAACACTGCCTGAGATTCAATGTTCTTGAGCAGGACCAGCCACAGGTTGTCACCTGAGGAAGAGAACCCAGTTTGAAGTGTTTTCCTGTACTGTAACAAAAAGTTGCTGTTGCAAGACAAAGTTTGAACCTATTGCTCAAGGACTATTCAGTCCAGTGGAAAGTTGGAGGGTAGGCTCACTGTGATTTCCTAACCTGTATTCCCATTGACAGCCATGAGGACAGATTTCCCAATGAGGAGACACACTGGTGATGACTGGGAGCTGTACTGGAGTCCACACTGGATGTAGATCACGGGCTCGCGCATGACTCTCTTCCACAGTACCTCACCAGTGGCTGCAGAGAGTGCCACCACACTGTAAACTGGCGATGACAACACCAAATTTAATATTACACAGAGCATGTGGATCAGGGGATACCAATCTAGCAATCATTGAGATGTAATATTTCTGTTAGAAACAGTGCTACAGCAGTGTGGAAAAATTACTAACATTATCATTTGTGTAGATGCAGTTAGATGACATGACATGTCGGTGTCCATAATATTATCCAAATGCATTTAAAAAGATGAATCTGACATGCTGATCAAATCTAAGAGGCAGAAAATCAGCTCAGGGAGTTTCAGAGCTCTGATATTTTACACCACTAACATGAATCAAAACAAAATCCTGAAAATTCCTGAATTGTCATGTCTGCAGAATGACATATTGACAAATTTTAAAAACCTTATTTTAAGAAAGAAGTCTTGACCAGATAAGGAAGCTTTGCCCAACTATATGCAAAGGCAAATTTGTAAGTGTATTCTCCATCAATATTGGACATTCTTGAAAAAAAAGTTTAATCTAAAAACCAGTATGTTGGCAGAATAATACTGATAAAAAAAGGTCTGCAGTGTTATCAACTCACTTTATCAGCCACAATATCAGCAATCTGATCTTTTTCTCCCCTTCTTAAATCAATGTCATTATGAATCCAAAAAACCCAGGCGTCTGGGCACATTGCATAAGGAATGGAGAAGGGTTCAATTGGGAAAGAAAATGTTGCCATCATGAATGGCTAATAACCATTAACATCACGTTTTAAAGAAGACACCAACTTTTGCTCCCTTGTGTGGGGTGAGTTTCATTGGTCCACTCAGTAACACCCAATAAAACATCTTCCATTCTGTCACCATCAACATCCCATAATGTCAGTGCAGGGGGAGTTATACCTAGAAGGACAAAAAATGCATAAAGTAAGAAGCGCCCATTTACTGGAAATGAAACCTTATTTCTATCCATGGAACCCACTGAGATCTCCAAATGCAGAAATTAGTCTGAGCTGCTGACAGGAGATTCAAGTCAGATTTGATTGCAATCGATGAGAGCATTCAAAAAGTATTTGAGAAATGAGCTCCTGTGGTACTATTATCCAAGAAAATACCGCATGAAACAATCCTGTTTTTAGTATTTTGGTGAATTAACAATTGCTGAAATAACAATATCGAGACTGATGTCATGCTTGCATAAAGAGCTTGAACAATTTACAATTTATAGTTTTGCTTATGCAAATAGGAAATTCTTTCTCCCATTTTCAGGCCATTTACATGCATCTCTGTAACTCTCCCCTGTTTTTAAGACAATTTCTTACAGCGTACTCTTTTGATCTCATTCTTTTGTTTCCTCACTTGACTTGATTTTTTAAATGTCCTGTGGATTTTATCATGGCATTGTTACCAGGAATAATCTATTCCATGGTACTTCTGCAAAAAAAAAACCAACTATTTATTTCTATTGAGAACACTGGTCCTGAGTGGAGGATTATTTACACCCAAACTTGAGAGAAAGACAGTTTCTGTTAAAAATATGTCCTGAACAGCGTCTTATGTTGTAATAACCTAAAATATCAGAATATTTCCGTGTGTGGTGAAACAGAGCATGTTACAGGATGTGTGCGTGTAATGAGCATGTGTTTAGTAACAAGCTGTTCTCACTCAGAGTCCCAGGGACGAGACAAGTCGGGCTGAGTTCTTGTTTTGCTTCTGATATTGAGCAACTGACTCAGTCGGCAGCCAGCTGTTTATTTAAACATACAAAACTGAGCAGGAAAGCTACATGCCAGAATGTCCTGCATGGTCTGTTGCCATTTGACTTCATTAGTCGTTCTCTAACAGAACTTCCTGACAAAAGTAAAACTGTCAATCCTGTTAAATGATTGTTGAATAATGGAAAGAATTAGCGGGACTCTGCAAAGTGAGCTAAAAAGGAGCAATGCTGACGCTTCATATCAAAAAAATTGTGTCTCACTGTATCAGGATTTATCTTTCACCTTTTGAATGCAGAGGTCTCTCTGACTGTGTTTAATCCTGTAACATATTGACTGACCCTGGGCTAATTTTTTGTTAGTCAGTAAAACCTCTCTTCCCTCTATACAAACATTCCATTCTGATCAAGTGGTTAGACATTAGGGTAGCATTATATGTCAAGTATGAAGTAGAACACAAAAGAAAAGAAAGAATAATTAAAAGAATAATTAATTTCACCCCCCCAAAAACTTTTTTTTCAAGTGAGCCTGAAAACGTATACATTATTGATTATTGATCGAATTACATGACCAGAGCCAAAAAACAAAAAGCCCATGAAATCTTTTCCCCCTCAGATCCCACTTTAGACAGTTTGGATCGGTATACGCAGAATTGTTCCCCCCTGCCTCGAACCATTTGTGCTTTTGAGAAAATTTGTGCTGTGGTTTATTTTGAAGGAAGAAACGTTTTTTCTTATTTTCCTTTTAATATTCCTCTCCTGTTTTTTCTCACTTAAATACGTTATATCTCTTTTTGAATTTTTATTTCCTTTTTCATCCTAACTGACGACCTTTCTCAGTCCCTGTTGTTGTGGTCATATTATTATCATCTCAACAATATTTATCTCCTTAACAATGACACAGTGCATGTGGATGTTTCTCTCCATTACACTAAAGACTCTAAATTGTCCATAGCTATAAAATGAGAGTGAAAGTTTGGATGCTTTCATGTGTCAGTGTGCTTGGCACGGAACCGGTCCAGTGTCCCCGACCCCTCACGAGATGGGACTGGCCATATCCCCCCACTGCCCCGCTCAGGGGCAAACACATGTAGTGAATTTCTTTCTGCATCTTCTTTCTCAGCCACTAAAAATGTCAGCATTTCAGTGAATTACTTAACAACCACAGTCATGCTGGAATCGACATGTAGCAGCGAAGACCTATGATAAACATGATTATTGTTTTACCTCCGGCATCTCCCAGAGCTCTCTCCCACCGCTGCTGTCCTCTCTGGCAAGGAATCAAGAAAGCACAAAGAAGCACCAACAACATGGCGCAGACCAGAGGCACCAGGAAAAACGCTGTTCGAAAAGCACTCTTCATCCTTATTCTCTTGACCTCCACATCCAGACCTTGAACCCCGAGCCCGCTGCCACCCAACATCCCAGGCCCCCCTCTGTCTTCCCCCACCCTTTCCCTCGCAGAGTGGTTCCAGTACAGCATGCCTTTCACCTCGTCTCTTTCCTGTTGGGATTTATTTTGGGGTTGCTCTCTCCACTCATCCTCATCTTCCTGTCCTGCATCTTCGACTGCGACCAGTCTCCCAGATCTGCCGCTGCCCCACAGCTTTGAGGAGCCTGTGCTGAGACAGCTGTCCCTGCCGAGGCCGTTTCGAGGGTAATTGAGCACGAGATCGTCCTCTTCACTCTCATCCTCACTGTCGGCCTGGGTGAGAGGGTCATACTCCCCAAGCTCTGAGCCCTTCTTCCCTGCAGACACATAGGAAAGACTCAACCCCCCTGTGCTGTTCAGACGTGAAAAACTATCTGGGGATGTCAATATGACCGTATTCAAACTCCTACTTGTTATTCTGGTTTAAGCTTCGCATTGAGTTAATTACTTTTTATGTCATACTTTACTGCAACTTTGTAATTACCTGAATGGGTTGGACAGCAGACACTCAACTAATAAAAGATAAAAAACCTCACAATGTCGACATACAAGCTCATATCATTAGAAGGTAAAGACGAATTTCCACTAATGCATTCTTACTTTTATAACACTATTCACAATTATATTTTGTATCATGTATTGTAGTTTTTCTTTTTCAAATTAATTTAAGAAGAAAATTAAGGATGCTTGATGCTGTTTAAAAAAAAAATCAAATGCCAAATGTTCAGAATCAAATATTATGATTGTTACTTTTGATCAATGTTTTTATTTTTGCATGAGGTTTTGAGCATCAACATGCAAAGACAATCAAAACTGCATTGTGATATCCAAAGAGCAACGGAAGTACTGCTTCTGCAGAAGATGCTGCCCAAATATCTACGCTACTAAAGCAAATATTGAAGTTTAATTCGAGCTTTAAGCGATTTCAGTCTATCTGTCTGTGAGTCATCTCAAGCCTGCTTGAAACACAGACACATTATGCTTGTATAAACATTGATACATTTAAATAAAACCCACATGCACCGCTGATTTAGTGATCTCATACCACACAGACTAGGCGTTAATGTTTACCATCGGGTCATGAGAAGCTCACAAGCTAGCAGCACGTTAGCGGTTTGATGGACAGTAGTGTCGCTGCATACGCGCACGAACGCACGCACGCACATAACCATACACACGCACACACACACACGCACATCCACGGTCCGTCTGAGGTGACCCTTTAAACTACACATTTCCTGACACGGATTGCTAAACACGGAGTTAATCTGCGCGAAAAGGTGGGGAGACATCAGAAATGAATGGACAATATTGGATGGTAAAAGATGCGACAGAGAACCGCCACGGAACCCACGAGTGGAAACGACGTGGACTCCTATTTTTTTTTTTTTGTTACATTGCGAGTTTCGCAGTGGATAGGGAGAGGATCCTTACCGGGCAGCTTAAGGGCGCGGGACAGAGCCGCAGCCATGTCTCCACGGTTCCGAAAGAGTCCACGGGGATGACTGACGACTCGCGGCCCCGGCAGATGAAGGGTTCTAACATGGACTGGACGTGCGCGCCCGGTGCATCCTGGGAGATGGAGTTCACGGTGACTCAACTGCAACTGTGCACCCTGAGATAACGTGAGGCGGTTGGAGATTCAGGGCTGGCGGGATGACAACTAGTTGGAACATTCAGTTGTTGCACGCAAAATCAAACTTGTAGGTCAAATGGGGATGACGCATATGTGACTTGATATATCTGCTGATAATGGGTAGGACGATTTAATTTACCTTTCTATATCAAGACAATGAAATGCAAGAATAATCCAATTTGAGGCAGGAGTAGTTAAGTCCAAGCCTCCCTCGTCTACTCAGTCTGATATTAAGGTGAGTTTAACAGCTAAAAATTGAGTGCGATAAGACTGGTGAGACATCCTCTTGAGCCAAAATTGGTTTAATGTGGGCTAACAAAAAGTCCCCATCATCTAAGCAAATGTAAAGAAATAAAACTGTGTTCATACCTTACATGAAACCTTTTCAATCTTGGTGAACCTTTGACAGTTTTATCTGCTGTTGATGGGTACTGTCACACATTGATAGAATCCCAGACAAGCTGGAATCCTTTTCTGTCACATTCATAAACAAGTTAACTAGGGCCATCAGTCTGTGGAGGTTCTGATCTGTAGTCCAGATCATAGTGAATTCTTATCATAATCTTGTAGAATATGGACTTGAATTTCAGGGCCAGTTGCCACAACAAGAAGATTATAACAGGAACTTGTACCATCATTGAAGAGTATATAACTTGCTGGTTTCCCTCCCCTCTACTGTCAAAACTGCTTATCATACATTGCCTTATTATTTCCCCTGGTGTTCACGGCAGAAGCTTTCTTCTACTATTTGTCTTTGGTCAGCTTACTCGTATGTTGTCTCATCATTGTGACTAAGGCGGCTAAGCCCTTTCATCCTCTAACATCACAATGGAAGAAAAGCAAGGGTTGAAGACAAAGGCCTATTGGATGCCAGTGCTCTAGGTGGGAAATGAGACTGTCAGTGTGCTTGTCTAGTCCACCGTGCTGTGCCGTGTTTGATTCAACTCCTTCATTGAGTTGCCTATGCTGAGGCCAGTGAGCTTAACAATCAGGCTGATGGTGGACAATCCAAAACTGAATACAATGACCCAAGTTTGAGAGCAGAGTACACCTAATATACTATACTGTCATATACGTAATGGAGGCACACTGGAGGGACATAGCCCTAATTGTGGTGATTTAGAGTCACACAGGAACAGCATTTCCATCAACTTTATGTATGTTCAACTTACTCAGTGCAGTGCCCACTTTTGTTAAGATAAGATAAGATAATACAATATTGATCCCCATAGGGGAAAATCGGGTGTTGTGTTGCAGCTGCAACAATAGAAAAAAAAAACAGTTAGGGAAGATATATACACATATGTAAATGCATACACATATGCACATATGTCACCATACATGCCAACACACACGTAAACATACATATATACACACATACACATACCTACATTTAATATATACACACATACACACATACACATATATACATACACATATATAGATAGATAGCACACACAAGCGAAAATAATTAGAGTAAGTGAACTGAAGTGACCCGCAGTAGTTATGGGCACCACACGCGTGAGTGGGTGACGGAGTGATCGGGTGGCGGTCGCACACATGCCCCCCACGCATTGGGTTCTCCACCGGGGTGGGATGAGCCGTTGTCTGAATGAGCTTCCCATCAGCCACAGCTCATTGTGCAGGGGGTGGGAAGGATTGTCCAGGATAGCTCCCAGTTTGTCCTTCACCCTCGTTACTGCAACTGATTCAATTGTCCAGGCTTGGTTCCACCACCGAGCAGGCTTTCCTCACTGGCTTGTTGAGCCTGTTGACCTCACCAGTCCTGGCACCGCCCTACCAGCAAACTAACGCAAAGAAGAGTGCGCTGGCTACCATAGACTGGTAGAAGGCTTTGGCCTTGAATAGCCCGCTGCAGACACCAAGTGACCTCAGTCTCCTCAGGAAGATCATCCTGCTCTGACCTGTTCTGGAGAGGGCACCTGTGTTGGGTGTCCAGTCCAGTTTATTGTTAATGTGGACCCCAAAGTACTTGTAGGAGTCCACTATCTCCACCTCCTCACCCTGGATGGTGGTTGGTATAAGTCTCCTCTGGTGGTCTTGGAGATGTTGTGTAGGAGGTGGTTCTGGTTGATCCACTCAACAAAACTCGCAATCAATCAATCATATTTGATAATATGACTTTTATTGTCCTGAAATGCTAAACTGTAT
Source organism: Fistularia tabacaria (assembly GCA_901007705.1). Classification (NCBI taxonomy): domain Eukaryota; kingdom Metazoa; phylum Chordata; class Actinopteri; order Syngnathiformes; family Fistulariidae; genus Fistularia; species Fistularia tabacaria. The sequence goes on along the minus strand of CAAKHD010013831.1, from coordinate 44,143 downwards.
GTCAGTTTTGTCATGAAATACATGAGCATTTCAGTACTGACAAGATTCAAGTCTAATTTATTATTTACTATTTTTAATGTTTTATCAATCTTGTTCAACTAAAAGGCTTTGTTGGTGTTCTTAAAACAAGCTTGCCATCTTTGCCTCTGCTATTTTTGTCTAAATTAACCCGGAAACAATTTGTCAGTGAGGGAATGCACAGGAATGACATATTTTTAAGTAAGTGGATCCAGCAGTAACTCATGTCATTCAGACAACGTCAAATATCAGCTGAATGATGTAACATTTCAGCAGTTCCTCTTCTGACGTCATGAGAGAAAAAGAAATTAGGATATGGTATCCAGTCAACCTTAAATATAGGTATCCAGAGTCAATGATTACATTATCAATTAACAAAATATTTCTATGTATTACGTATTCTTTGAAGCCTCATTTTGACAGTTGTTTTCTCTTTTTTTTTTAAATCAGAATCCCTCAGGCGTTTCACCTGAAACTGACAGAAAGTCAACATTATTGTTAAGCCGTACTGGTTTGGGGACATATTATTGAAACATATATATCCCTTTGTTCTCCTTCTTCTACTCTGAAGTTGCAAGTGAGAAGCTCCATAATCAGATGAATGAAGCCGTTTCATTCAGCCATATTGTTCGTGCTTTGGTGAACTATTTGAATTTTGAAGGAGCCTCCTGATCATTGAAAAAGACAACCATCGGACTTACATTTGTTTAATCACACTTTGTGAATCTACTGTTAATCCTCAAGAGCATCCTTATTAATTTGGCGAAAGGGTCTGTAACCTTTTTCACCTTTTTAACCACATTATTGTTGGTGGTGTATCTAATTTCTCGTGGCTATTCTAGACCAGTATGGCTTGAAGGGTTATGCAAAACGCAGGAAATTTGTTTTTTAAAAGAGAACAAAAACTATAACAATAAACCCCACCATTTTGGTGTATATACAGGAGTAGTATCATTATTAGTGTGTTTGTGTTTGTGTGTGTGTGTGTGTACATTTGTGTGTGTGTGTGTGTGTGTGTTGTGTGTGTGTCTGTGTGACCAGTTTGAATACCGTCCAATTTTTTTGTAAACCTCATTTTATTAATTGCAAAAGTGAATTATTTACATCATACAGGATCTACTGTACATTGAAAACATTTTTCCAAAAGGAAGGTAGATAAGTCAATTTATCACAATACAAAAAAATTGGCTCATTCATGCAACACGTGTTATACATCATGGTGCCTGCAGTCGGGCCAGTACAAATCAGGAGAGGCTCGATGTTTGTTTTTTACAGACGTCTAGCCCCACCAGCACACTATAGCAAAGAAGAGTGCGCTGGGTACCATAGACTGGTAGTGTAAGGGCTTGACTGGAAGTGGGCCTGGCTGTACATTTCTTGGATTTTCCAACTGAAAAGATCATAGAAGTTGCTTGAGAAGTGATAGGTCTGATGGGGTTTGGCTTTATAGTCCATTATCCTTTCCTGCATTCGATGAGAGTCAGGGCGATGAAATGTCCCTACTAGCTTGAGTGTATTCTCGGCCATCGTAAGGGCTTTATTAATTTTAGCTCTTGTTGATTTTATTGCATTTAGCTACTTTTGACCTTTTCTGTTTTCTGAAAAATCTGAATTGTTCAACCAAGTTATCAACACTATCTAAATTAGTAATAGTGTGATCTGTGTTTGTGTAGTGACACTGTTGGTGTCATCACAGTGTCGGTGTAGGAGTCTACGGTTGAGTCAGACTTGAGTACAAAATAATCCTTAAAGTAAAATTACTCTAATTGGTTTACTAGAACTGGTGCTCAAGACCTATTAATTAATTTGATTATTATGCAACGATAACTCGTTGGTTTTATGAGATGCTGAGAGGGTCAGTTTTGGATGAATGGAGCACAGAGACATGGTCACCCTGTTCCACACGGGGGAGACAAAACCTTACATGCATCCATGATGTTAGTGAGCGGAATTATTGAAATATCCAGCAATAATAAAGGTTGTCTGCAGGGGTCCTTCCAGCAGTTTTCTAATGGCTGCATGAGGTCGTGATGAAGCATGTGAGTTCTCTGGCCAGGGGACAATGACTTCCAGCCATGAAAAATTCAAGGTTAGAAAACAGCGATAAGTGGTGGTATTATGTGCGCACCAAACTCTGTTTACAGATGCACAAGCACCAAGCCCCCTATTTCCTGGAGTCAGCTGTTTCAGCCAGCCATTACATTGTAGGCCCAGCAGGGGAAATCATTGTGCAGCCACTTTTCAGTGAAAATCAGAACATTCGAGTTGATCATATCCACAAGTGTAATGTTTTTATAATGTAAACCGATGATTCTATTGTTCATAATGCAAAGTCATTCTTTATACTCAATGGAACACTCAAATATCTGTGTATTAGCAAAGTTTATGAGATCTTCAGAGAACTTTTATTCTGTCTATTAGGTATTAAGACATACAATACTTCATAAGTCCTTTGATACCACAAAGTCACACAAAATTGGATAATTACATTAATTATTAATTACCAGGCTGCTGACTGTGTCGTTAGGAAAACAATCATTCTTTTTTCTAGTGTAGACAATACCCATGCCAAATTTAAAAAATGAACCGTCTTATCAAGCTCTTTTGGATAAACACAAACCAAATAGAATTTAGGTTAATTCCAATACACGTGGACAACCATGGCAGCTCATCTACTAATAGCCGGTTTCGTAATGTAATATATTTCACACTTGTACCGAAAAATATCACACACAGTCCAGGGATCTTTCTTTCTTTCTTTCAAATGGTCAGCCGTTGAATTAATCCAATTGGAGGGCGTTCGCGTTTGTCATGTGACCCAGAACTCTCACAGCCATTGGTTCTGGACCCCACATTGAACGTTCGGAGTCTGTATGAGATACGGGAATATAGTTATAAAGTTATTCATTGAGACCCGAACAGTTTTCATGAAATGGTCTTCACAGTACATGCAGTGACAATTTGACGACAGGGCGAACGTGCAATTTCCGACTTTAACTACCGACACAAATTCCACTGCCCTTCAGCAAAGTGAGAGGCTCCGTGCTGCACTAAGCAACAAGTGCATATCCGCATTTCAACTGGTTGTTTTTAAGAATTATTAGAATTGAAAATCTGATCATAGCACTCGTGAATAAAAACTGGTCTGCCGGACAATTAAGTTGATGACCGTCTTACACTCAGTTATGTGTATTTATTGTAGTCAATGTATTCATAGTCTATTTATGTTAAACATATGTGGGGGATCGGGGAAGATCCTAGACCAGCAATGCATCTCGCGAAGTAAGCGAGTCACTAGAGCCGGCAGACCTTTACCCTTTCAAAAATTCTTCTCGTAGGTTGTACGAGGACGCGGACGTCACTCCGCATCGTTATTTTCCTTACTCATCAGTTTAAGGCATGTCAACTTTAAAGTCGAAGGCGGTATTAATACAATGACCACTACCTCTCAGTTGGAGTGCCAGACTCCGCCTCACAATAAACATACACGCAAGTTTCTAACATAAATTGTCGTAAATGTTGACACGAGGTCCTCAGTAACACATGTTCCACAATGATTGATACACCCCTTATAATACACGATCGTCTTTATTCAATGTGCCGTTTCACCGCAAAGGATTGTGGGTTGGCGTGTACGTTTTACGTGTGGTGTCATGAGCAACCGATCAGATATTTATTGAATTTTTACGGTGCAGTCGTCTCACAGTTCGTATTATCAATTACGAGACTGTAGTTGAACGGGAATCACAGTCTCGAATAGATATTGTTTTTGAATGACTTATAGTTGCTCTATTCTCGCAGACATTTGGTTTGAGTCCATTCGGCTTCCATAACATGAGCTAAAAGGTTCCCTTTCACGCATGCGCTTTGAGTCAAGCGAGAAAATGGCAGACGTCTCTCTGGATGAGGTGATACGACAGCGCGGTATTAATGCTAAGGCGCCCGTTAAACGGTAAGTGTAATTTTATCAATCATAAGGTCCATATTATGGTCGTGGCCAGTTTTAAAATTTTCTATAGAATATATGTGCATTTGGTTTGCTAGCCTGAAAACGCAAGCTGCCGTTAGCCCATTTGAGCCTGTTGCGATTTCAGCATAGACGTTTGGCTAACTTGTTAGCATTTGGTTCATGTCGGGCCTTTATGAGCGAGGTTCTGAACAATGTTGATCAGTTGAATTCATTATTAAAATTCATTGAATTGGTGTGTATTGTTGTAGTGGTTGCTTACCTGGAAGTTAAACCATTGGTTGTATTCATTATAGAGTCAGATAATTGCAGTGTCAACTTAATCGCTCACAAGCTAACTTTTAGCTTAGCCGGACATGGTATTTATCTGGGCTGCAACTCGATGTGTGGATACGTTTCATCGAGGGTTTACAGCTGTTATACTGCAATACCAAGAATCACATCAGGCTGTAAAAAACTTTTGCTTAGAGGTTTTTTGAAAATGAATCTTTTCATTCTTAGTCCAATGTTCGGACGAGGTGCCGGTGGGATAGGTAGGAGTTTTGACGCTCGACAGAAGATCGGGATCAATGACGCTAGACAGAGACTGGGAGGAGGAACAGGTAAGACACACAAAAAATCTCTATTAAACCAATCGCACGAATCAACGTATGCATTTGCTGTCAGTGAGACGACACTTATTCGTAACTGTTACATTTCGATATTTGTGGTTTTATTTATGAGAATTGTAATCTTGTGTCTAATCAAAAGCATCATTTTATTGCAACTGTTACTGTATCCCAATGTCTTAATGATATGAAGGACTTTGTCTCTCAGTTACTACATCAATCTAAATGTCAAATCCCAAGCCCCTGAGCTTAAGCTTGTTTTTTTTTAATCCAAGCAGTGCATGTAAACACTCCAGTGATGCAGAATATTGGAAGACTTTGCACTAATTTTCTCCTGTGAAATTGGACACATTTCTGAAATATTTTAGCTTGCATTACAAAGGCCCAGGTTATTTGAAAAGACTCTTTTTGTATGGGCAAGGCAATGTGGTGGATTCTTTTTTGGGTATTTGCTCACATTGCATCATCTTCCTGCTTCCCCCAAGGGTTTCAAGTGAAAGATGCCAGAGAAAAGCTGGGTCAGAAAGATGCCCGCTTTAAAATCCGTGGCAGAGGAGGAGCAGGAGGAGTGCAGGATGCTCGACAGATGATCAACTCACGCAAACAGGGACAGAGTCTGTTCACTATACCGGTTCAGACCATACAAAAGACGGCAGCAACACACCAGCTACAGAGCCAGTCACTTGTGCCACAGATGCAGATACATGGAAACAACAATTTTGCTGGTGTGAATACAAGACAGTTTTCCTCCACTGTTCAAGGACTGAATGTTAGGGATGGCACAATGTCACAGTTGAACAATAATAAAAGAATGGTGGATGCTCGTGACCGTCTGAGCCTTAAGAGGAGCATTGGCGGGACACAGACACAAGCAGCCGCTGCAACCCCTTTTAAAATAACCAAGACTATCCAGGTGGGGGGAGAACGAGTTCTTTTATATTTCAGAGATTGACGTTGCAACTGTCAGAACTTGCTGATTAATTTACTGCTTTCCAACGTATGATGTGTGTTTTTTACAGCAACGTCCAGTAGGAATGTTAGGAGGAATGCGTGGAACCACACAGGTAGATCTATTTGTTTTTAAGAGTGTTATAAGTATTAAACATCTTATTGCTGATTTGACAAATGTACTAATCCGTGAAGGGAGTACAGTTCCCTATAGTTTGTATCAAACACTAAATTATGCCATGAAACAAACTGTTGTGTCTCACTCAGCCGGTCTCAGACGAGCATGATGGCACCCTCAATAAACAAATAAAGATCACCACTGCTAACAATATGCTACAGTCACGGGTAAGACCCCTGCTTCATGAGCTTGTGTGACCGCACAGTTAAATGTTTACACCCCTTATCCTATACCCTGCTGTAAATTAAATCCTGTTTCCTCCTTTTCACACAGTCTGGTTCAGCTGGCTCTACATTTTCCATGTCTGCTCCAATCACCAAGGTTGTGAAAAACGATGCTTACACTGCCCCCCGTCCTCCTGTCCCTGTTGCTCCCACGCGGCCAAATGCTGGTGTGGCGGCCACACGATCCTCTGCTGCGGCCGTGCAGCCAGTCTCCAGGACTCTTCAGCAGAACACAGCAGAAACAAGCACAACACCTCCAACTCCCTCTCAAGTTAGTACTTATGTTTATTGACCTGTTAATTTTATTTTTTCCTTACTCCTTTCTCAATAGTTTTACCTGGAAGAGTAATAGGGCAACTCTGACAGATTTCAGCTACCTGAGTTGCCAATAAAAATGTTGCAAACAGTTGTGTGTTGAGGCAAGATTCTCTCCCTTTCAATAACATGTCATTTATTAGTATTTTTTTTTTTTAGCTGAAATGGGCAGTTCAGCAAAATGTGAGTGTGTCAGGATTTTCTGTTTTCAATAAAAGTTTTAATCAAAAGGTTTAACCCAATGTTATTAGTTTTGGCAGACCACAGCTTCTTCTGCCTCGTCATGTTAGGTAATTTCAGTGATGTTGACACGTCATGTCCACCTGAAGAACATAGGTGATACGGTCAGTGCTGAGGGATCTTGAGGCAACCTAACCAACAGCTGCAGTTATTGCTGAAATGCCTAATTTTCTGAACGTCTCCACCCTGGGGACCTCTGTACTTATTTGACCAATTCTGCCAAACAAGGTTTATTGTTTGGTGTCACTACAAGTGACGAAAGTAACTTAATTCAGTTTGGAGGACACCAAATTTGAAATGTCCTCTCTGGTTTAGATTCGACCCTTTGATGGCAAACTTTGATGCCACTGATAGCCTTTGTGTAACGTGCATTGTTCAATCATCATCTTCAATCCTCTTAGAGGGAAAGGTACTGGAGGACAGCATTCTAATTACATTCAGGCCAAGTGTTCTCACTTAAATAATGAAGAATTGAAAAAAGAGAAATTAATTTCCCATTGTGCTATTTCTTTGACTTTCACTGTGGAATATAGGTAAGACCAACACATTCACCATAAAATGGTGACTAAATGTTTGCTGTTCCATTGATATTGCATATTCCATGATATTTTTTTAATACCGAAAGATAAGACCAACAATCTCAGGCTAAGTTGTTTTTTATGCAATTTTACATTATTACCAGTTTGATTTGCCCTTAATTTTTTCATTTCTGATCTTGGGACATTCTATTTCTCTGTAGCCTGCTTTCAGTCCTTTGGAGGGAACAAAAATCACAGTGAACAACCTTCATCCGCGGGTCACCGAGGAAGACATAGTTGTGAGTAAATCTCAGCTTCCAATTAGCAGTTTCTACTTTGTATTCTGATGTGTATTTTTCTACTGTAGCCGTGTTGACCCGGTTGCTGTATCTGTGATTCACAACCATTTTGGTTCCATAGGAACTGTTCTGTGTGTGTGGTGCCTTGAAGCGAGCACGTCTGGTGAAGGTGGGTGTCGCTGAAGTGGTGTTTGTCCGTAAAGAGGACGCTGTGAGTGCTTACAGGAAGTACAACAATCGCTGCCTGGATGGTGAGTGCTATTGGCAAGGACACATGGAGTCATAATGTTTAATACAAAGATGCCTAGTTTGAGTTTGGCATTACTGAGGCTGCATTTTACCACAATGTTTTTATTTTTCATAATTTGGTGTCCCACCCACAGGCCAGCCAATGAAGTGTAACCTTCATATTCATGGAAATGTCATCACTTCTGATCAGCCCATTCTATTGTAAGTTAGCCGACAGAGCTGCTCCCTCCTTTTTTTCCCCCTCTTAAAAAAAGCTCTGCAAACACATGCGCATACTTTGTGTAGATTTACTGGTTACCCCGATTCAGATGACTTCAGTTAAGGTCCATATTTACCAGCTAATTCGCTATGACAGTATGTCTTTAAATGGCAGATTTCCTTATGTGAATAAGAATGGTGAAGCATAAAGTCACACTTTAAAGTTTTTAAACATGAATCCAAACATATAGAAATCTTTGTCAAAAAATTTCCTTTGCTCTGAGTGGATGGAAATCTTGATACTTTGTTCATTACTATTAAACACTCATATCAATGTTGGTCCTGACAGCCAGTAGCCATTTTCTTCTGTAATTAAATGTTTTTCATCACATATTTCTTGGGATCGACAGAAACGTACATTTTATAAATGGGATTGAACTACAGGTAGATCTCTGATACTTAAACACGGATGTCTCGGAGGAAAATGTCGGTGAATTTACAGCCCTGACTGCTTTATTATTTTTTTTAGCTTGATGAAAAATTATATTCTAATTCCATCAGGAGGCTCAGTGACACCCCAGGTGCAGGCAGTGGAACGAAGAAAGATGGTCTTCCCTCCTCCCGTACCACCGGTCAGCGGGCCTCCAGTCAGCCCACCCCAGAAGTGGACCCCCAGACCATCCTTAAAGCTCTGTTCAAGTCCACCACACAGTCCAGCTCCACCACGGAGCCCCCCAGCTCACAGGCCACTGCCTTTCGCATCAAGATTTAACTCTGTTGTAAAAATCGCTGATTCTAGACCACATAGTCAGTGTTCATCTCCAAAGCATACACACTCACACACTCTTCTATTCGGCTGATTTTTACACATTTGATATGACTACTCTGAAAGCAAAATGAATGAAGTAAATGCATACTGGATTTGCTTTTTGTGGTATCCTGTTGTCACATTGTCCCAGAAATGGACCAGAAGAAAAAGTTTGATGTGATATTTTAATCAAGTGTGGAAGGAACTGTCAGTTCCAATAAGGTTATTACCTATCCTTCCTGTGAAGTGGCAACGCATTTGGATAGGTTGTTTTTTTAGAATTCCACTTTACCTTTGTTAATCTCTACGACCAAAAACAGCAGAACTGGCTAACAGGGAGCAGTGTGGTCCAACGGAATAGGCGATCTGCACTGATCAAGTTAAGATGTCTAGAACTTGGTTTGCATGTCTAAGTGTGTCGGAACATCAAATATTGTACCAAACCAAAAACAGGCAGGTTGATGTCTAAATAAATTTGCAGTTCTACTTGACAGTGGATTTGTCTTGGTGGTCAGAAGCTGTCCAGGTGTCTTTGTTTCCAGAATAACTGGATTCAGTTCAGTGAGTGAATCGGCAACAGGCCCTAACATTTAATCTGTTGTAAGCCAGTTCCCCAAACACACATTGCTGTTTAGTTTCACCTTCCATGTGACATCTTGTCTACTGTTAGTGGCTGGTTTTACTTAGTCGTCCTGTTTTAATTCCTTCTAGTATCCATTACAGACAATTTGTTTTGTACCTTAAATCATTTTTTTTCTTTCTCTTGCTATGTATGTCAAGAAGAGACTAGAACTGTCTGAAATGTTGCCATTAAATATTTAGCTTTGTAATTATTGTCTTGAGATTTATTCTGGAGATTTTATTGTTTTACATGCTCTAATATTTTGGGAAATCAGAGTAGTTGTGGATAAATCAATTCCACTAGCCTGTAATAACTGGGGAAATGGGTCAAGTTTTGATGTCTTACTGAAGCTTAGTTTGAGAATACGGAAAAAGATACGTTTTTGTTGAGGATGTCCGACTTGCAAACCCCTTATTTTACTTAGAATCATCAATAACGCCATGATTATACGTGTACTTTCCCAAATTTATACAACCCCGCGGCAGCTTTTATAACAGCCAGGGAAATATCCTACGCCTGAGATATGTTCAACGACCTTCTTTTTTTTGTAAGAGTAATAACTCCAAATAAAGTGTTAGTATTCACTATTAGTACATACTATGGGATTTGGGGCCGAAGCGTCACGTGACTTGTCAATGCCAAGGCGGAAGCAGCTTCTCCCTCACTTCCGCCGCCCGTAAATTTGCCCTTCGGATTAGATGGGAAAGATCATAAAATAACTTTACAATCCGTCATTTTATTCTCAATTACCCGAGGTTATAAGAAAAAAAATAATAATGGCTTAAAAACAGTATTAATTCTCGTTTTCACCTGTTTTTGATTCAAGCGAAATAAAAACGGAAAACAAATTGTTTGCTTCCGGTGTGTAAAAGGTCATATCAAGATGGCGCCGTCCAGACGAAGCCATGCCAGGAGCAAAGCTTGTATCATTCCTGGAGGATTTACAGGTAATAATAAAGTATTTCTAGGATATTTCTTTAACTATCCCGCATGTTATGCAGTATTAACCGGAAATAAACTTTTCTTCGGTTATTATCGATAAAAATTGATTAAACAGTTCATCGTCATCATCTTGCACTGTGAGCCTCACTATAGTATAAGATAATGTCAATAAGGACCGTGTTATATTGGGATTTAGTAGCCCTTCTCTGTGTTTCGCAGCTCTGTCCTTACAGTTTGACTCCGACAGCGGCGCCCAACATAAATTGTATGTTAAGGAACACAAAGTGAGAGCGGAAAAAACAACAAACAGACCACTAGATAGGACTCTGTTTGTCCTCAACGTACCACCATACTGCCCAAAGGTAATACACGACTTCATTTTTCTTACTGAGTGGAAGATATGTGTCTTTTTTTTTATTCGGAAAAAAAAAAAATCAAAGACTGAAGTCACAAAACCCAATCCCGGTCACAGCTGTCTTCAGGAACAAAAGTGGTCAGTAAAGTAGAATCGTGTATTTACCATTTGATTTGTGTTTTTTTGGTGGTGTCCCCCCCCCCCCCCCCCCCCCCCCCCCCCCACCCACAGGCCCCCCCCACCAGACCCTTCCATCCGTCTCTTCCTCTATAAGTTATTTTCCCAATTGTGGTCACACATT
>CAAKHD010013831.1:0-33333 GCA_901007705.1 Fistularia tabacaria | reverse complement strand
AAAAAACGTGGGTAAAAAAAAAATTGTTTTTTTTCATTTTTTTTTTTTTTTTTTTGGGGGGGCCCCCCCCCCCCCCCCCCCCCGTACATAAAACAAAGCACTGGTGCGTATTCTTGCCATCCTCTAATGTAATGAGTTGTTGTATGAGTAACTGACACGTTTAAAGAGGAGTTTGGTTAACTTGTAAAATGGAAACCATGCTGAAGACTTGTACAGAGTTTAATGAAATACCGTCTGTGTTGCGATTGTGTTTTATCCAATGGCGGGCGGTGCATTTCCCACTTATGCCTTCAGTGATGTCCAACTTAGTCAATAAATACCTTTCATTATGCCAGCGTTTATAACACCAGGAATGAAGAGTATTTAGAAACATACTAGAGCACTACTGGGCATTACATCACCTCAGTTGTGTACAAAATGGGCTATTATCCGTCGCATTTTAAAAATCAACAAACCCGCATCAGCAGTTAAAACATACCTGGTATGCTACTGTCAAAACTTAAAAACAAAAGAATTTTTGAAATTATCTTTCTAAAAAGTTTTATTAAATGAGTCCACAAAGAATATGCAAGCTTTAACAAGATTGTACAGTAAATTGCAAAATCGCAATTTAATATCAGAAAGACACTAACAAGATGGCCATATTTTGGCGACAGCGACACAATAAACAAGTCTCTTTGTGAAAAAACTTTTTCATGTCAAAACGTCATGTATCATGACTTTCTGTGACCTGTTGTCGAAAGTTTTTAAAAGCGTTGTAGCTTGCAAGTTTCCAGACGTGCTTCAGTGTCTCATTGCTGCCTTAGTTAAACAATTTCAGTTTGCAAATCCAGTGTAGCTCCATACACCAAATCGATCCTTTGTGAACAAAAGGCATTTCCAGCAGAACAATTTGCAGCGTCCATCAGAAGCCTTAAGCCAGGGGTACCGCTCATAGTTGCTTGCCTGGAAATGGCGAACAAACCCCTTCCCCACCTGGGACAGGTTAGCTTGCTCAGGGGTCAGCCGTCCTCCTCTAACGAGATCTAACTTCTCTTGAAAAGTTCGTCTTGAAAACGGCCTTGCCAGTATATCAGCAACCAAATCAAAGTTTTGCTCTCCTGCGGCCATTGTGGGTTAAAAAAGTTTGTAACCGTTCACAGTCCCGGGTGTGACTCTGTTGATCTGCAAAACACTGCCGTGGCTGAAACTAGTAAGTGTCCATGTCCAATCACTGGACGCGTAAATGTCATGTTCAACGTGAGGCCAGCTAGAGGGCCTTACTGACACAACTCGTGATCTGATTGGCTATCGCAACTATCTATCAATTGTAATTGGCCATTCACTTGCAGTGCACTTACAGTACAGCTGAATTCTGATTGGATAAAAACTTAGGCTTAGGCTTAGACTGTTAGGCCAGCAGAGAAGGCCTTGCTGGCCCTGACGACCCGCTACTGGTTTTATCTCTGAACTTCACTGGCTGTGGGTTTCGTATTGAATATAGGAGTGATGGAATTACAAGCCTTCAGCTGTCTGATTTAATTGGATGTTGGTTAGTTGCAATGTTATCCTTGTGATGACCAGTGTACCTTGTTTCAGTGCAACATCTATTTGAATATCATATTTGAATTAAAAAGGACTGAAGGTAGTTGGCTATACTGTTGTAATTGGTATGGATTTTTTTTCACCAAGGCAGTAGTTTCTCAGATGAATAGATGGGTATGACTGTTCCTTTTGTGCTCCCATAATGTCCTCTCTGGGGAGATTCATTTCGCCTCCTCAAGGGGGCGTATAGTATCTGCCCATCACAATTAACTGTTTCTCAAATATTGAGCTCATCCTAAATCAGTGTGTGTGTGTGTGTATGTGTGTGTGTGTTTTTCAGGCTGTTATCAGACAATTGTTCTCACAATTTGGCAGCATTCAGTCGGTTGAATTGAGGGACCACCCAGGCTCCTCTCAGGAATCTGAACCCAAATTATCAAAGTACTTCAAACCAGCTGAGAAACAGGTTTGCCTACAGGACCGCTGACATTTCCCTGTTGTGAAACTGGAGGCAACTTTTTGTTGTCCTTGTTATCTACTTATTTTCCATTTCAATTTTCATCCAGGGTTTCAAAGTTGGCTACATTGTATTTGAAAAACCTTCCAGTATCAAAGCAGCTAAATCTCACTCCTATGATGAGCCGCTGATCATCAGCACGGCAGAGAGCCCTGTGAGGACTGGCATACAGAGTGAGTGACTTGCCATTATGCATTATTATACTTTGATTCCTTGTGGAAAATTCCTCTCTACATTTAACCCATCATGGTTGAACCATGAGCTGTTGGCAGCCATCTAGCGGCACCAGGGGAGCAGTTAGGGGTTCAATGTCTTGCTCAACAACACTTCGACACATGAGGAGGAGCCGGGAATGTGCCATGCCGCCCCTAAATAGTGTTCATTTACAAAAGTTGAAATGTAAAAATTTTCAATGTGAGGCAGTGTTTTTTTTAAGCATATTCATTCCAAGAACTAATATCCTTCATTACCTTTTTTTCTTCCAGAATGGATTCAGCAGTACAAAGAGTCATTTATCCAGGCTGGCAAACTGCAGCAAATTGTCGACTCCTTCATGAAAGATTATGACACGAGGAAAGCAGAGGTGAGAATCAACAATCAGTTGCTGGATGAGGTTGGACCAGAGCGTGTGTGTTTACCTTTGTTTTTAATAGGAAGCAGAGCGGCTGAGGGAGGAGGACGAGAAGCAAAAAGAAGATGAAGAGGGTTGGGTAAAAGTCACCAGGAGGCAAAAGGGCACCAAGGCCCGCCCCAACAGTGAGGCAGCCAATAAGAGGACTCTACAGAAGGAGATGAGAAAGAAAAAGAGGAAGGAACTCCTAAACTTCTACAGCTGGCAGCACAAAAACACACAGAAAGAACGTAAGTTGCTGCAATTAAAACCCTCACTTTACATCTTTAAATTGCTTTTAATTGCTCCTTCATTTCCTCTTTTTTTAGATATTGCTGAACTACGGAAAAAGTTTGAAGAGGACAAACAGAGAATCAGTCTGTTGAGGGCCCAGAGAAAGTTCAAACCTTACTGATTCAATTTCCTTCATTTATCTCAGCATTTTGTTATTGTACAAATGAGCGTATTGCTGCTGTTTCAATAAAGATATTTGCTTTAAGATGCTAATCTCATTGACTCTCTGCTCCAAGAACCGTGTCACCTACTTATACAGCTGCAAGATCACAAAGCGGAAAGTAGATTCACACAACTTATAATTCCTGTCTTATTTTATCTAACATTTATAATGAAATTCTGGGTTATACTATATATAGATTAACCTACATCTGTCACAAGTGTTAATTACACAATATACTAAAATGACTTCATACATAATGGTTTTGTATGTGTGTGTGTTAATGAAGGCTGTTTTGTGTTGCTCCAACTGCCTGTGTCCATGACACCTACTAATTCCATCATTACATGGTTTAGTAGTTTTTCCTGTGTGCCAGATCTCCAGGCTCTGGGCTCTTCCACCCGGAGGGAGAAATGGAAGTGAAGAAGTCTAAGGACCTCATGGTGGTGAAGACAGCTTTAGGCCTAGATGCACCTTGGTTCATCTTCCAGTGACACGTCCCTTCCCGTTGTAACTGGATTGTACATTGTTAAAATGGATTTTGCATCTTTGTTGTCCCTGAATACTACTAAGTTACATTTCAATGATTTAGTGATGAACCTTGGCTCATTTTAAGAAAGCTTAAACATGTTTACATCAGCCTAATACCTAATTTTTTTTTTTTTTAGAAGTAATTGTCAGTTGAATACAAATTCTGAGTTTCATCCAAACACAATTGTATTTAATCACATTTGTGTATATTAAGAAAATTACGTCACTGTTTAAAACGAATTTCAGAAAACTAAATTTGTTTAAAGAAACAGCTTTTAAACTAATTCACACTACTTAACGTCCAATTCAATTTTGCTTCAGCTGCTACTGAAGGAAGTCCCAAAGTTTTCCTGCCTTCGGTTTACTTCTGCTCTGCACCCTTATACAGCAGTAGGCTTAAAACAAAATACAGAGAAACTTAATTTATTAAAAAATAAAATTGACATTTATCGAAGACGTACCAAGGGCAAGCTGGTGCAAAGTTGCCTGAAGGGTTACGAAAAAATATACAGAAATAAAATCCTAAAAAAAAAGCTATAAAAAGGTGAGCAGATCTGTCCATGTCTTAACTTGAAAGGTGACATAAAGCCAGAGTTTAAAAATGACAGATGTTTTACATCTAACTTCTTGGATGTGAAGTGGATTTGGACTTAACTTTGGGGGGAAAAAAAAATAAGAAAAAAAAACACTGGAGAGGGAAAAGAATTGGGATTTTAGGAAGAAAAAAAAAATTACATTTACTTAAAAAAAATAACTAAAGCGCTGCAGTCTTGGGTGGCAGAGAATGTTAGAACGTAACAAACAAACATTAAGGAATTGTTTTAATGCTAATTTTTTCAACTTTCAGAAGCCGGCGATGAGTCTGTCTTCCAGCGCTTGGTGGACCAGGCTAACAGCAGGATTACCAGCAAGCTGGCTCCAAGACCACATAGGGCGTATGTGGCCACCTGGAAAACTGAGGACGAGAATCAACTCCTGGTTAATGGTCACGTGGTTCATCACATCATCCTGGGACGAAAGTTCTAGTCCTACCTTTGTTCTTACAAACACATTCTTTCTCCTCTGATTGTGTTATATCTGGTTCCAGCTGCAGGGGCCCAAAGGACACCAGCTGGACGGAGTGGGACATCGAAGTGGCTTCTCTTCTCCACCTCTTGCTCTCAGATGCTGTGGGAGAAAAACTGTCAACGCCTCAATTTCTAAGTGCTGTGAAGCGTGACAGGTAAGATACGCACAGACAAGAGTGCAATGCTGCAAACAATCCACATCGTCAGTGCAGATATCCACCCAGCAGAAGAAGAAGACCTGGAAAGGACAGGGTTCAGAAACCAGGTAGGAGCAATATTCCATTCTGAATTTTAGAGCCCATTTGCTCAACACACCTCTTCTGTACTTGCACGACCTTTCTGCAAGAAGGCAAAGGTTTTCACGTCAAACCTCCTGACTTGGGAATGTGAAGAGGTTTTTCCATGGTTGTCCACAGGGACAGAGCTACTCATGTCATCCAGAGGATTTGGACATCTATTTGGAGACAGTTAGGGGAAAAAAAAAACTATTGCTATCCTTTTCCTCACTTATTTCTCTGTACATCTGGATCCCTTTCTCTACATCTTAACTCCTACAAGAGATGCAACCGGAAGAATCAAAGCAGTAATTAGTTCTGAAAATGAGACCTCAGTTCTTCAGAGTATCACTTCAAAGATGAATTCAAATAAAACACAAAGCTGGATCAGCCATCTGTCATATTCATACTACGACAAGTAGAACACCGTCCGTGACATCCTTGAGGATCACTTCAGATGAAATTTGGTGGCTGGAGTAGTCTATGAATAAATGGCATGCAGAAATATATTCCATTTATCTGGCAGGTTGCAAGAGTATCTTCTGGTTGTTTAAGGAAAATGAAAGCTATTTAATTGGGTGGCATTCAACAACGAAAAATGACGTGTCAGTCAGGCCGAAGGCCTGATGAGATGTCACAAACAGTCGTAAATATAGTTGGCTGACATTTCATCTCCTTTTCCTGCAGGGACTACTTTTAGCTACGGCAACATAAACCAGGATAAGGTTTATCCTTATCCTTATCCTTAGCGCGCGCACACACAGTTTTAGTACTGGATGTAAAATTGAATTTGTCATAGTTTCTGCTCCAATCATCAGATAAGCTTCCCCCATTCTATTGTGGCTAAACATCACATGTTGCATGCCGGCCACAGTTGCATGCCGGCCAATTGCACTGCGGACAGCAAAGTAAGAATTTCATTGTCTGGGAAACAAGTTTCCACACTGTACATATGAAAATAAACACTTTGAATCTTCAATCTGACAGTGACCATTTCTTCCTTGTGTACCCCAGTTATGCCTTTCCTTGATCCCTCTTCTGATATAATTCACTGCTGTTCTTATTATGTGTATTTTCTTGAATAAGTCTGTAAAATGCTGCTGTTAGTGTTTGGCTGTAACGTACAAAAAGGTGGATGAAACTACACAGGAAAGAAAACCCGCAAATCAATGATTACAGTCATTGGAATTAAATATAGGTTTGGGGAAAAGCTGATCAACTCCCAGGTTACCCATCATAGAGCAGCGTCCACACGGAGTGTCTTGATGCAGGATAGGCGAAGCAGTCCCGCACATGCAGAGACAGTGTGTTGTCTGGTGACGGCTTGGTGATCGACACCTCCACGTAAATCGCTTCTCGCAGCGGCAGCATCAGGGGAAGCTGGTTCTCCGGAAAGAAAGATGTGAAGGAGGCATCTAGATCAACAAACAACCCAGAATACAGCAAAAAGGTGATGTTGACTCCTCGCTCTGCTTTGACAAGAATGACATGGCTCTCTGTTTAATTACCTGTGGCTATTCTCATCTGCACGCTGATGGTTCCCGTGGCGATAACCGGTGGCGGGTTGGTCACTGAGTACAAGGACCGTACCTGTGCCACATGCTTCACATCTTGTGCCTCGTATTCACACTGGACCCCAAGACTAAATAGCAAACCACCAAAAAGAAGATGATAAATGTCAAAGGCTTGTGTGTTTTCTATGCCGATCGCTCAGTATCATCAGCGCTGAGCAGAATTTGACTTATTACCTAAAATCAGAATGATCATTCACATTTCCAGCTTGCAGCTCCTCCACCTCCAGCTCAAATACCTGCACGTCTCTGTTCGTCTGAAAGCCACGTGAGAAGAAAGAATTCATCTTCAGCTGCAAAACTTTAAAGTTTGCAATTTCATAAGGGGAAACATTTCAGGTAAGCTTTGACTGAGCCTCAAAATGCCTTATAGTAAAATGTCATGGAATTAAATATTACATATGTATCGTCTTTTTGGGGGTGATTTTTAAGGAATCTTTCTGATATCTGTAAATATAAAAATATCACCTTCATTTCTACGCCACAGTCCATGACATGGATCTTAAAGATGGCCGTGTCCTTGGTAGTGATTGCCGGGACGCACTGCGGATGACCTTTGATTATGAGGTCTCCTGGATTGATTGGTTGGTCTATGTTTGAAGTTTCCACTGAGAAGATGAAATGTCCATCCAAAGAGCAGGCTGTAAGAAGGTCAATGCAGCATTAATTGTGAGCAGAGATCAAGATTTTCAAGCAGTTTAAACTTCCTTTATCAGGAAGTGTATAAATCATCCTGAGGAGACTGAAGTCGTTTGGTGTCTGTAGCGGGCTTCTCAAGACCTTCGACTAGTCTTTGGTAGCCAGCGCAGTCTTCTTCGCTATTGTGTGCTGGTGGGGCGGTGCCAGGACTGGTGAGGTCAACAGGCTAAACAAGCCAGTGAGGAAAGCCTGCTCGGTGGTGGGAGTGAGCCTGGACCATCTTGAATCGGTGGCAGTGGCGAGGGTGAAGGACAAACTGGGAGCTATCCTGGATAATCCTTCCCACCCCCTGCATGATGAGCTGTGGCTGATGGGCAGCTCATTCAGCCACAGCTTTTGATAGCTTTTTTTAATAGATATCTTTTGACTATCTTTTAATTTTCTCTTATTTATATTCATACTCATTTATTGATATTATTGTTGCGCTGCTGTGACAAAAGAATTTCCCCTGTGGGGATCAATAATAATATCTTAAATAAGCCACTTCACACCCAAATAAATTATGAGATAAATGATTTAATGGACAGTTTTATCTAGATAGTTGAAGACGAAATAGGAGACTTGTATCAAACTTACTATTGAGTTTGTAGTAACATGTTAAGTCGCCGGGGTCGTAGCAGCATCCTAGCTTGAGGCAGGCATCGCCAGACATTTTTTTATGGCCACAATCAACTCTCAGGTTCTTTGGAGTGTCACAGCTCCCAGGAAGTGCTGGAACAAAATTTTGTGTTCAGACTTCTAAGTGGACCCAATGGTCATATTCACATTAGCATAAAAAGAGGAAAAATAGTGTCAAAATGCGACTAAGTGCTAAAAAAAATCCTAACAAAAAACTCACATATAGATTCAAGGCCTGTCTTCATGCTGGATTTCTTTATTAGAGGACAACTGATGTTGACCCTGAACCAGTGGTCCTCTCCTGTCAGCTGGGCCTGCAGAGGGACCACCACCATGTTGCCCTGGCGATCAGAAAATGAAGCTGAGTCCTTCACACATACCCAATTTTACACACAAACCCTCCTGTCAGTCTGGCTAGAAAAATGATGCTGAAGTTCAACTTTGATTTCCAATTTACAGGTTCAGTAGACTTTGCCTCAAAGCAAGGGGGAACGACAGCTCATTTTTTTTTGTAGTGCTGGCTTAGAATTTGCTATACATTTACTTGCAAAAATGCCAAAATGGGTTATGTCCATCCATCCATCCATCTTCAACCGCTTATCCGTGGTTGCAGAAGCTGGCTCTAGGAAAAAAGGGTTATGTGCCCTCCTCAATTTATATCCCAATGTGACCAGACACTTTCACTCTTTAAAGGGGATTTTTGTGATTAAAGCAGGGTTTCAGAATTGTGAAATGGCACATCTTTGAATTTCCATCACCAAATGATTTCCATATCTACAATGTGCTTGAAAAGAATATGCGTTTGAACTGGAGCTAGTCAAATGTGGTCTGGGTTAAGAGAAAAAGTTTGTTTTCTTACTTCGACCTGAGTGTAGCAGCTGTCAGGTCTGCTGAAGAAGGACAAACCCTGGTTCTTCTCTCTCCTCATTTTGACCCCACAGTGGCCCTCGGATGGAGGCACCGGCACCAGAGCGCCGGTTTTGTCTGAAGCAACAGCACACAGCGTGCGTCAGTAAAAAGTACTTTTGTTTTTTCTTATGCCGATAAACTTGCGCCGTGCTGAAGATGATTTGAAACCTCGATCTCACCTCGAACACGGATGTTACTTTTGACATGCGAGCCGAACACGGCCCTCAGCCCCCGGGGGGAGCAGCTCACCGCGGGCGTGATGAGCTGCAGGCTCCGCGCGGGTGTTTTCCTCTTCCGATCACACGGGCATCCCCGAAAAGCAACGCTCAAAAGCAACAAGAGCAAAGAAAATTTTGTCAGGTACCTCATCTCTTAATCGGTTCCACGGACACGTTTAGACGTCTGATGGTACACGGCGTGGGTGTGGGCGAGGTCACGTGACAGCTGTTAATTAGTGTTAATAAGATGAAGCTTGCAGAGAGCTCGGTGTCATCCATGCACTAAAGGTGCAAACATGACTGTCCACCCCCCTCCCCCTCATCACATCGTTTACCCCCGTTATTATTGCAAAGGTCAGCATGAAATTAATTCTCATCGTGCTGTGTACAAGAACGACCTAATGTTTCCCCAGGCAGCCATGAAAGAAACCATTGCATAACTCACAGGACTTGCCAACATCACCCCCCCCCCCATGGCAACAGATGTACCCATCTAAAAATTACATAATCAAGCTTAAACCTTAAATGACTGCTGCTTTCTGGGGTTTGGAGATTGTTATTCCAAGCTTGTAATTAGTTATGGGATTTTGCTCTTATCGCCGTGCTGCATTTTAAAGATAGAGACAAACGCGTGGTTGATATAAACTGTGTTTGGCTCCATCGGCAGGTGGCCCTGCACAGAGGGGGAGAACATGCTGGAAGGTTCTCCGTTCTCCAGCTCACTTGAAAGTTCTGCAGGTAATCTTGTGTTTTGTTTTGTTTTTTTTACCCCTGACGTGTCCTGCAACATGATATGAGTCGAAACAAATCATTTCTTTGATAGGCAAAAAAGAGAATAAATTAAATCATACAACAAACATTTGTATTACATTAGTGACAAGGGGTCAAATAAGTGTTAGAGATCCTTCAATAACACAGGGATCAAATAAGGTAGACATTTACCAAGTCTGAACAGAATCAATCCTGGCTTGTCAGTTGTATTGACGAGCAACAAATTTGATGTTTTAATAGGATGTGGCAATTGCGACACATTTAAATGTTATTCTTATTATTTATTTATTTGGCCATGACAAAATGTGTTTGTGTTTTGTCTTCTTGGTGAGTTTTAAATTTCATGTAGAACTGTTGTCAAACGATACATGTTAATTCATGTTAATTGGAATATATCTGACCATATTATACTTCGTTGAATGTCACTATTTAGTGTGCAGTTTCGCCATTTTTTGAAAAACCTTAAGGTTTTATTGATTGATCTTGACTGTGAGCCTATTTTCCCTTCATGTTTGCATTAACGTGTTACATTGCTGTGGAAGATACAACACGAG
The DNA here is from genome assembly GCA_901007705.1 of Fistularia tabacaria. Taxonomy (NCBI): domain Eukaryota; kingdom Metazoa; phylum Chordata; class Actinopteri; order Syngnathiformes; family Fistulariidae; genus Fistularia; species Fistularia tabacaria. The sequence continues at coordinate 23,015 of CAAKHD010013831.1, read as the reverse complement.
CAAAGTTGTCACACATTAAATTCGAGATGACAAAAAGTGTGACAACTTGTCACGCATTTTGCCATTTTTAATGTACGAATTTATCGAATACGGATGAAGTTATCATTTACTTATTAATGCACAGATGATCACGTTTCCGTAGCGACGGTATGTAACGACGTTGTTATTCGCGGGGTTTGAAGTCTCCAGATCTTCTTGTGCAGTTGGTAACGGTGGGACTTGTCGTACACTTTGATGTACAAATTCGTTGGAATCGTTTCACCTAAATGAGTTGTTCAAAAGACTCGTTCAACTGCTCTGCGGGACTTAACTGGACCGAGCGGTGAACTGGTCGTTCAGTGAAAGTATTCGGCTGTTGAAATCAACGACTTGCTTTTTCGGACCCTTCGTTCGCGAGCGGTACGACGCTTTTTAGTATAACTTCAGCGTAGACAGCAAGAAGCGGACAACGGCGTCGAACCATGGCTTTGAATCAAAATCACTGTCAAAACGGGGGCTTTTTGATTAACAACGGAGAATGGTATTTACGTGTTTTTAATCAACTAACAGGCATCTCTCGCGGGCGTGTTTACTCCTAACTTCACTGTGCGTCATCGACTGCTAGCTTAGCACACACGGGCCGAGTTAACATTAGCATTGCTAATGCTCTAGTGCTTCCATCCACGTCGCTGTTCATTCTTAAGCACTTAAAATACATTTCATTTAGATTTAAAGCCTTAGTCTTGGCTTGTTATTGCGTGGAGCTAAGAATGTGTTGAAATCAAACAGGAAGTAGCGGTCGTTCGCGGCTCGATGACAACATGCCAGCGCATCAGAAATACCGTCACCCAATCTGATCTCATTATCTTGCTAGAACCGTAGTGCTGTTTTAGTATCTTTATATTTTCTCAAAGTTTGCATTTTCCCTTCGTCTATCAGCGTGATAATACAGTGTCCGAATGTGGAGCTCACGTTCAGTGACGTCACCTGCAAGACCGACCTGCTTAAGGGGACCAAGAAGGGCACAGTGTACCTCACACCATACAGGGTACTTTCCAAATACTTCAACTCCTACTGATGTTTTGGTTGTTGTGTTTGTATCAGTTTAGTCTCAGTACACCAATATTTCTTTGTCAACACACTCTCTTGTCTTATCCACCGGCCCAGCTGGTGTTTGTATCCAGTTACAGAGATGACTGCTTGGGTTCAGCTATGTTCCCCTACAACCTGATGAAGAACTGCAGTATCCAGCAGCCGGTCTTAGGAGCCAACTACATAAAGGGAACAGTGACAGCTCTGCCGGGTGGTGGGTCGCCTATTGCTTCTTCTTTTAAGGGACAGTCCTTGCCAAAGCATATAATAAACTTTATTTTTTCACGCTGAGACTGCCGTTTATCTATCCAGGTTATTTTTTATTGTGCTTTGCTTTTTGAAAAGATCAGATGCATCAGCCTGCTGGTCAAAAGTAATTATAAATGGATTACTAGTGTCTTGTGACTGGCAAAGGGCCATAAAACTTGTCTTTAAAAAGCTCAACAAAAGGAATATCATGACTGACCAGGCCACGAGTTCCTGAAAGAAACATTGTTGTTGAGCTTATTTTATGTCTTTTAAAGCCCTTTTTTGGGAGATGGGAGACACTCCTGTGCTCTGAGACTGTGGCTCATCAGAGCTATTATGATGTACTAAAAATGTGACATCATTCGACCGTGATACTGTTTTTAATGAAGTAATGACAGTTAGCCCCTGTTCACGTTAGAAAACAGAATCAAAGCTTCATCTAACAGTGCTTAACATGCATGACTCTTATCAGGAGGCTGGGAGGGCCAGGCTGGATTCAAGATGTCATTCCGGAATGGAGGAGCTATAGAACTGGGACGGCATCTCTTCAAACTGGCCACAAATGGTTTGTTGTTTTCCTTAGTCACCCACCAGTAGTGGGCAAATCATAAATTAAATACTTCTTTTGTGTAGTAGGAAGTGAAGAGTACACACAGGATTAGAAATGAGTTGGCATCAGTGACAAAAACATTTTTGTTGACATTTTATCGAGGTGTTCTCCCAGTGTGACAGAGCACTTTGTAGCTTCTGATTGTTTGAATCAGAAAATGCTGTGAAGGGTAAGGAAGGTGGAAATTTTTAAGTTGAAACTAAACTACTTTATTTTAATTCCGTATTCACCAATCTATACCGCTTATCCAGAACTCAGGGTTGGAGGGGGGGCTGGAGCCGAACATAGCTGTCGTTGGACGAAAAGCGACGCCCTGGGCTGGTCGCTTGTTGATTGCGGGGACACCTATAGAGACAAACAAACATTCACGCTTTGAGTTTTACAGTCATTCCGAGATACAACCTAATTATCTTAACCATTATCAGTTTTGAGGAAATTGTAGTGCAGTGTTGAGTGCTTCTGTATCACAGCAAGACGGGTCCTCGTTCAGCTCCATCTGGCCCCTTCTGTGTGGAATTTGCATGCTTCTGTGTGGCTTTTTTCAGTGTTCTCTGGTTTCCTCGCACATTCCAAAAGACAGGCATTATGTTCATTGAAGAATCTTAATTGCCCAAACGGGAGTCTGTGGTTGTATGTCTTTATGCGGTCCTGTGATCTACTGGTAACTGGTCCAGGGAGTGCCCCTCCTCTCGCCCAAAGACAGCTTGTATTGGCTCAGCAGCACTGTGGCCCTGAGTGCAGGATAAGCAGTATAGACAATAGATATAAACTTCATGTCCTTATCAGTCATTGAAACTATTTTGTATTGGCTGTACTGTTTTCATGGAAAAATATGTTTGTATGGTTCTTTAAGTGCTTGCTTATTAGGTATAGGTTTGCTTAATGTTGTATTTATGAAAATTGAACTATATTCTATTTGATATAACCATAGATGTTTGCTTGCACTGGGTTTGATATTGATGCTCTTCCTTGTTCTTGTTTGGTGACAATGATTTCATCTGTATGCTCTGACTTGACAAGTGTGTGCCTCAGACTTTAGATTGTCATTGTTTTCTGGATTCTGGTTTTGTACAGAACTTCTTTATCTGTTTGTTGTGAGGTATTTGTTTCTGTGTTCCAGCTTGTCGTGCTGCTCCCACTTACACTGGTGCATCATCATATGGTTACCCATCACCTGGAATGATGAACAACATAAGAGCACCTCAACCTGCTCCCCATGGCTATGTGTATCTACCCCCACCCAACCAGAATAGGTTCTTTCAACCTGCTCCTCCTCCAGCTGGCAATGTGGGCCACACCTACCCAACAGCTGCCGCAGGTGATTAATGTAGTCACTTGTATATTACCCATTACTTTTGTCCCATCGTTGATTCAGGGAGGGGGCCCTGGTGGCAACAAATTGTCAACCTAAGAGTCTCTGTTCCCAGCAATGCACTTGATCTTCTTTGATGACCCCAGGATGTTCGTAGGCCAGGAAGGATAAATAATCCCACCTGTACCCTATGATTGACCAACAAGCCCTCCAATGGGAGGAGCCTAACCACCTCAACTGTCTCGCAGCTTGAGTCCTTCCTTGACCCCGATGTCTGTGCTCCTCACTCTATCTCTAAGGCTAACTTCAGCAACTAAAAGAACATCTCTTTTCCATCTTCCCTTCATATGGTAGGAATGTATCCAGCTAGCTTCAACTATGTTGCCCCACCTCCTACATATCCTGGGGTACCACAAAATTGGACACCAAATCCCCAGAACTGGACCGTGTCCCCTCCTCCAGGTCTGAATATGTCTCGCTTCTTATTTTTACTTAGTGTGTCTGCGTCACTGCACCCGTCACATTTGATCTGTCTACCCCCTAAGTGAATCACTTTGATGGATGTCACCAAATCAGAGACAGTGATGTCTCATCAGGCCACAAATCTAAATCTCCATATTTGTCTGTCTTCAGTGAATCATGGTGATTGCGTTCTGTCCAACAAATGGAGTGAGCTCGACTCACTCTTGGCTATCAAGTTTTCCCTGTCTAAATTTCAATTCAAAATTCTCGACAAAATAAAGTGAGCCTAAAATGTTAAAGTGTCTCTATCCAAACTTGCTAACTAAGTGACTTTGTCAAATATATATGCATGTGAATGCATCACTGAAACCTGGTGATCCCTTGCCAGGGTCACTGAGCCGAAATGTCAGTTTGGCCTGTGTTTAAAAAGAGCTTGAGTTGGACACTAGACTCTGTGGCTCCTCCGAGCGCTACAGAGAATTTTGTCTGGGCAACAGGAGCTGCCAGTTGTTGTTCCTTATGACTAATCCGGTGCTTCAATTCTCCACACTATTAACGTCTGTTCCTTATTATGTTCGGTAGTCAAACAGTGTATTTACCCATCTGCCGTGTCTCATTTCATGCTCAGGTAACTCCAAGGCAGCTGAGGCAGCAAGCAGTGCATTTTACAAACCTTGTAACCCCCACAATGTCTACGTTCCCATGGTAAGAAGCTTGTCTACTCTTTTATTTCTAGTGGTATGACCAGATGATCTTTCTTATGATGTGTACAATATTTGTTGTTTTTTTTTTTTGTCTCCAACAAAGGAGTGTCCCCCACCATACGCTCCTGAGTACAATTTTCCTGACAAGAAAAACAAGTGAGGTTCAGACATGATGAAATTACCCACTACTCCTGTTTATCTGAAACATGTTTTGGTGAGACTGAGCGATGCTGATGATGACCAATTGAAGATGAGTCATAAGAGGCAAAGGAAAAAAAACAAAAACAAATACTAGAGGGTTCAAAGATATCAGGGATTATATTCACCTATATATTAGTTATATTTTAGATACTGAGAGTTTGAAAAGCCAAATATTTTCAAGTTTGACTGAAGTTCTTATAGTTATTAACAATCTCATCTATCAGTGTTTTTGCCATCACACTAGTTTTGTCATTCCCTGTCCAAGTTCGGCTTATCGCTCCTTTTGTTAGTAAAACATTCAACTTTTTACCATTATAATCCTGCTCTGCACCAGTTAAAGGACTTGACTGATATATGATTCCATTCATTATATGACTTCAGCTACAGTTTACTGCAGTTCAATGCACATTCAAGTGCATTTAGACATAAAAAGGCAATGTATGGCTTGAAAAGTGGAACAGAAAGATTTTGTACAATTCTAAGTATGTGCAATATATATATATTTTTATTTTTAGGATGGTCAGAAGTGACACACTGTGGTAAACTGAGTGACCTGGTGCTCCTGTAGCTTGTATTGTATTCATGGATGCAGAAACCAGAGCTCTCAGTGATGTTACACCAGTGTGGGGTTACAGCCCATCAGAGACCATTTTCTTTCTGATTTAACGGAGGTTTGGTGCCAGTAGGCTTTGTAACGCCCCCTGCCATCATTCAGCCGTTGGCACGTGTTTAGAGAAGGATTTGCACACAGTTGTTGTGGATGGAGAATTTTTTTTTGGTTTGCTTTGATTTTCAAATGTTTGTAACTCTGTTCTTGCAGAATGTTGTATTTCTACAAAAATTCAATAAATATCATTTATTGATTTATAATGAGTTGTATTTGTCTGATATTGAGGATTTTAATGCTTTTGCATTGTCTTCTCTGTCTGTCAGTTTGTCATTAACATGATACCTGAGGGTCACGTGATAGGTGGTCATTATTCCTTGGCTTCGATTTAAGCTAATCTGAATTTGTAGATTTTTATTTTTTTAATTTATCTTTATTGTAGTCTCATTTGTCTCAGGTATCAGAAAATAGTTTGTGTGGTTAGTTTATCATTTCTACAAGAAACAATGACGGATTCATAGCCTTGACTTAAGTGCTGATGACATTTCACACAAGAATACAAGTCACCCTTAACATGTTCAAAGGATTATTTTATGAAACAATCGAACCATTAGTCACAGAACGTCATGCTATACAGATGCATCACAAAATAGCTTCAAGCACTGGAGTAAATAAAACCTTTTCATGCATTAAAATACAATATTGACACACAAATCCACATGTAATCAGTTTATAATCTCGATATTGTATATAATTGTCCGCAATTCTCAAGTCAACTTCCATTCCATTTATTCAAAAGGACTCATTTTATGGGTCTACTGCTCATCCTCGCTTAGCTATGTTTCTAACAACAATCACAGATCTAGTATATATTCACATTTCTCTGGTGCTGTCACTATGTTTTGACCTAAATTACAGTAAAAGGGCAAACTCTTCTCAGGGAGGTGGGAGCGCTAAAATATTAATCTAACAGAGGGGATAAAGGGGGTTCTAAAAGTAAATACTGTTTAATACAATTCTGCTTCATTAATATTGATTTCTCATTAAGTTATTTTGTTTTTGCCGAGCTAAGTCCTGAAATAAATCTCCATCCACCTTCCTGTTTCACACCTGCAAGGAAATGGCAGCCAACCACTTGAGCAAAAGGTTATGCAAATTAACTCTCTTGGCACTGACAGATTCTGTCCTTGCTGTGTCATGGTTTGTTGTTGCTGGAGATTTGTTTTTCTCTCCCAAATATGAGCTTTAATTTAAAAACAAAGAAGACAAGACTGGTGCGCCAACATTGAATTAACATTTGAACATAAGCTGGTGCCAATATCAAATATGTAATCTTTCAGCAGGGGCCATGGGGCAGTTTCACACCCACAGTCCTGTTTCTAAGGACTGTTGCATCTTAGTAAATGTAGGACTGAGAAAATGCAAACAAGATAGTATTTCAATGTTCCATACTTTTGTCAACACTAACATTATTCTGTACAAGTTTCTTTCATTGTAATGTTGGGAGTAAAATTAGTATAAAATGGTCATACCACTGAAATTCTTCTGCATCCAAATATATAATTATCGACAGAAAACAATCTGTACCACAGTTTTTTTCTTTTTTAAGCAGTAACCTTAAAATCACAGATGCTTACAGGGAATAGATGGACTACAGGTCAAGGAACAGTTTTGGATGGGAACATTTTGACTGCGTTTCCACAAAAACACATTTCTATTGAATACTGTCTTGTTCGTAGTTTTGTAGTCATACAGCTCACTAGATGTCAGCGAAATCACAAGGCCCTAGGTCTGTGGGACTAAAACTGCAGTTTGTGGGACTTCAGAAACATGATCCTCACTGCATGATGACTAACAAATGATCAGATTGGTAAAGGCCACAGGGGTTACTGTCTCCATGCTTTATCCTTCTTAGCTGCCTTTCCCCGTATTACTCTCTTGAGGGCTGTCATCAGTAATGCTTGATGCTTCATAAAGAATTTTTCACCAGACCAAATTCCAATCGGACAGAGTGCTCTTATGGCTCGTCTTGTAGAAACCACACCTCGTTGCGGCGTCCGTAAGGCTTGAGCGGTGGGTCGTAGCTACAGCAGAAGTACTGCTTGCGTTGGAAAGGTGCTGTCTCACCCAGAGTGCGTGTCAAACGCAAGGCCTCAGCTCTGTATTCACTCTCCCCTGCAAAGCCTCCAAATTGCCTATGAAGAAATAGGGGAATAAGAATCACTTGAGATGCAAATTATTGTTTAATTAACAGGGATTCTGTGGACATGTTCCCAAGTGCGATCTCTTAACTTCAATGTATCTAGTACATGGAAAGTCCACCATATTACAGTGATGATATGTCTAATAAAAGTGACCTGTCCCTGGAGGTTGATGTGTCACAAGCAAGGATCTAGTGAGGAACAATATGAGAAAATGCTGATAAGCAGGTACCAATCTGGCACTGACTATTTGAGGTAAATAGAAGCAAGGTTATTTCTTCAGGTGAGGAGTGTGCTGGAAGTGTGCACTGATGTTGTCCTAAAGACAGTGGAACTAATAACCGGTTCCATCTCCAGAGGAATAGGAGCCCGTTGTTGGAGAAAGAGTGAGTGAGTGCAAATCCTGAAGGAGGGGTTTTCTGGATACCCGAGCGTTTTGGTTGATTTTTTGTGAAAATTAATCCAATACACATATTAATAAAACACCAATATCTGCCAATGCTACAAAAACTACATACTATCACATATGGTCCAACTGGTAACCGAGAGATTCAAGGCTTCCCTTAAATCTCAGCCAATATTAGCATATCCACACGTCCCTAAGATTAGACAGCTGCAACCATGGAAACAGCTGGCTCGCTCACTGCCTTTCGGTTCAAGCCTGGTGGCCCACTTCAGACCTCAAGATTTAGCTGATCTTGAGCTTTTTGATGTAGCCTGTTTTTCCTTGAATTCACATGCAAACTAATTTTCAGCAGATGCTTTGTGACCCCAGGCGCTCAGCCCTGCTTGAATTTCTGGTGAACGTTTCAGGTGCAGTTTGTGTGCGGCAGTAGTGATTGTTGACTCCTGCATCATTAGCATTCATGGATGCCGCAAGGTTAAAGTTCACGAGGAATTTTTTTGTGTATCAGCGAAATTTTATGTTGAATCGAAGATTGTCCTAGGTGGAATCTGTGGATCTGGATCAAGCTGTAAACTCTGATAGCAAGACTAGGACTGAGCGCCAGCGAGCTGCAACGGTTGTGATTCTTGATGTTTCATGGCCTCTGTTGTCGTGTTGGTGCTACACTGATGTTTGTTGACTGTTGTACATTGCTGTGTAACTGACCATCTTATTGTTGCGCTTTTGCCTCGGTTAAACTTGACTGTCTGCGTTATTGGCAGCTTTGCGTGACCATCTAAATCCACTCCAATAATGTGACACAAGTAAAAAGCAAACAAAACAGGTCTGCAGAGAGACTTTAACCTTTAAACCTATCTTCAGGCTCATCCAGCTACATCCTCACTGGCCTTGCACTTTGTTTTTGGGTGATACTTAAAATGCACTGGTATGAAGGACACACACTCCTTCTGGTACTTTTAGCAGCAGCACTATTTCTATTAAAAAAAAAAAAAAGCAACCTACTTTTTTGAACTTGACATTGTAGCCCGTAATCCGGTTAATGCCCTTTTACCAAAAAACAATTTTTAATATACTTCGTCAACACGACACCTACAGGGCGTAAACAGTCATGCCTGGCCTATCCTCAATCTTGATGGCGCCATCGGAGGGAACAGGGGGGCTTTGCTGGTAGACGGAGGGGATGCGGATGGCAACCACCAAACGGCGAGACAGAACACCATCATTCCGCGGGTAAACTGTGATGATGATGGGCGCCGCAATCCCCATGGCCTCACCTGATTGGATGAAGTTAGTCAGAGAGTCAGATCAAAAGCAGTGTAATAGCAGAGAATACTTTCTCCCCATAGTTTGGAAAGATTATATCATAACATAAAGCCCTCATGCCAATTGGACAGATGAAAAACAGATGATATGACCTGAAAATAGCAATTTAATGCTCATTCTGAATTACTCGGCTAAATCTAGTCTTTTTGTTTTAAATTTACCATTTTAGCTTCAAAATGAAAGTGGGTATTCAGTCCTTTTACACTTTGCAAGGGAAATGGAATTTTAGACATAGAGCTTGTACATCACCTTGCTCTTGATGAGTCGTCATGGATATCATAATACTTCATCACAGGTAACACCAGCTTTTGAGTGGTTATTGAGTTTATTTGTCATTTTAGAATTGACATTTGTAGAACAGTTGCATGGATTGATAAAAAAAAAACCAACTAAAAAACCTGGAGTTTTCACCTGGAACCTTGGGTGCTGGGGTTATTTTTGTGTGCGGTCCTCAAAGTGCTGTATCTGAGGGTTTCGTTTTTTGAATAAATCTAAAGGTAGCTTTAACAATACCTATTTAATTCACCATGAGGCTGGGCTTCTGAATTCAGACATATGTTTCTGTGACCTTGCATGTTCATTCATTCAGCTTCAGGGCTTCCTAAGACAGGCCAGGGTATTATGTAAGAAATAGAGAGGAAAAATGTGGATTCACAAATACATAGAAAGCCTTCTTAAAAATGTAAACCTGATAAAGACATACAGAATAAAAGTAATTGCTGGATTAGAGGGTTTATATATATTTTTTTATTTCTCCAGAGGCATGTCATCACCGTAGCTCCTAAAACAACAGAAAATATATTTTAGCACATAATGAAGTTTTACCGTGTTCGTTGCTCCCCCCGATGTACATGAGCAGCTTCCTCATCAGCTCACCCGTCACCTGGTCAAAGGTCCGACCCTCGGAAGAAACCACAGCGTATTTGGCGGCATCGTAGCGCCTGACCTCAAAGCTCACACCATCCTTGGAAAGAAAGAAGAAAAAAAAAACAACAACAGTCAGCCAACCACAGCCATGCACTGCAGCATGAATACATGCGGCCATTTCTTTTCTGGACAGATGAACACAAACACAGTATTTTTTTTTTTCTCTCCAGACTGAGCGCCGCGGAGATGCTAATCTGAGACATCATTCACCTCTGACCGAGTGAAAATCCGCTCCAGCCTTGGACTGGAGGAGTGTGTGTATCTGTGTGTGTGTGTTTATGATGGTGCGTCTTCGTGCGTCGATTGAATAGGATCAGCCACATGATTAGATGCAGATCATACAGATTTTACAGTGATTTGACTTAATTCTTGCTGCTCTGCAAGGTTTAGTCAGAGAATAATGGCCCAGAGATACAAACTCTTACATAACAGTTCAGGGGCAAACACACACACACACACACACACACACACACAGAAACCCCCCACCCCTAAGGTTTGGGGTTAATAAGATGCAACAGTTTCGAATTAAGCATGATTGAGTGAAGTTCAGAGTGTTGACCTACAACTGCTTAACAGGATTGGAGGCGGCATGTTTGTTGCAGAGACGATGATGAAGCTGCTCCATCCAGTATCGCTGTTTGAAAAGGGTCACAACACTGGATATATTTGTTACTTCAATACCCTTGAGCCTCGAATATGACTTGATAATTGAAAGCTTAACCCCTTCAAACATTACTAGAAAAAAAAATGTTATGAGAGAGAGAGAAACTATAGTAAAAGTGGGATATGATATATAATATATAATATAATATAATATTAAGGATTTAAACATTTAATTGCTGGACGTAGCTAATGTGGCAGCATGCTTTAAGGGAATTGGAAAACAACCTTGAAATGTAAAAATTCAGCTCCACAACAAGAAGAAATATAAACACTGACAAAAGGCGGACTCTTAGTTGAATAATTCAGATTTTTAAGATTTGCATTTGTCTTTGTTGAATAAATGCGTGTCTCTATTTTTTTCTGGAAGGGGATTTTAAACTCTCCTTAGATTGCCCCTGACATCCATGCATACATCCAAATGAGGCGACCAAATTCATTTTTTTATAGCTCAAATGATTTTGCAGTTTGCTTTCATTAAGCTCATCAGTGATTTGTGCACAAGCTCTGACACAGTAATTACACAGGCTCCTCTTTGTGCTGTTCTCTAGAAAGACTATTAACAGCTTTTTAACTGATGTAAAACCAAGAAAGTAGAGGTTGACTTACTTAAAGAGCACAATTAATGTTCCTGCCATGTGTCTGGGAAATTACAAAGTGATAATAGAGTATCATTTTATAATTTTAATTACTCCGAACGGAGCACACAGAGGTGATATAATCACTGAGACTATTTAAAAAGCCTTTGAAATTCTGTTGAAATTCTTTGTGGCAACATCAAACTACATCATCGGTGTCTCAGCTGTTTGGACAGGTGTGTCTCCTGTCTGTGTGTATTGTGTGTCAGTGTTAATTATGCGTGTCGGGTGTCGGAGTGCACTCTACCGATTGGGTGACCAGCTCTGATTTCAGTCAGCGCTGTTAAAATGCGAGTCAGATCTCCAGATTTGATGAGGCTGCAAATGGACTTTTTTCAACGGAAACAGTTTGAAGTAGTGCAAAGAGTGTCTGTGTGTGTGGAGCAATAAACATGTCAGTATGGTTCATTTAATGTAAAGCTCAGTCGGACAGAAAATCCTCTTAAAATAACAAACTGTAGCTTCTGTTAAATGTAAACAGTGGACATGCGTATATGTAGATTTGCAGGAATATTTAGCCTGTGCACTGTGGGTAAAAACAGCGAGAGAAAACTGATCATTAGAACAGCTGCCATCAGCCGATTTAAGGCGCACATGACGGAATGTGCTGGATTTTCTGCTCACAATGAATTAAGTAAAACAACACACGGGGGGTGGAACTCCTCCTCTGTGACATTGGTTTCTATGTCACCATCCTCATCAGAGATGGATAATGTATCAGTATGTGGTCAACCCAAGCTCAGGGTTTTGACTGCAGATGCGCCTGATCTTCGTCCAGCAGGGTCAGATGGCTCCTCTGACATAGCTCGATGGTTTTCTCCGTTGAAGTCAGGGGGAAGATTTTGACCGATGCAAGGACAAGTTCCTCATCTCAGTGTGTTTTTTCCTGCACTGAGCATCAGATCCACTGGGCCCCACAGGGGCTCCTTGTCTGGGGGGGCTCTATCGGAGTCCCCAAACTGCCTTTTGTTTATCAACACCTGCATAAAGTCTGTGTTGTTTTTGGACAAAATAGCAGTTTATTCACTGACAATCACATTTATTTTGAGGAAAATCTAATTTGGTAGTCGTTGGTTATCCAGAGGTAATTTCAAACATTGCTTTAAATGACTGGATAAAGAATACATATTGGTATTTTCTGAATGTTTTCATATTTTTATCAAATGTCTTCTGGATCTCATGAAGTTTATGGAGGTGTTTCTTTTTGACCAGAGGCCTAATTTCCCTCACTTTCGAGGTATTTTCCTGCAGATCTGTGCCTTTCTTCTTGCTGCCTACAATACCCCCCAACATCTTTCCTTGGGTTAATGCTGCTGATTTCCAGGTGATTTGATGGTGAAAAGTGATCAGCAAACAACAAAAAGAAATCCCTTCTCAATTTAAAAAAGGACTGAAAAGGCTCTTCCTGGCTCAAAATGCAGGACTTTTCAGAATGTTTTTTTCACAAATGTATTTACTGAGTATAATAATAATTGTACATTTTTACCTTTTTTAATGCTCAGTCTTTTTACAGGATAGATGACCTCCCAAATTATGCAAAGATATTCAGGTTTGTGTCTGTTCTTATTTTTAATTAATTTCTCTTAACCCGTTATCACAATGGTTTTTATAATTTCAAGCAGATTTTTAAGTCATTGGGTCGTTGTGACTGATTTTCAGGTAATTTTCCTGGAAATTTACGCCTGATCTTTTGGGTTTGCTGAGTTAAGTGAAGCAGAAGCAGGTGAAGAGGGGTTTATAGAGACATTGATGAGAACATTCTAAAAAGTCCAATCAGAAAAAAAAAAAACACAACTAAGATTTCAATCCCTGGATCAGATCCTTATGCTTGAATACTTATGTGATAATGTTCATGTTTTGTTTTTTTTGGGGTGCATTCATATTCGGTAATCCCATGTCAAACCCGGCTGGTGGTTGATCGTGGCCCCTCGGAGGCTGCAGGCCCCTGGCAGGCGATCAGCTGTCAGTCACGTGATCGGGGGATCGAAGAGTGACGGAAACAGCCGAGCAGAGGCCGAAGTTCGCCCGAGTCCGAACCGACACCGAGACCTCTTACCTTCGTCTCGCTGCTCAGCAGTTTATATTCCGTCTCCTCAGTGTTTCCGAAGAGGGAGTTCTTGATCATCCCGAACATGACGCCTCCTCCTCCTCCGCCTGTCCGGGGTTACCGGTTTTACCGAACTTTGTGGCGAAGAGCCCGGTTCGTCGAGTGTCAGAACCCGGTTAGTCGGTGCTCCAGCGATGCCCAGATGCTCTCCACTCACAACTTTCCGGGGAAAGCGTGCTCTTTTCCCTTCAAGCGATTCTCCGCTCAACAGATGTTTCTGCGCGGCTGCAGGGGACCGGACTGAACTGGACCGGCCGGGACCTTCACGTCCGACCGGAGCCCTGACCACACGCCTTCTCGGTGACGCCGGAGCGTCTCCGCCCCCCCAAGCCGGAGCACCACCTCCATCCCCCACCTCCTCCTTTCTCCTCCATCCATCATCCTCTCATCCCTCCTTTCCTGCCCTGCCCTATGTTATCCTCACTTCCTCTCCTCTCTGACTGGCAGCACATAGTTCCAGACCCCCCCCCCCTTTCCCGTGGTGTTTATTTGGAGTTGATTCTTAAATTCTGCCGATTGTTCTTTATTTAGACCCATAGCTCCCAGTTTGTCAGGATCCATCGGGCTGTTAGTGACTACGTGCGTGTGCGCGCTGCCCCGTGTCACTGTGAGCATCCTGGCTTCAGGGTGAGTCTATTTAAATTCTCACTGAAGGCAAAGTTAGTCATGGGGGAGGGAGGTATAAAAAGTTGGAAGGAAAAAACGGATGAGGATGTTTCCACGCGCTGTCTGTTCGACTCAGGTGACTTTTAATCTGACTTAGATTATTTTACCTCCAGTTCCCACCCTGATATTTATCATCCTTCTCTTACTAGTAAATCAAAAATGTGTCTGTTTCACTTGAGGACCTGAAGGAAACATCAGGCTTCCTGTCAGTATATGGTCCAGCCGTCGCTTTCGGCTCTGGGCTCGACAGACGTATCATATCCTCAGACCATGACGGGCCTCAGTTTTGCGATGTGAGAAAACGTTAGCGGTGAGATCGGAGGTCTTTCAAACTTTTATCTAGAATGCAGAAACAGTATTCAGCATTTGTAGTGACTATTGATGTTTGGACAAAACCTGAATACGTAAGAATTGGTGGAGTCAGACGCCATCATTGACTAACTAAATGTAAAATATGACATGTAACACACCGGCACACCTCAATATACCTATTTAATTTGTGCACAATATGGATATTTGGAGACAAAGAGCTAGTTAATAATATTTTCCATTCAAAGTTTATTTCATTCCTTTTTCCTTTAAAAAAAAAGAAAGAAAAAAAGAGACTCCAGACAAATCTTTATTTTACTTTCAGGGACAAGAAAGTCTTTGAAACTCCCTTTCAGTGTTTAGTTCAAGAACACATTTATGTGCTTAATGAATCAAAATGAAACTGCAGAGATCTGATCAAAGGTACATTCTTATTAACATTAAGGGAGAGTGAAAAGACCCAAACAAAAAAACAACAGCTGATGTGTCAAATGCGGTTGGTTAGCATCTATTAACAATTATTTCATATTTCTGCAGATGCTTTAAATAAAATGAAATCATATCCATTGCCCTGGAACATCGGGTGAAAAAAACAACCACCACCGACTTCCCTGCCAGCTTATGGGGACACTCCCTCAGACGGCGGCTCTGCTCTGCACGGCCGTACGGACAGCCACGGAAAAAAGTCCTTATATTTTGCGTCCTTTCTATGTCTTACTTTTCCCAGCCTTTGCCTCCCGGCTGAGTAGGCAACCTGAGGCCTACCAGGTGAGCTACTTCATCCGGACTTCGCTCCCCCTTGTTGTGATAAATGTTGTGCAGGACCAGGTGATTCCTGGTGGAAGCCAGCAAACACAGGTACGTGTGTGAGGCATGCAGCGCCTCCTGCTGGGCACGACAGTATCTTTCCCCCGTGACCTGAGGAGAAGGTGAACGGAGTGTAAATTTCCAAAAATTCAAGGTGAGATGGGGTTACACTGCTTCAAATGCAAGGGATATATGCTGTGGAAAACAGACTAAATGAATGTCAACAAAGAGGTGACCAAAAACCACAATGTGGTGGAACAAAAGCAACATGAATCTATAAATGACGCCGACAAATCTCGGCTTTTTCACCAGTGTTATTTTTCTTTTCAAACAGTGTGGACAGTTAGCACTTGGCCCAGGCCCTATAGAGCTTGACATGTACATCCAAATGTCCTCAGGGCTTTTGTAAGCAAACACAAACACACTATGACAAGCTCGAGTCCCTCCGAGCTGTTGTGCATCAGTGACTGCACATGAATTCACCCACAGCCTTGGTTCTCCCATGCATGAATAATGAAAGCTGTAAGCCTATATGCCTTATAACACTACTGCTTTATTTCTATTGTCAACTAACCTGGGATTAAAGAGGATATTAGGGGCAAAATTACCTCAAGGATGGCAAATTATTGTCATTCGTCTTATCACTCAGTTTATAACGGTTAACACCAAAAGTCCCAAATATGGGACTTGACTTATAGGCTTGCAGGACATTGACCACAGTGAAAGACTCCAATCATTAACAATAATTTTCATGCTTTTGCCCTGGAATCAAAAATGAGCAAAAAAAAAAAACAACACACAAAAACAACTACCCAATAAAGGTTTGTTCTGTGTTTAAACTACCTGGGCTTTGCCTTCATCCCCATCAACCCGTGATACTGTATGAATCTAGTTAGCACGTCAGTGGCGCTTTGGGTAACATTAGCCACAGGGACGTCATGAATGGAAGGAAGGTCAATTTTCAGACACACATGTGTGAAACATGTAACATCAGCTGTGAAAGCTGATGTTACTGAAAACAAGTGGACACCTGAGGACAACCACACCCCCGGGTGAATCACATGCACTCGTATGGAGGAAGTAGGACCACAGTGGAGGCTCCCTCCGCGAACCTAAATCACCCTCTGCCTCACTTTATTTACCTCCAAGTTAGCTTAGCTAAAATTAGCCTCAAACACTAGCCGTATACCCTCATGTCCTTCAACTGTTGAAGTGAAGGTCACGCATTCCGAAGTTAAAAATAAGAGCAACGCGACGTCTCTATAGGCCATTTGATTTTTTTTAATTCATCTGCGACTGACGCATTAAACACTTTGACGTCTAGAGGAAAAGTGGCAGGAATTCAAGCGCTGTCAGGTCAAGTTAGCTAACTGCTGACGCGAGTAACCCTGTTTACCTCCACCGAGCAAGGCGGTGAAATACAAATAGAGACAAACTCGCCTTGTTTTTGCGAAACTGATCCATAATATAGCTGTACGCGAGGGACTGTTTGTAGTTTTGTCCCTGGAGTGCCCGCAATTCCTTAAGTATTCCTCGGCAAACTCGCAGGGGAGACGCTGTCGCTGCCATCTCTGATGGGGATGGCGGAACGTCGATCCAGACCCGCTGAATCAAACTTCGTGTACCCGATCTCGGTCTCCTCCACGGGGCGGCGGTGTGCTCCTCTCACAAGTTCAGGACATGCATATCATCTTCGACGCTATGATTCCCCCTCCCTCCCCCCGCGTTAGTGTTAAGTAACAAACATTGACAGAGACTAATGCTAATGTTACACTCGATTGTAAATTCGTTTAGCTGATTTATGCGTTTGCCATTCAGTGGTAATTGGTTTTAAGCCTCCACCATCAATACCTTTTGTATATCTTACTTGCCTTTGTTGAAATATTCTCAATTCAGTACACATACTAATGCTGAAACATTAAAATATGGTCAGAGGCCCTGTATTAGGAGCGCTAAGCAAAGGCATAAAGGCAAGAAATGTAGCATATGTAAAGTATAACCAGTGGAAGCGCTTAGTATGCAGTGGGCCTGAAGGTCTTATTTATAATTGATTTGTCCCTACTTGATACTCAGATATTGTAGCTCCAGGCTGAGGTGAAACACATTTCAGTCACTCATTATCCTGTTTGCAAGTTCATCCGTCCATTCCTGGTGCAGTGTGGAGCTCAGCGGTCAAGGAGCTCTGGCCAATCAAAGCTGACACTGGGTGAGAATTGGAGTTTAACCCGGACGATTCGACAGTCTGTCACAGACTTTCAACTTTGGTGAATTCACATTCACACCAACAGACAGTTCAGAGTCCTCATTCATCTTAATCAGTTGTTTTTTGACCGAAGATGGAGACCCCAAACCTACCCGGTGGAAGGTGAGTATGTCAACCCCTGTGACCCGCACTACAGAGCTGGCACATTGCCGACAGACATCTTCATGATTATATAGAAACTGTAACCTCACTCAAAAGTCATCAGATATTGTTGTACCTACTTTTTCTTTTTGGCCTCAGCTTAGTGAAGGGATTTAATTCCCAGCATTACTCAACTAACTTTACACCTGACTGCACGTTTAATCAGCCAGAGAAATTGGGAAAAAAAATACAAATCTAAATGGTCTTTTTGAATCAACATGGAAAAGCTGAGAAGCTGTGTGAAGAGATCAATATTTACCCCTGAAATATTGTGGAGTTTATGGTTTAATTACAGACCTGCAGTTTGGTTAAACAATCTCAGAACTGCACTTACATCAAATCTGCTTTTTACCAGCAACAGTGCTTGAACAAATGTACAGAGCTACTTTTTTTTAGAGTGTGCTTGTCTGTTTGCTGCTGATGTTACACGAAATGTTCCAGACACCTTTTTATCAGTTTTGGTAAAGGCTGTAACACAGGCCAAGGTTGAGCACCTTTCAACACACACACACACATACATTACTTCGTTTTACAGAGGTGTTGCATGAAATGTCCGAGCTGGGGTTTGGAAATGGGTCAGGGAACCACTTGGTTTTGTTGGATCCATCCAGGAACATTTCTGCAACCTTGGAATCCCAGCTTTGACTGTTGTAACATTTCATTGCCTATTGTCCGTTGATGGCCGTTTTTTTTTCACCTCTTTATGCCTTTCTATGGAGAAAAGCTGAATCTTTATGACTCCTTTTAAATGGTCAGTGGAGTGAATTTGATAATCATTCACAGTCCAATGGATGAATCAACAGAAGATACAGAGAGGATTTGAAATTTGGTGATCATATTTCATACATGAACTGTTCGCAATTCTCTGCATTCTTTACTCTTTATAACATAGAACAAAACTACGCTACTACCACCATGCTATTGGATGTGAGAATACCTTTGATTCTGACACTTTGCAGCAGTCATCTGTCGCCATAGCAACACAGAGTTCAGCTTTCGGTAAAATACATAGGACAGGAAAGGGTCAATTGGTTCTCACAACACCACAGATATAATCCAAAAGTCCTTGAATGTTTTAATTGATGCTGTGTATTGCAAATGTGAATGCTGCCTAATAACTTGGATACATTGTCGAGGTCAACCACGTTGAACGGTGTGTAATAAAGAGATACTGTTCACACAGAAGGGCATATTGATGCAGTGAGTTACACCTCCCAAGGTTGTGAAATATTCAAATTGATTCGGATGTCGGAGTTTGTTTTTGTTCACATTTCATGGTGGCATTTCATCCATTTTCTGTGGATGGACTGCCGCCCTTTTCGCTTTTAATAAACTATTATCCACATTCCATCATTGATTTGTGATGCAGATATGAAGCATGTTGTGTGTTTCTTTGGCCAACTATGGCAGTGATGTATTCTGGCTCTTCGCATGAAGTAGGGGTAAGTAGTCACTGTACCCTGACATAAAAATTGTTAACATATACAGTACAGGCTTAGAATGTTAAATGACAGCACTCTCAGCCAGCCCTTGTAAGATTATTAAGATTATTGAAATATATTTTGCCTTATTCACCCTTCTGGTCACCTGATGTGGACCACCTTCAGACCATCTTCCAGTCCTGTTTATGGACTCACTGATATTGGGCCGTATGACCTGTCTCAGGATCAGTTTTTATCCTCATGACTAGTGACCGTTTTTATCAGTAATATGAGCTTGAGTATTGATGATTGACTGTAGGGGGAGCCACTATCTTATCAGTCTGAAACACAGGTTTGGTTCCTAGACATTTGTTGCCCCCCCCCCTCCCCCCCGCCCCCCGCTTCTCACACTCTTTCAATGAATACTAATGCAGCGAGCGAGCCCACCTCCCTTCCTCACATTTTTTTCTCAGGGATGGGCGGGAGAGGGGAGACAGTATCCTTGCTCAGGAGGCACGCAGTGCTGGATGAACAGCGGCACCAATGCCTTTTTTTCCTGCTGCTGTGTGTTGCTGCTGCAACAATGTCTTACCTGTGTGAGTACCACCAGATTCCAGGGCAGAGTTGAGGGAGAAAGAAGGAAATTTGTGCTTGCTTTTTGTCATCTGGATGGGATGTCTTTTTTGGGAGGAGGAGAAGAAGAAGACAGCAGAAGGCAGCTGGGGAAGGGGAACAACTGGCACTAGCCAATCCCCCCTTCCACATAGAGACTGGAGACAACGGAGGCCACTGGAGTATTTGCTTTTTTATTTCGTTTTTTGTTCTTTTTTTTCCTCATTGCACTGCTGGGAGGTGCTTTACCTTTTCATTTGCTTGCTCTTTCGGTCCTCTGTCTTCTCATCTATTTCGCCATTTACCTGGTCAACAATTTCCTCTATTTATGAGCCAGACGAGGAGGGAGAGGGAGGCAGACAGACGGAGGAAAAGCAGATAGAGGAGGGGATTTTTTTTTTACTCCCTTTATTCTCCCCCCCTTCATTCATTTTCTGTTCTCTATCAGTCGCTATCACTTCCAGCCTTTTCTGTCCCTGTGCAGCCCACGCTCCCTCCTCCCTTCATCGCTTCTCCTCCTCCTCCCCTCTACACTGCTCTCCACTCCTAACTTTGGCTACTTTTTGAATCCATGAGTGAACTAACGACAAATTGACAAACTTTTAAGAGACGTTTGAATTGCCAGCTTGTGGTTTCTATTTATGCCTTTTTTTCACTTTTTTACCTTTTCCTACGTTACCCATTCTCTTTTTTCCTCCTACCATCCTATGCATCTTTTTTGGGCAGTACTTAATTCTGGCAATAGGTAGGTCTATCTAGTGTCTGTCAATAGTCTTGTTTCCCTCTTCGTGTATGCATGGTGTTTTGTTTGGGTTGCACGTTTATTAAGCACCCATTTACAACACACACACACACACACACACACACACACACACACACACACACACACACACACACACACACACACGCATCCTCACACACACTCAACACCCTACAGTTTGGCTTGGTGTGACCACGGCTCCCCTCCCATCCGTCTGTCAGCTGATTCCTGCCTCATGCCATGTCATCTTCACGTCACTCTCCTCCTTTATACTATAACCGCTCTCCTGACTGGATTTCTCTTTTTGTTCCCTTCAACCACAGTGACTCATCAAGCAAACACCTTCTCCCATGATCACCATGGAACCACATTGTGACCGTTTTACTGTTTCTGTGATCCTGAACAACTCCCATTAAAGTGTGAAATTTTCCTGTGTCACACACCCTCATCTTCACGTGTCATTTTGTTGGCTGTCATGCACCATTGGAGACATTCCATTACATTGTCTGCTCTGCGGACAACCTGCACACCAATCTATTAGACGGAGGCTTGGTTTATATTACATATATGTTAGGTGAAGGTCAAACTCAGTCTGTGAACGTGCACTCTTATTTTGCAGTGTGTATTCCATGCGAGGACTTATGTGTTCTGTCAGGGTGTCATCTATGTTTATACACTCCTCTGCCCTCTTTTCCTCTCTGTCGCTCTCTCTCCACCTTCTATCTATTAACTCACTCTCATTCCCGTAGACAGACACACACAAGCACTCAAAGAGAATGGACTACCAAAAAATGGCTTTATCATCCAGAGGATTTTTTTTCTCCCCTTTTTTTCCTCCACCATTATGTACACCTTTTGGGGCACTTTGCTTCAATTCAATATCTCTATAATTATCTTTTTCCATGCATTTTCCATCATCACATCCACCACCGCATCTCCTCTTGATCGATCAGTGTATTCACTTATTTGTTGCTCTGTGTTGTGTTTCAAATGCTTTGTGCCAAATTTCACGTCCTTCCACTCACACGTCCATTGACTTGGATCAGAGATGAACTGTTTGACATGTTGATGGTGATGTAATTTTGCAATTCATTAACTTGACCATTATCATTTTAGGGGGTACAAGGAGCAGATGATTATAAATCTTTATCAATTCGTAAAATAAAAGGTTGGGGGCTTGAGAGCTGTCTGCAAAGTGTGCATGTGTTCGAGTGTGTGTGTTAGCTTTCATAGTCACGGTATTTGACAGATGCATAGCAAAGTGAAGCAAACCACACAGCTCATTACCTTGTCCACCTAATTTTTTTTTCATTTTTTTTATATTTCCACTTTTTCCTCAAGGAAATATATTGCCTCTTCTGCTCAATATGTGAAGATAATGGGAAGTGGGACTTTTGAACAACCCTTATAAAGACATCTTGGATATAGCTGTTCTCCTGTGGAATTACCCTTTAAATCCTGGATTTGATTTCAGATGAAAAGAAAAAATTCAATGATCAAAAACTGTCCCTAAAGTTGGACTTTTTTTTTTTAAATAATTTTTTTTGTAATGGACTGAAGCTGCTTTCAATTTCTTTTCAACTATTGAATCTTAATGGGATTTCTGTGACGCGGATTAAAGACTCAAGCAGCATTTTTGTACGTTAGCTGATGTAATAGCAACGATTATTACATTTTCTCCAGCCAACAAAAAACGAGTAAATCTATCATTTCTCAATATTAAAGCTTAAATAGGTGAGTACCACACTTTGCACCTGCTAATCGCTATTGCATGTATAGATGATTAATTAATGTAGATCTTTATACATGCATTTTCTGTCACTAACCTACTTTCTAATATGTGAGTGTGTGTGTGTGTGTGTGTGTGTGTGTGGGGCTGCACCTAAGAGTGGTCGATGTACTGCATGAACATTTAGTTTAATTCATATTAATATTGATACATGATAGTTCACCAGCAATTTTCCTCTCACATCATCACTATTTGTCCTTTATAGTTTTTCCCTCATAGCCTTTTATTGTCCTTATGATACGTTTTAATTTCAATTCAGACATAAAATTTCATGCTAATTTCTTGATTGATAATATTTCAGATACTGGAAAAATGGTTAACCTGAATCTCAACTTTGACTTTTTTTCTGTTTTTACCTCTCCATGGAGAGGCCTCTTCCACACATGGAATCGCCTGCTCTGATTATTTAGTGCAGAGGTGTTTGTGTTCGTGATAGTGTGAGAAGAATATATGCGTAAATCAATAAAGTGATCTACATTAAGAGACTTACTGAATCGCCCTTTTCTCACTGCAATCCTCCTTACCTGCTGTTATTTGAAAATAAAAACACAGCGTTTCACATTGGGAGAAAAACTGTGGAAAATACACAGTCTGAGTGTGCAGTAAAATGCTACCCTTTTTCCCAAACCGACATTAAAACACACACACACACACACACACACACACACACACACACACACACACACACACACACACACACACACACACACACACACACACACACACTGTGGGTGATATTCAGATACACTCTTTACCTCTCCCTGTATCT